>JAULKM010000011.1:9421420-9437372 GCA_032355605.1 Rubia tinctorum | reverse complement strand
ATTTGGCATTGGAGACGAGTCATCTGTCTTACTGTTCATAAATTTTTATTAGCATTCTTTCTTTTGGCTCACAAAGTCGGTGCTATTGCAGTTAAAACTGCTCTGATGTGCATTTATTTCAATCGTAACCTCAAATCTGGTTTTGATTTGGCTGCAGAACCGATATTATGCTGCATTTTGGATTATGAGAAAGACTTCACATGCAAAGGAGGAGGGCCTGATATAAGTTATTGTGAACTTGATTCATTTCTCAGATGACGATGATGTGTTTGGTTTGAAATTAGTTACCCAGAGATAAAACAAACTTTTAGTTTGGATGATCCTTTATTAGGGCTGGATTGAATTCGAACTCCACGGTCCCTTGCCTTAAGAGAGATTATGATCTTCTTCATTCAAATTAGCTGCACCTGTATCTTCTGTGGGTGCAGTGGGATGGGATTCTCAACACTACGACAATGTGTGTTGTAATGGGGTATTGTGGCGTGGGGCAAAACTATCTTCTGTAGACACCGGATAAATGGTATGGTGTTTGATCTGCAGCACCTCTTGAAAGTAGATATATCTATGTTGTTGGGACAAAATTCTATACTATTACATGTTTCATGTATGTGTTCGATTCTAATACACGAGCCAAGTGAAAAAGGGGAAGATATCTTAAGTTAGTGCTCTTGATATTCCTTTTGATCTTCACAGCCTCCTTTCGTGGCTCTTCGGTGTAGTGGGTGGCTGATAAAGAAAGTTTAATATTCCCTTTTTGTTCGATGTGCTCTTTTATTCCTTTGAGAAAAATCTCATGTTAAATCGATTAACAGGTGAATAAATAAATAAAAAACTTAGTTTCAGTAACTTTTAAAGTTAAATTATAATTATTTAGAGAAAATGAAAGATTTGGTACCCACTTTTAAGTGAGATTACAAGTTGCGTTCTTTTTGCAAGTTGTTTCCAAAACGTTCTCACATTATTACAAAATATTCTCAATTTATTCTCACATACTATTAGCCAGTTTAAATGAGTCAACATTGAGCTGACATTTCTAATGATGATAGTGTCGCTATTGGGAAGCAAGGAACATGGAGAGTGAGGACGATAGAAGAGACAGTGAGTACAATTGGATTGCTCTGTTCAGAACATGGTGGAGGATGCAATGGAGTGAAACTGGAAAAAAATGAAAAATGAAAAAAATAATAAAATACTTTAGTCTTATGAGTTTAATTTTTTAAAATCTCGGTAACTGTGATGGATTCGTCAACTTAATTTAAAAAAATTGTCCAATAAAGGAACCAATTGAGAACATTTCATAATAATTTGGAAACTTTTTAGGAATCTGGTGCAAAATGAGGAACGAAACCTGTAATTTCTCCTGAAAAAATGGGCACCTAAACTGTCATTTTCTCTACTTATTTATACATACGATACATTTTTAAATTTTTTTAAAGCAATAAGAAACTCTCGCAATAAATACAAACAAGAGAAAAGTGCATATATAACCATACCTAATTCACATAAGTGCAAATATAAACTCTTGATAGTTGAAAGTGTAAATATAACCCTAGATAGTTGGGGTAAGGGCAATTTTATCCATTCCAACAGTTTAAGTCTGGATTTGATTGAAAAGGAGATTTTACATTTTAGAGGGAAAAAAACCCTAATCCATTCTTCTTTCCCCCTCTTCTTTCGTTGTTCATATATCCAACCCTTCTTCTCTTTCTAGTAAACCTCATATTCATAGTTTGGTAAATTTATGGATCATTTGCATCCTGTGAAGCAGGAGTACAGAGATTATGGCGGCGACGAAGGGGCAAGCTCATCGAGAGCTGTGGCAGTTGGTGGACGAAAAAGAAGCCTGAAATCGCAGTGGAGCGTCGATCGGTGGTGTGTCTCGAGTGGTGGAGGAACAAGTAGGGTTTTGAGCGGTGGCAGTGGTGGGCTTAGACCGGGAAGGGATCAGCGGCGCCGATGCTTGGGTTGGGCTACCGTCGGCGCTAGGGTTGGGCTCAACACGGAGGAGCGGGGTGGTGATGGAAGCCCTAGCGGCAGCGGGGGTGGCTGACTGCGGTAGGGGGTGGCGGAAGCCCTAGCGGTGAAAGGGGTGGCGGAAGCTCTAGCGGCGGGGAAGGTTGACTCGAGAAGGGTGGTTGGTGGTGACAAAAACCCTAGTAGAGAAGGGGGTGGCAGCAAAGGTGATGGAGGTGAGCGGCGGCGGCGGAGGCACGACGAAGAAGGTGGTGGAGCAGTGACAGTAGTGGCAGAACAGCTGCTGACACATGGCCTTTTTTTTCTTTCAAATTTTTTTAGGCTGAAAGGGCATTTTGGTCATTTTCAATCGCCCAATGGCCGAAAATGGCCAGTCAATGCCGGAATATAGTTTTTAGGGTTATATTTGCACTTATGTAAAGTAAGTAGAGTTTGTTTTGTATTTCGAATTATCTCAGAGTTATATGTGCATTCACTAAAGTTTATAGATTTATATTTGTATATAAACATTGAATTACCACATTAATTACATCACTTATAGAATGACCACGTGTAACAGTTAATCCATCTCAAATTTTTTTGCGTATTTCCTTTTCTTAATAAATCGCTCCTTTTTAAAATAAAAAGAAGACACGTTAAAAAGGGATGTATACCAATATAACCCTACCTATTTGACTAAAAACCAGTATAACCCTCCGATAATTTTTAGTGCAAAAATAACCCTAACTAGTTAATGTAAGTTCCAATATAACCACCCGACCACATTTTCGGCATTGACTTCCATTTTCCGACGTTAGATAGTACCCTTGGGATTTTACCTTTCTTGTCCTTCGTGTTTTGGCCGGGGGCACATAACCAAAACTCGCAGGTGTTTTTCCACGCTTTGTTGTTTGCTTGGAACTGGTTTTAGTTGCATTCCTTGTCTGCTTTGGCTTCTCCTTGTTAACAAACTGTTTGCGGTTGAACATTGTCATTCTAAAATTGTTGACTGAATAGAATGACTTACCGGCTTTCGGGTGCTCCCTGCACATGGACGATAACATATGAATATAAGAAGTGATGGTATGACTCTATAAATTAATAAATAGTGTTGATATGACCCTATAAATTGTTAAATAGTGCTGATATGACCCTATATAAATTCTAGAAGTGCTGATATAACTCTAAATAAATTTTGCATATAGGTTATTCATTTTCCATAACCAAGTATAAGGCTATTTACCTCATAGGATTGATTACGGCCAGTTGCAGACTCGTCTATGTTAGGAAATAGAACATCAATTTCAGCCCGTTGTTGGACCTATGCAACAACACCATGTTAGGAACACTAACAAAAATGAGAAAACATTGATACACATGTAGAAATTAACCTCATTGCTAGACAAATTATTAGTTTGCTCAGGCTTTTCTATGTCATCATCATGCTTATCCTGGAATCCACAAATAAATCAAGAATTATTTCACAGTATAAACTTTTTTTCCATAGTATAAACTTTGATGTTTCCTTCATGTTTTACCTTTGTCGTCTTTCCAAATTTGACCGAGGCTTTGGAACTAGAATTTCCAAGTGGTCTTCCACGCTTTGACGTTTCCCTTAAAGTGGTAGCTTTTCCAGCCCTTAGCCACTTTGGAGGTTGCTCCGAACCTCTACCAGATGTCCTACCTCTCTTGGTAGTAACATGTGAAATGGCCTATAATGAGGGCATGGTAGTGTCATCCACAAGCTTCTAATAACAAAGGCCAAATGAAATAGGTTAGACAAAATGACAAAATTAATGGAGAAAATAAAACTTTAAAATAGAGTTATGACCTAGGATCATGCAGTAGATCGAGCTACTTGTGCTAATTTTTTCTCCTTAGTTGTAGGCTCACCTTGACATGTCTTTATATTATGGTTGTATTCTCTACAACAACTGCACTTCCTCGTCTTGGCTTTTCCCTTTATCTCCCACTCCTCTTTCGACCTCTTCAACTTCGGTCTTCCAACACGACGATGCCATTCCGGGGATTAGCACGGTTTAGCTCTCGGGTTGGGGATCCAGAATGACCTGTGAGATACGGGCTCAATCATGGGTGCATAGGCCTTCTCAAAGATAGATTTAGTCAACATGACATCACATGCTTCATGGCGGGGATGTCTTTTGTGCACAAGCACAACAACAACATTCCTGCACAGTATCCCCGTGTGATCCCAAACACCACAGTAACATGACCGCTTATCAAGCCGCACTCTGTAGTGTGTCTCACCATGTGTTACCTCATAGGTTGTATCAGAGCAAGCACTGAAGGTAACTCGTTGAGCCTGTTTTGTAACAAGCTTCAAAATCTCTTCCGTATATGGACACATGACAGTATCTCAAGCAGCAGACTTCTTAAACCTGTTATTCAAATTTTCCATGAACTTCTTCCTCAAACCTTCCATCAGGGAAAAAATCGGTTTGTTCCTCAAACATCCAATCCACCAGTTGTTGAAAGACTCAGGTGGATTGTTTGTGACATTGTCATACTTCAATGTTGTGGAGAATGTGTGCCTAGCCCACAAGGAGTCATCAATATCATGTAAGTACTCGTAAGCCTCCACAGATAATTCCTTTATTTTCTCCATTGCAATTGTGAAGTCTCTCTTGTTATAGGCCATTGAAGCCCTCCGGAAAAGATTCTTGAAGATATCGTCGGGATGCCTGCTACATAAGTTTGCATAGATGTGCCTGCGACACTTCCTCAGCATCGAGTGAGACACACAGTCCAGGATAGCCCGGTCAAGACCTTGCATTTCAGTACAAACGATGGATAAGTCATATTGAATCATATAAGCACATAGTTAAATTACACAAGGTCTTATCAATACATTAGCAAATTACATAGGGTTATATTAGCACATAAGTAAGTTACATAGGGGCATATATGAACATATTCAAATTATGTAGGGTCATATCATAAATAAAATACACATGATTATAACAGTACATAGTTAATTTATATAGGGTCATATCAGAACATAGACAAATTATATAGGGTTATATCAGCACATATATCAAATACAATGGAACAATCATTACACAACATCCCGAACTGGAAAATTAGCACTTCCACATATTTAGCCATATTCGAGACCTAACCGAAAATAACAAACAATACACAAAATAAAATAGGCTGGATAAGTAACCTTTTGTCGATCGGCCATGAAGGTCCATTCCTTGTCTTCAACAAATCTGCCAAGGAATTCATCCATCTTCTTGAAGAAAAAGGTCCAACTATCATTTAATTCCGACTCCACATACGCAATAGAAAGGGGCAAAATGCCACCATCCAGATCATTCCCGACCGCACTAAGCAAAACCCGGCAAACCTGCCCCATCAAACCCCAAGTACGACATGCATCCTTCAAGAAAACCTTCCTTTGCAACATCGAATCCAATGAAAAGCCTTTTGACATGCGGCATTTTATGCTATCCCACCCTACTGTACTCCATCATCGTGCGACTGCCCGGATTACTTCTGGTCACCTCTAAACAATATTGTGTTAGTGCTTTGAATGACTCTCCATGACTCCCATTTAGCATCTCCTTAGCCAAATGTCTAGACCTTATCAGTTGGTGTTGCTTTGGATGAAGACTAATTTTTTAAGCTAACTGGTCCATCAACACATTGTTCGACACTTTCTGATCAGCCTGCAATAGTGATATAATCTTCTTGGCTATCCATCTCTTCAGCGCCCTGACAAGGACTTTCTACCTATATGTATAGGCTCCCTCCAACTTCCGAATGCAAAATGTTTGACCATTAGGTATTTTCGAGCTGTGTAGCCTCCAGTCACATTTACTGTCTGCACATCAAAAAATTATTCAATTTTTTCCACTCTTCACATGCTTAAACTAGAAAACCCCACTACAACAAAATGGCTCTATCTCAACATATATTTTATGACATTATTTTACTAATGTTGTTATAGAATACTATAATGATACCAGGTAAAATAGCAAGATACCATCAATAAAATTTATGTTAGTATAGTTACATATACAAACATTTTAAATATAGTGTTGTGATATGACTCTATCTCAACATTGCATAATTTATGTCCAAACTAATGTTGGAATACATGAGCTATTAATTCATGGTTAAATGTAATATAACACATATTATTGTCTAAATTAACATTAAAAATTAATGACATTGATGTAGTTATAGTGATTCAAAATCAACAGTAGTGAGATAGTGTTCTAAATGCATTCTGTGTTAACATTACAATATTTATGTGTACATTAATATCACCATATGATTTTTTTTATGAATCGTTGATTTTTTTTAAAAAAAAATGTAATTTACTATTGAAATAATTATAAATTAGTAAATTTTAATTAATAGAATAATAATAGATATTATATGTAACAGATAATCTGGATGTGAATTTAAATAATTAAATAGAAATGTTGCTAATTATTGCTTCTAGTATATATAAATTAAACAAATTTTATTTTTAGAAAATATATCGTCCAAAAAATATATAAAAGGAAGGTGGTGTAAAATATAAAATACACACAAATATTTACTTATAAATGTAAATATAAAATGAGATCAAAGAGTTGAAATATTTTGGTCTCCACTTGAATCAAGGGAAATCAATTTTGGCACATGTAGTGGTTTATGAAATTACCCACTCTCCACCACCTTCTCAAATATCTACCGTATTGGAAAATTTACAATCATTTCAATCCCGCTCAATCTGTTCATCATGGGTAAGTTCTCTTCATATATCCTTTTAATTACTATTGTTTTTTAATTATTTGCACAAATCCTTTTTTGTAAATTAACAAGAATTCGGTAGGAGTTGTGTTCGAACTTAACTACTCCAACTGTTTTATGATTGGTTGATATCTCAGCGGAGTGATGAATAACCAAGAAAAAGTCCACCTTGGTCCTCGCAAAATGCTCTCAACCTCACCCTCTTCTGAACACCTAAAATAATTGCCATAGTAAATCTGTTGCGGATAACGGCTTCTTTAACTCCATCTCCACCCTCTATCACCGATAATGGCTTCTTTGAAATACTATAACTACTTCCAAGCGAACAGAGTAAAAACTGTAAAAATTTGACAGAAAGCTCAAAATTCACCGACAAAAATGCTTATTAAACAAATGAATAGGTTAAAATTAAAGATTATCGGTCAGAAACACAAAGCTAGGTTGTCAGAATTACCTGATGAAAAAATAAACCAATTAGCAAGCAAACAGGGAAGAAAGTCCAAAAATTGGACCAAAAGCTCTGAGTTCACTCACATGAAACACGATCCAATGCGTATTAAGCAACGAAATTGGATGAAAATAGAGAATCGTGGCAGGAACAACAAATATAGGTCGCCAAAAAAGTGGAAAATAAGAGAGAAACGAGCGGTTTTTAAGAGAGAAAGAAAAGGTTAGAATGAGGGGAAGGTACTATACTCTCTCTCTCTCTAAAATAGGAGAGAAGCAAAGCATACAAATGGACGGTCAAAGTTACGTCTGAAAAAGAAAACTGAGAGTTTTCTTGGCTCTATAACAACAATCATTAGATTCTTCTTCCTCGGAAAAGATAATCAGAAGCATAAAACAACTTTAGCAGCTCAAGAGGAGTCTATTGGTAGTTTTTTAGGTACATGTTGTAAGCTATGAAGGAAGAAGGTGCATAATTGGTTTCATATTCAAGTAATCTAGTTTAATTGGAGAAAGACAAACGTATTTCGTAATGGGGTATAGATTGATAGGATCAACATGGCATTGGGGAAAGCAGTCTAAAAGGTTTGAGGAAAAAGCTGGAGTTGGGACATTAGCCAAGACGAAGAGGCACGGGTTTTCAAGGAACTAGCTGCAGGTTTAATTCAGGATTGGGCAAGGCTTCACGAAACATCAAAAGACGTAATAATGTATCAAGGTCATATAGAGGAACAATATCTCAGATTACTTAGAGAAATCATGAATGGACGACAACTGACTGCATGTTCCAACACATAAAGGTATGGATTATCAAACGCGGAAATACCTGCCTTGTTGCTCATACTTCTCTTATTGCACATTCTTGAGACTCGTGGTACTTTGACAGTGGTTGCTCTAGACACATGGTTGGAATCCATGAGTTTTTGACAAAAATTAAACAATATGATGGGGGGTTTGTTACGTTTGGCGATGGAAAGAAGAGTCGAGCGGTTGAAAAGGGAGAATTGCATATTGAAGGATTCCCTGTATTTTCTAGTGTCTTGTTCATTGAAGACCCGAAGGCAAATCTACTGAGTGTCGGTCAATTATGTGATGACAACATGACTGTTGAATTTCATAAAGATAGGTGCATAGTGAAACATGGTGAAGATAAAGTTCTATCAGGTATTCGATCATCAGACAACCGTTATTTATTAGAACAAGAGGTAAAATATCTTAGTTCAAAATAGGATGAAGGAACTTTGTGGCACAGAAACCTTGTTCCTATCAACTACAAAACTTTGGTAAAAATTTCCAATTTGAAGGCAGTACGCGGTATGCCGACACTCACAAGCACAAAAGGAATTGTCTACGGACCATGCCAATAAGGTAAACAAATTCGATCTCCTCACTCTTCAATTCAGTGTATCACTACCTCAAAAATATTGGAACTACTGCATATGGATTTGACGAGTCCAGTCAACACACCTAGTGTGAGCAACAAGAAGTATATTTTCATCCGTGTCGATAATTTTTCTAGATACACTTGGGTAGCCTCTCTAAAAGAAAAACTGATACTATGGATATTTTCAAACTTTTGGTGATAAATATAAAGACAGAGAAAGGAAGTCCAGTAGGAAAGATTGTTCGAATTTGAAGCGATCATGACAAAGAATTTGAAAACTCTCAATTCAGTTATTCATGTGATGAATTTAGAATTCAACATGAATTCTCTGCATCTATCACTCCTCAGCATAATGGCTTTGTTGAGAGGAAGAACATGACCCTCCAGGAAATGGCTTGAGCTATGTTTGCTGAAAATGGAATACACAAAAAATGGTGGGCAGAAGCAATTAATATAGCCTGCTATACAATAAAATGCATGTATCTTCGTCCATTCACCAGCAAAACTTCATACGAAATTTGGAAGGGCAGGAATCCAAACATCTCATATTTTCATGTGTTTGGAAGAAGGTACTACATTCAGAGAGATAGAGAGCAATTGGCAAAGTTTGACAGCCGAAGTGATGATGGAATCTTTCTTGGGAATTCTGTGAATAGCCGTGCCTATAGGGTATACAACCTTCGGACAAAATCTCCTATGGAATCCATAAATGTCATTGTGGATGATGTCGATGACAAGCAGATATCAACTGGAAGAGAAGATATGCTCCAACATAGGATAGGCAGGTTGATCAGCCAAACCATGTTGAAACATCTGAACAATCAGGAACTGAAGAACCTGAATAAGTCGAGTATATTGGAACATCCTCTCCTACTTCCACACGGCATGTTCCAAAACATACAGTACATGTTCCAACGCAGGTGGCAACTGAAGCAACCATAAGGAGAACTCGCTCAATCCAGAGGTTAAACTACAAAGAACTTGCTAGCTTGCAATGCTTTATCTCTCTGATAGAACCAAAGAATTACAAGAAAGTTCTAGTTGATGAATATTGGATTAATTCAATGCAAGAAGAACTTAGGAAATTTGATTGCAATGATGTATGGTATCTCACTCCTCGTCCAAAAGGGGTAAATGTTATTGGCACCAAGTGGATCTTCAAGAACAAATCTAATGCTGATGGACAGGTTACTCAAAATAAGGCAAGGCTAGTTTCTCAAGGATATGCTCAATTTGAAGGAGTTAATTTTGATGAGACATTTGCACCAGTTTCAAGGTTAGAATCAATTCGGATCTCACTTGCTATTGCATATGCTATGAATTTCACATTATACCATATGGATGTCAAAAGTGCATTTTTGAATGGGGTGGTCAATGAATAGGTATACATGGAACAACCTAAAGGATTTGAAGATTCTCACTATCCACATAACTATCCACATAACGTGTATCGGCTCAAAAGACCTAATATGGTCTGAAACAAAAGCCAAGAGCATGGTATGAGCGACTTACACACTTTCTCATTAAGAAAGGGTATCATCTAGAGGGAGTAGATCACACCTTATTTTTTCTTAATAAATCCTCAAAGATTTTGATTGCACAAATCTATGTGAATGATATTGTGTTTGACTCTACTGCACTATCTATGGTACACGATTTCTTATCCCTAATAAATGATGAGTTTTAAATGAGCATGGTTGGAGAACTCACATACCTTTTAGGGCTTCAGGTAAAACAAGAAAAGAATGATTTGTTCATAAGTCAGAGCTAGTATACCTTGAATCTGGTGAAGCGATTCGAACTAAGTAGTTCTCGAGTTGTACGAACTCCAATAGCGGCTATGGATAAATTGGGGAAGAGCGAGAAAGGTTTTCCAGTTGATAAATAGTTATATAGGAGTATGATTGAGAGTCTCTTGTATGTTACCGCCAGTCGACCAGATATATGCTTCAGTGTAGGGGTGTGTGCAAGATTTCAGGCTAATCCAAAGGAATCACATTTGACTGCAGTCAAAAGGGTTATTCGATATGTTAGTGGGATTTCTGATTATGGAATATGGTATTCTAAGAATCAAGATTCGTGTCTAGTTAGCTACAAGGATTCTGATTGGGCTGGTAATACAGATGATCGTAAAAGTATGACTGGTGGTTGCTTCTTTATTGGCACATATTTGGTCTCTTTGTATAGTAAGAAGCAGAATTGGATCTCCTTATCAACTGTTGAAGCTGAATATCTTGCTGCTGGAAGTTGTTATGCACAACTACTATGGATGAAGCAGATGATGAATGACTATGGAATTCAACAAGGGCCTCTAAAGATTTTATGCTACAACAAAAGTGCGATTGATATATCAAAGAATTCAGTTCAACACTCTCGGACAAAGCATATTGACATTTGGCATCATTTCATTCGGGATCTAGTTGAAAGAAAGGAAGTAGTGGTTGCCTATGTTCAAACATGTGATCAATTTGCAGATATTTTCACAAAACTATTAGATACTGCTACGTTTAAGCTCCTCAGACAACACTTGGGTGTGTGTCGACTTTGAGGTATTTTTTCCTTTGTACATATTCTTTTTAGTATTTTTTTGGTTTCGTAATAAATTCAGGGAAAAAAATAGAAAGGAGAAAAGGAGAACAAAAATAGAAGGAATTAAGCTATGTTGGAATTTTAAGGAGTTTGACATGAGTTGACAATTGAAGAAAGACAATAATGTGTCTTCAAAGGGGCGCGGGATAAGAGGTGAAAAAGGAAGAAGTTAATTTTGGTTCAAATTTCTTCTATCTCTCCACATTTCCCCTTTTTTCGACTACATACTCCTTCCTCTCTACAAAATTTTCAAAATTTGGAAGTTATCTTGGAGAATATACCACCGATATAGTTGTGATTTTTTTCAAGATTAGCCTTTCCAAAACACAAATTCTTCTCGCTGAAAAAATTTCTACCAAACCTCAAACTTTCTACAATGGCCGAAAGAAGGGACCAAGAGAAAAAATCATCTTCCACAGCTCATCCCCGGAGGTAAAGAAAAGAAGGAGGATACTCCAAGCAAAGGCAAGTCTCCTTATCAAAAGGTAACTGATCCTGATACTCCTCATATAATTTGGAAAGGTAGAGAGTTCGAATCTTTGGATAAGTTGTTTGAATGGGTACAAGCTAATAGAGTTTCCATAGATTTGACAAAACTTAAAAGGCTGAGAGGCAAGGTTCTAGATGTTGATATTGAGGGATTGTTGACTGGTGACATAGGGAATTTAGATGATAATAATAATCATAACCCTAGATTACTGAGAGGTGTATACTACATGCATAGAGGAAAGGACATGTTCCATTCATTTTTTATGCTTCTGGCCCTAGCTATGTTCATATTGAGGAGATTGAGAGTAATGTTGAAGGTTTGGAGGTGGTCAAATATTCTTATCAGATGAAGGTTATTCTGTTTGATTCTGTGGCTACACAAAGGGATGAAGAACTCAGGGCAATAATGCCTACAGTAATTGTTATCTCCGACAGTGAAGAGAGAGAAGAAGCTGAGTATGTTCCAACATATCATGAGAAAGAAGAGTGTGATCATGCTATGAATGTTGATGAACATGAACTTGGGTATACTGGTGATAATATGGGAGACCATGACTACCAGATGGACGATGACTATGCAGGATCTGCTTATGATGATGTGGAAGTCTCTGAGGTTGAGAAAAGAGGGGGAGATGACCCTATAACTGAGGCTGGTGAGGATGAGACAGAGCACTTGGATACTGCTCAGAGAGAAAAGCATGTTACAACATTGGAGGTCGAAGAGTCTGATGAAACTAGGTATGTTGGAACACATGAAACTGTAGAGATTGAGCAGGGTAAGCAAGCAGCGCTTGATTCATAGCATGTTCCAACACAGGAACCAAATCTGACCTATTCTAATGATAAGGTTTTGGATGATTTCATCCAGACAATATTGAGGAAAGCCAAGAGGAAGGAGCCATCAACTGAGTCATCACAACCAGCAAAGAAGAGCAAGAGGGTTGCTCCTGAACCCACGAAAAAGTCTGCTCCACCTCCTGTAAGTGATGTTCTCTAAGATATTTTTTATGATAAAGATTGTGAGGAAATGGGAAAAGTGTTTTCCCAGAGGAAGATTATATCTGAGAGACCAGTAGACTTTATAACATATGAACCAAGTGGTTTTTCTAATTTTCTGGAATTGATTGGCATGAAGAAAGTTGCCTCTGTGTTTTTAGTCTACAACAAATAGTTGGTCTGTGAGGTCTACTCAAATCTAATGGCTAGGAACTTGGAGGAGGACTCACCCTGGTGTAATAGAGTATATGTCTAGGGGAAGATCATTAACTTTTCCACTACCAAAATTAACCAATTGTTGGGATTAAAAACACCTAAGTTTGAAGGGATTTTTTTTGAGGAGATGGAGGTCACTGATGATCAAATTTTGGCTGAAATTTCTGGTGGGGTTAAGATTGAGTGGCCCGCAACTGGGTATTCTCAAGCATTCTGTCTATCCTCCAGGTTCTTTGGGCTTTATCAGGTTGCGGTAAATTGATGGATGCCTTCTACAAACACTACAGCTTTGACCCCAGAAATGGCTAAGTTGTTGTACTGTGTTGGAACACAGAAACCTGTCAATCTTGGGTTACTTATAAAGCAGAGTATTGTGAGGCATGCAATCTCTCTAAAGGCCAAGCATGCACTGGTTTACCCTTGTATCATCTCCGTCATGGTAAGAGTTAAGGCAAAGCCAAAAGACCATATTGTGGAGATTAAACATCTAAGGCCAAAAAAGAAGACCTTTGGCATGAGACAGGTAAAGGATCTACCTTGGAACCCTAAGGTCGTTGTTTCTACTTCTGCTGGTGATAAGAAACAAGTCAAGTTGATGGTTATGAATGCAAGGATGGGAGCTGTTACTATTCAGATTGTAGCTTTGGGGGATGAGAAGGCTAAACTTGAGGGGGAGAAGGCTCGGTTGGAAGCACGAGTATCTGCTCCAGAATAGGATTGATTGTTCAAAACTAACTATGTTCCAACATAGATCATATGTTGAATTCAGGGGGAGCAATTTTTTTTGTTACTCTATGCTTGTTTCTATGTTTTTGGTTGCCTTTGGCATATTCATGGCCCGAAGGGGATAATATTTTGGAGATTTTTGGATATTATTTTTGGTCTGTAATCACTGAATTAATTCTGGATTTCTGTTTTCTGGTGGTATTCTTATTTAATTCACATTTGATGATTACTATATGTTCCAACACATGGGGTTTCTGGCAAACTTATGTTGTGAGCTTTGAATTTTTTCTTTGTGGTTTGAATTCCAAAATGGTTGGGTTCAGAAAATGCCAAAATGGGAGATTGAAAAGTTATGTGTTTTGCATTGATTAATAAATTGGCATTTGTGAACTAGTTTGGAAAAAGAAAAACATTCAATGTTGAAACATATAGAAAGTTGAAGCCTAAAATGATTTAACAAATGATGGAATATTGTGTTATATTGATTTATGGAAGGTTGGAGTTTATGCAATATTGTTTTAGGCGTGTGTGAGAATCATACAGTGTTTATGGAAAATCTCTATAATTATGGAATATTATATGATATTTGAGATAAGGAAAATCTCTTTATTTAAGTGATTTGGATATGTTTCAGAAACAGATAAGGAGTAGAAATATTGTGGAGATAATCATGGAGATTTCTGATCTACTAAATGGACTATATATAGAGGACATCACGACTGCAATCCTCACAAATTTAATTGCAAAAGTCTGCACACAAATTTGATATATTTTCCGAGAGTATTGCGAGAGCCATTATACATATGTTCCAACACACTGTAATTTGTTGATCAAGTTTAGAATCGTATACCTTAATTCCTCGGGAGGAGGAGATCCAGCGTCGACGAGTTTCGAGGTCAGAGGGAGTCTAATCAAGGCGGATTGGCAGCAAGGAGAGATTGCAGAATTCACACGTTAATAGTTAGAAGATGAGTATAATTGTATGATGTACTTTGTACTATATCTTTCTGATTAGTGAATTTATTCTGAACTGGATCAGGCATCGCAGATATAGGTATATTTCACCGAACTGTGTAACCATGTCTTGTGTGTTTTGTTTTAATTTAGATAGGTTATGTTAGAACACGGAGTTAATAATAAAACTAATTAGGTAAAACCAAATTTCATTAGACGTAACAATATCAGTCGGAATGCATTCAACAATAATTAAGTAAATGTTACACGTGACAATGCATGAGTATTTGCCATGAATTTAACTATACTCTTCCTAATTTGACTTTTAAGGTCAAACTGAACCAAATTATACTATTAAATTCCCTTAATATATATATGTAAGATTATTAGTATTAGATATGATTTTAGATTTATCATAACATATATTTTTTAAATAATATTTTTTTCAGATTTTTGTTTACATTTACAAAAAATATATATTAGTAATTAAAAACTAATGCAGTTAACTCTGAAATTCAATGTATGAATATCATTGTGAGACAAGAGAGTATACATTAAGCAAACGCGTAAAACTGCATTACTAATTGCAATGCATTGAACAATACTTGAGTAAATATTAGATATAAACTTTAAATGTAATTCTCTTATGTTCCATACGCCAAACTAACGTTTTATTAGATGACAAAATCTTGGAAAAATGGTCTTTCTATAGACTTATGGAAAGACGGAGTTTAAATAAAATAATAAAAGCTAAAAAGTTTTTGTTGCAATATTAAAGTTTTATTAGGCAACGTGTAGTAGTTATAAATTTTATAACGCGATTCATGCAACCTGAAAATTTTATGTTTATTTCTTCTAATTTACATTTTAAACTTTGGTTTTTCCATGACTTATGGAAAATCGTCTTTCAAGAGACACACTCTTATTAGATTATCATTAAAATTAAAATAATGTGTTGCGTAAACAATAAATAATACAGTACGTAGAAAGAATGTGAAACAATAGATGATATTTATATAAAGAGAAAATTGTGTTTTTTACTTCTATGTTTTGGTAGAAAATTTTAATATAATGTTGTAAAATATGAAAGTGTCAATTTAATCCTGGCAACATGAACCTGTTCAGAATTACTAAATTGACCATTACGCCCCTGATTAAATTTTTTTGAAAAATAAATAAATACTCTCTCCGCTTCCCTATTAGTGTCACCATAGATTTATGTGCTTAGATTTAGATGAATGAAATTGAATGTAGAAAGTAAAAGGTACAATGAGTGAATGAAATTAAAGAAATCTTACCAAAAATAAAAAAATGTACCAATATAAAAAAAAAGGCAAAAAAAATGTATAAATAATAGGGGAACAAATGGAGTAAGAAAAGTATAATTTACTATATCTTCTTCTTCTTATTCTTCCTCCTCATTTTCGTTTC
>JAULKM010000011.1:9399451-9409735 GCA_032355605.1 Rubia tinctorum | reverse complement strand
GACGTCAAGGCCTTGTAGCTTGTACTTGGGCACCTCCGGCTCGTAGGTGGTGTAGAAGTACACGGTTAGGGCGGCCAGGATGAAGACGAGGAGGAAGAGTGAGCAATAGCAGCAGCAGATGCATTTCAGGCAAGCGTTGCCGCCGGACTTTTTACCGGAGCTTCCCATCACATTGGGAGGAGGTGATGTTGGAGGTGAATATCAACGATTCATGCAGAAAGGCGTAGGGACTAATTTGGGAAGAAATTCAGTAAAAACGGAGAGCCATCAAAGTCAAAAAAAAAAGATTCTCTGGTCAATTGTAATGCTTCTATTGACACCCCGTTTTTTTAGTTTTATGGAAAATGTGTGCCCTCCGATTTGAAATATGCATAATTCGTGCCAACGCTACCTATAACAATTCTAAATTTACACTCATTCGTCTATAAAAACAAAAATGTTAAAATAATTTTAAAAATAATATCGCAAAATCACGTTTTTGGCAAACATAAAATGATGGAGGCACAAATAAATTCGTTACCTTTTCCATCGTGAACATTGCTCCCTAATATAAAACTATCAAGGCAAAACAGTTTACCTTGGATTCCTGCAAATCTCGAAGTATGATCACAAACTCGATAGAGAGTAACAAAACAAGAAAAAATCAAGGAGAGTTGGAATAGAGAGAGTTCAGAGTGGTAACTTTTTTTATTGACTTAAAGGCTCTATTAAACTATTATAAGGGAACCCAAATATGGAAACATTATATTCTAACTTTCATCAATTAGAGAAAATAAATATCCAATCAACCACTCATCATCTCAAAATAATACAAAACAGTGCTAAAATAAAACGCAGTATATTCGAATGAAATCTGAGCTGGGAAGCAGCCCTAGCTTGTTTTGAAACTTCTCATTTTGTGCTCTATTTTATTTAAGGCAAACGACTTCATTGACCCTTAAACTATTGATATCGTTCACATTTGACTCTTCATTTTATTTTTGAACACTATTGATCCCTGAAATAATAGAAGTATTAAGTCGTCTCACTTCCTTCTAAGTGAAACCGTTAAATTCAACTTGCAATTTAACTATTCATTTAGTCAACACTTCCTAACTTTGACTTTAAAATTGAATTGATATATAAGTATACTTACTATTGTTTAATACATTGTTAGATTCGTTATAATGTATATTTTCAAAATATCAAATTTTTATAAGTTTAATTATCTTTAATGAAAGATATTAAGGATCAAACATTTTTCAACTCTACTGTTAAAAGTCAAAGTATGCAGTTTGAAATGGGACGGAGAGAGTACTTATGTTGCATTGTTTTAAAACAAATATATATACACACACTGACTTTTTTTAACTAGTATGTGATTAGATTATGGAAAATAAATAAAAGTGGAAGTGTTTCTTCTTCAATGCCACTATGCCGGTGGAAAGTGACGCAAATCCTCTTTAATGGAATATGCTATGAAAGTATAATGAAAAATGGAAAATTCAGAGGAACTTGGACTTTTCATAATTGCCTTTTGTAATGAAATTTAATGTGGGAGTCATTCTAGGGTGAAAGCACATTTATTTAAATTGTCTGGGCATGGAATCTTCACTTGTAAGAAAGTGAATTCTAAACATCTGGTTGAATTTTAGAGGTTGGAAGATCAGTTTGCAAATAAAAAAGAAAGATTTGGCATTTAAAGACGTTTCTTTGCCATGTGATTCTTCTCAATATATAATAGATTCTTCCTTTGAGAAAATAAGAATAGAGATGTCTCCAATTACCAGGGCTATGGATAATTCTTCTCTAAGTCAATTGGATTTAGAAATTGTAAGAATGTTTTACACTGGTGGTTTGTCATTTAGGGTAGCAAGGGATCTGTATTAATTACTTGAGGTCCTATACTTTTGCTTCTAGTCATAACATAGTTGGATACGTGTCTCCTGGTTATAAAAAGTGGTGGACTACATTGCTTCAACAAGAGAAGAGTCATGTTGAGAGGTTAATGCAACCAGTGAAAGAAATCTGGAGAGATAAGTGGGTGACGATTGTGAGCGATAGATGAAGTGATCTAACAAGGAAGCCACTAATTAATTTTTATGGCTATTTATGGAAAAGGTCTTATGTTTCTCAAAGCTAAAAATTGTTTTTGGTGAAGTCAATGATAAAATTTTCATTTCAGATTTGATGAAGGAAGTGATTCTTAAGGTGGGTCATGAAAATATGGTGCAGATTATGAAGCAGTTAATTCTAAAGGGGTTAGTAAGATAATAGTGAGCATGTATTGAGGCCATGCATTATCTTAATGTACGAAAATATGCATGCTTGTCATTAATGGCCATTTTTTCTTGATGGATAGAGCACTGGGTATTTCTTCTTGAAGTCAATTTGATCAAGAAATTGCAAGAATGTTTTACACTAGCAGTTTGTCACTTAATTTTGCAAGGAATTACTTGAGGTCCCATACTTTTGCTTCTAGACACACTGTAGTTGGATATGTGCCACTTGGTTTAAACAAGTTACAGACTACATTGCTTTAACAAGATAAGAGTCATGTAGAGAGATTAATGAAACCATTGAAAGGAACTTGGAGAGATAGTGGGGTGACGATTGTGGGCAATGGGTGGAGTGATCCAACAAGGAAGCCATTAATTAATTTCATGGCTCTTGTGGAAAAGGTCCTATATTTCTAGCTCACAGCTAAAAATTGCTTTGGTGAAGTAAAAGATAAAATTTTCATTGTAGATTTGATGAAAGAAGTGATTCTTGAGTTGAGTCATGAAAATGTGGTGTTGATTATCACAGATAATGCAACTAATTGGCAAGGGGTTTGTGAGATTATAGTGAGCATGTATCCTCAGATCCATTGGACACCATGTGTTGTCAATAAGCTGAATCTTACTTTAAAGAATATTTGTACTCTGAAAAATATGAATGGCCATGAGGAAGCTTTTGAATAATGCAAGTGGATTAAAGTTTATGGAGATGCATACAGATTAAGAACTTCATTATGAACCACAAGATGAGGTTGGCCATTTTTAATAGTTTTTCCTTTTGATTGCTTTCAATTGTTAATACTCTGTTTGCCTCAATTATTGTGGTGTTTAAGAGGTTTAAACTTATTAGGAAGGATCTTCAACCAATGGTTGCAAGGGATGAATGAGTTTCATATAGTGAGGATGATATCCAAAAGACAATTTTGTAAAGGATACTAGACTTTTGAATGGTGATTGGTGGGATAAGGTGGATTATATCGTTGACTTCACAAGACCTATGTATGATATGATTATGTATGAGATGTGGGACTCTATGATAGAAAATGAGAAGGTGGACATTTACAAGAAGGAAAATCTCTCCTTAACGAAAATTAGTCCATTTCTTTACATGTCATTCTTATGGATCGTTGGACTAAGAGCTATACCCCTCTTCATTGTCTTCCAAATCATTGAACCTAAGATATGAATTCTTCTAACATTAGCTTTTTATTTGATCTATTTTGAATTTATTTTCACATACTGTGATTCTTCTAAAACTATTTCGATGAAAGATTTAAAGTCAAGATCGAAAGGCTTCTTGAGGATCATAGCAGGGTTGCCCCACATCAAGATGGTGAAATATCTCGAGAAATGAATAAGGTCTTCCGTAGACTGTTTCAAATAATGACGAGTTTGATAAAGTTCATGAGAAATTTGTTGATTTCCCACTCTTACAAGACTTTTTTGAGGATTTGACTTTGCTTACAAAGAGGTTCTCTTCAGTTCCTAAGAATTTGTGAGCTAATTTTTGTGCACAAACTCCAACGCTTTAATCGTTGGCTTTTAAATTACTAGGTCAACCTACTTCCCCTTCTTCTTGTGAACGAAATTGGAACACATACAATTTCATTCACTCACTCAACAGGAATAAGTTGACTACAAGTTGTGCCAAAGATTTGGTTTTCATCCACAAAAACCTCCGACTTTTATTGAGGAAATTCGTCAATATGAAGAAAACAAGACCAAAATGTGTGATGTTGTGGAAGATGAATTTGATTCTCCGGAGGACGTGACATATTTGGAGTTCGCTAGTCTCTCCCTTGATGAGTCAGAATTGGAGGATGACTTGGCTTTAGAGAATATTAATGAATAATGTATTTTATTTAGTTTTTATTTTAATATTAAATTTAATTCGGATTGCTATTTTCATTTTTCTTGAAAGTTATTAATTTGATTTTAGATTGTTATTTTTATTTAATGTTAAATTTTGAATATTATAAATACTTTTATGATTATATTTTTTATCCGTACCATTGCAGTAGTATCCAAATTCATAATTTGTTATTTTTATCCATCCCAAACTCTACGCTACACTACATAAATAAATGTATCAATGTTAAGCAATCAGAGGGTGTGTTATATTTCGATATTCTAATTCCCTTTACGAAGTTGGTGGAGCAAGATGCAAAGGCAAAAGACACATTTAATTTGAACTATTTGATCTGAATAGTTGAACTTATAACTGAAATTAAACACATGCTCCAAAGTCTAAACTTACAAATTAAGGATCCTAAGTCCAATTTCAAAATCACAACAGTACCATAAACAAAACGGCTAGCTGTTTTTGCTTCTTCTTTTGTCAAAGCTATTTTTCTGGTATGCAGATGCCCAATATTAATTATCGATCCGGAGGGGGTGGTGAGCCCAAACGAGTAGGGACTTTCAGCATTGGAGGCATTGGAGAAGGCATAGCTTTCCTCTTTTGGACAACCTTAATCACTTTCAAAAGACATCAACCTCAAATCTTCATCAGCATCGAAGATTCTCGTGGCCTCTGCCATTGCAACAACGTTGTTGCCTTCGTCTTGGATCACCAGCAGTTCATGCATCAACAGCAAACGGATCAGAAGCAAGAAGCTATATGCACGACAATACAGGCTTTCATGGGGTACACTGTACATGTAATTAACTTCAGCTATAGATGCTTTTTCACTATACTGTATATATTCAAAAAAAAAATTGGATTATGTTCAACCCTAGCTGATTTGTTAAACTTTCTGGCCCTTAAATTCTCTGATTCACAGCTGGATTTTTCGAGCGTAGAATCAAAATATAGATTTAAAATGGCATCAACTTGTAAAATACTTTTGTAATGTTATCCATCTCCCAATGGGCAAGTGCTAGCTGGAAATGTTGACTTACTGAAAGGTGACAAAAGCCAGAGATTAGTTCCCTCCTCCGTCCAAATGGAAAGTCCGGACGGCGGAGGTGGCAGTGTGACGCCACAACGCCACCATTACTCGAGGGGCAGTTATATTTTCTTTATGAAATAGAGTATTTTATAAATTAATTCATTATTGCTGATAGAATGTTTAAAACTAACGATTGTTGGAGCTAAGTGTATTCGTATTTATAGGTGAATACAAAGTACAAATCATACATGGAATATGATATTGCAAAATCAATCAGAAAATGTATTATTTCCTTAATTTTCTTCTATTTCTTCCATAACTCCCCCCACCCCACACACACACCAAGCGAGGTAGGATTACTAGCAACACAAAATTTGGAACTTAAAAACTCAAATTGAAGATGAGATAGGCCCTTTGTAAAGATCACTAGGGGAGAACAAGCCTATTAAAGTCGATTATACGGACTAAAGAAGTCACTTTTTGGGTGACTTTTCTGACTCGTCCTTTGATTGTCAACGATCAAAAGAGGTTAAAACCCGCCTTTAATCGATATTCAAATTTAGTTCTAAATTCGGAACTTGAATATAAGAATCCAAAGAAAAGGCTGCCGGAAATTGGTTTGCACCCGGAGCCTAAAAAAGAAGGAAGATTAAAACTCATGAAAAATATGTGAAAGCACAAAAAAAAAGTGTTCTTGAGAGATTATTTATGAATAAAACATTTGAAGAAGAGACACAAGTCAAAATGTTGATGATCTAATTGATGATGACCAAGTTGAGGTGAATATTGATAATGTTGAGGAACAAGTTGTCACGAATGTAAATCATATTGAAGAGGATGAAATGGTACAAGAAGTCCAAGTGATTGAATGTGATGCAATTGAGGAAGTTGAAGTTGAGGTGAATGCCAATGATGTTGAGGACCAAAAATGTATGGATAGTGATGAGAAACAAGTGGAAGATGAAAGTACAAACATTTATGATCCCGGGAATCGGGGTGCTGTTTCTCAAAAATTTAGAGATCATATAGTAGAGAAAGATCCACATAGAGAGGATGTCAAGTTCAAGTATCCGAAAAGTGGTGATAGGAATTTTGCTCCTTCTTGTTACACCCGATTTCAAGTAATTGGGAGACTCAAGAGAGGAGATGGCTAGTTTATTTGATGAAAAAGGATGCGGTGTTTTGTTTTTGTTGTAGACTGTTCAATGTCAAGGAAAGAGACAACCACACTCAATTGGCTCATGAATGATTCAAAGATTGGAGAAATGTAGCAAGGTCACTTAAGTTTCATGAAAGTAGTGATGTTCACATGAGATGCATTGGGATTTGCGGTGCAATCTTGCATGCTAGTAGTTGTTAGTAACCCCCCTCCCCCAAATGCCTGTTTTAACAACACCGATTATTCCTGACACGTGATCGGATTGACGACCTGATCGCGGCTGTGTGTAGTTGACTCTTAGATTCCTAACATTTTTGTGGATGACCCGGTTACTTGCCAATATCTACTCCTTTTGGTAACATAGTATTAGGAACAGGAGCAGAAAATATTTATCTTTGATCCATAGTAGTCCTCTCGAGTTTAACAACACCGACAGGGGACGGGTAAATCGCCTTATCCACCACCCTCGGCGTTTCCTTCACCTACAGATGTACTTACGGTTAACTGTTCCATATGATCACCAGTCCCGTTCCATCCATTTTTTATTGATTTAACATCAGCTCCACTGGAAAATTCTTCTGTTAGATTTGAATCATTATCCTCACTTAGTGACTGGCCAGAATAAAGAAATATTGTATCCCAAAAAGGGTCACCGGAGCCAGGAAGACCTTCCACGGTAGAAAATGGCTCATCCCATTTAATCAGATCTTCACCAATATCCAGTGGCGAGTTTTCATCTCCTAATAGTAAGTTTTCATCCTCTAATAGTGACGATTTCAAGCTAGCTCTCAGATAAAGTGTGCTCAGATCAAGTGGGTCCACCGCCGCGATCTGTTTTATGTTTGCCACCGTCGCCGACGTCTCCACATGGTACATATAAGCAGCTCGTCTTCATAGTTGCTTGAGTAGCCCTTGTTGAGGACGTAGCCGAAGGCGCGGACCACTTTGTGGGTGGAGTCGCGGGCACCGGGGCGGGAATTGGCAGAACGACACCACCCTCCAGGCATCATCTATGGTTTCGATCATCGGGAACATGATTCCTTGTGGCCCAAGATCAAGGCTTTTTGGCCCATGTGGCGGAGGTCTCTGGGACGCAGAGGATAGCAGCGGTGTTGGTCGCAGCCAGCACCCGGAGACACGCAACATGTCAGAGATTCTGCCGGGACTGTGCTCCAAGTTGAAGACGGCAAAGTCATAGTCGGAGAGGCAGACAATATCGACCAGGGTGGGGGAGAAGATGAGGAGGAAAATCCCATAAAGGGTCTTGTCGTTTCCAAGCAGGGCTTTGAGTGATTCCGGGAGGACCACGCTGCTGTCGCAGAGGATTCCAATGGTGGTTTTGATCCCTCTGTTAAACCCATTTGGATTTGGTAAATGCAACCTTTTAGGGTTTTCAAAACCAAATACTAACACAATTAACAAAAATGAAGAAGGGTTTTGGGGGTAATTTAGTCTTTTTACCGTTTTCAGTTTTTTCTTTTTTATTTCAAGGGGGAAAATGGTAATTTCCTTATACTCCGGTCAAAATTGTTGTTGAAAATTAAAGTCAACGTTGAAATTAAGAGTGATAGTGCCAAGGCAAACATACTTTGGCTTCCAACCTGATATATAGAGATAATTGATTCCGTCCTCTTTTCTGTGTAGTACTAAATGCAAATAAGAATGTTATATTTCGTTCATATGAAATAATGCAGCAATATGAACAATTTTCTGCAGTTTTGTAAAAAAAAAAAGATATGTTGATTCTCTGTTTTAATTTAATAATGCGAATTTAATATGTTGATTCTCTTTATATTTCTGCGACAGATGTGAATTACCTGCAATTTAGTTTTATCGAGAGGAGTTTAAACGTGTACATATCGTGTTATGAACCAGATCAACCTTGGTTGAACTTGAATGTGTCCAAGTCTTGATTGAATAAACTGTTTCTTTGGACACTGACAGAAGCATCAAATTTTAATGTACCATTAATATCCGTAATTAAAGTTATTGATGGTCAAACATGATTTGAAAAAGTTGACCAAAAAATAGGTCAAAACTGATGGGACGAAGAGAGTATTGTTTGGTTTATGCATCCTCCCATTATTCTTGATTGTATTTTTACTATCACAAGTTGTAATATGTTTTCATGGTCTGGTTCTATATGCTTTTCTTGTGCCGAACGAATGATTTTTTGTGTTATTTGTTGGATGTTGATCTAGAAATGTGCCTTCATGCATAGCATGGGTTTAACTGATTTATTTTTTATTTTTATATAATTAACCTTTATCCTGTACGAAAACTCTTTACCCCATTTCAATAGGCGTTTTGATTAAGCAATGAGGCACAGTAGGAAACATTTTCCATATAGTATGATACATCTGAATATTTCTAAAGATCATGGATTCAAAATTAGTTGTGTGGCTTATCCTTGTGATATGATGTGTATACACCACATGATTCAATTGCTAGTTCAATCCAAAGTTATGTTTAGTCTCATAGATAGTTATGTTTAGTCCCATAGATTATTAATTTTGTATTATATTTCTATATTATCAATTTTGTGAATTTAATATTATTATTAAATTAATATCCCACTAAATTCTTAATTTTTGGTCTTTTCCCTTCCTCTGGATGCAGTTGCGCGCAACTGCTTATAGAGAAAGGGCATTTTTTTTAATCTATAAAAAATTTAGGCACCGATTTTTGAGAACCGGTGCCCAAAAATAACCAGTACTAAGTTAACACCAGTTTCCAAAAATCAGTGGCAATAAAAAACCAATTTGCACCAATTTTCAAAAATTGATGCTAAATTAACACCAATTTTTTGAAAACCGGTGAAACCGTTTTACCCCTAGTTAGGCACCAATTTTTTAAAATTAAAATTTTAAATTTTAAATTTAAATCATTAATTAATTTCCCCTCCCTCCCTCCCTCAAATGATATTTGCACCTAGATGTCTTTTATTCCCTCAAATTGTTTGTTAATCTTTTGATCTCACTAACTTTGTCCTAACTCAAATGCATTTGATCCTGGATTAAACCGGCTAAAATTAAAGTGAAAAGTGACAATTAATTTAACCACCATTTTCATGTAAAAGAAAAACACCACAAGATATGTACCCCTTGAAACGATTTAGGTTAACAATAAATTGAGGAGAAGAAAATTAACATTCCAAAAATTTCCAAATCACAGCACCGCGATAAACCCTGGAAACTAATTAAACAGCGAGACGAGACGCAGATTCAGCTCTTCCCCGATATCTCCTCCGCAAGTAAGTAATCGGCTTCTCCTCCGTTTTTTTTTGGAAGATTACATACAAGCAACCAATTACATATTAACATGCTAATATAGAACCTAAATAGGAGATACCACCGCTGAATCTGTTGAAACTCAATGGAGCCTGAAACTCCATCCATTTGAATAAGCTAGGGACGCCCTCCTGAGAACTCTCAGACGCTGCACCCGAAACCGGAGCCTGAAACTCCATCTATTTGAATAGCTAGAGACCCTCCTGAGAACTCCCAGACGCTGCACCCGAAACTGGAACCACCTCACCGTCATCAATCACCTGCAGGTTGGGAACCCACAGCGGGGACCACCGACACGGTCTCATGACGCTGGGTAATCTTAATCAAGAAATTGCTCTAATATTCACAATTCTTGCTTGAGGTGTGTTTTGAACCCTAGAACTCTCAGCTATAGAGAGGGTGACTTACCACAAAACCAGACTCAATTCATGGCTTCTCCTCCGCTTAATGTGCTCAATGTGTTTAATTTTTAATTTCTCTTCTCCTCAGCTTAATGTGTTTAGTTGAAATTTATTTCCATTTCGTTTAGCTTGAAAACAACCATTTTCCGCAAATTTAGTTCGAAATTGACTTACTGTTCTATGGGTCAACAGTTCTTTCTCCGCTGAATGTTCAGAACTTTGTTATCTAGTAAAGTCAGTGGTATGACCAGGAGGTCAGGGAAGGGGGCTGAAGCTAAGGGCGGC
>JAULKM010000011.1:9375194-9391318 GCA_032355605.1 Rubia tinctorum | reverse complement strand
CCTCCTACTTATCTGAATGATTATGTCTGCGCTATTACTTCTGCTACCCCCCCCCCCCCAACGCAATGAGAGTTGGACTATGACTTCTCTTCCTGCAGATGAGACTGCAATCGGGTGCAAATGGGTCTATCATATCAAGTTCAAGTCTGATGGTACCATTCAAAAGTCACAAAGTTTGTATGGTGATTTTAGGTAATCGTCAGAATAAGGGGACAAACTAAACTGAGACATTTGCTCCTGTTGCAAAGATGAGTTCAGTTCGCCTATTTCTGTCTGTTGCAGTCATTTGTGGTTGGGAACTTCATCGTATGGACGTCCATAAAACTTTTCTACTTGGTGATCTTCACAAAAAAAAGGTTTTCATGTGTCCTCCTCTTGGTTATACTCCCCCCCTCATCTTGTCTGTCGCCTTCAAAAATCTCTTTACAGATTGAGATAAGCTCCTCAAAACTGGTTTGCCAAGTTGGAAAATTCTCTACATGCATTTGGATTTGTTTAGAGTAAGGCTTATTACTCTCTTTTCTTTTACTCCTGTGGTTCGGATTCATTGCATGTGCTTGTCTATGTGGATGACTTCGTGATTGCTAGTAGTTCTTCGTCGCTGATCCCTGAATTCAAGAAATACTCAAGCTCTTGTTTTCACATGAAGGATCTTGGAGCACTTAATTATTTCTTGGGTATAGATATTGCTAGAAGATCGGATAGGACGTTTCTTCACAAAAGAAATATGCCCTTGGCATTTTATCAGATACTAGTTTATTGGCTGCTAAACCGTCTGATTTTCTGATGGAGCAACAGCATGATCTAGAACGTATAAAAAAGCCACTTTATGATTATTCTGAGCAGTAACAGTGCCTTGTTGATTGTCTCATTTATCTTACCATTACACGTCCTGAGCTTAGCTATTGGGTTCATACGCTTGCTCAGTTTATGAAGTCTCTTTGTGTTCCTCACTGACAAACTGCTCTTCGAGTTTTACACTACTTGAAGAGTCATCCTGGTCAAGGTTTATTCCTCTCTTCACGTAGTTCTTTGCAGTTGACTACTTTTTGTGATTCTGGCTGGGCTGCTTGCCCCCATTACAAGGCTTTCTCTTTCTGGGTATTTTGTGATGATTGGTGATTCTCCTATTCAAGGAAGACCAAGAAGCAACCTATATTTTCTCGCTCTCCAACTGAAGCAGAGTATCGTGCAATGGCAGCCACTTATTGCGAGTTATTATGGTTTAATTTTTTGCTTCGAGACTTAGGCATTGTACAATCTTCCCCCATGCACCTGTTTTGTAATAGTTAGTTTGATTTCATATTGCGGCCAATATTGCCTTTCATGAACGTATGAAGCATATTGAGGTTAATTTTCATTTTTTCTGTGATATTGTTTAGTCTGGTACTATTGTTACTCATCATATTCGTAATTCTGAACAGCCTGCAGATTTATTCCCGAAAGCTCTTGGACGTACTTAGTTTCACTTACTACTATGCAAGTTGGGCATTCTTGATCTCCATGCTCCAACTTGAGGAGGAGTGTTAAGGAATAGCAATATTTTGTGAGTATTACTTTTGTATAGACTAGTTTTCTTTTCCTTTTATGATTTTGTATAGGTCTCTTGTATCTCTATATATTGTAACCCGGATCATGAATATAACTACAACATTATTCCTTTATTTTTACCATAAGAGTTGATGTTTTGTAGTTTTTTGGGTGATATGGTTTGATATTTGTAGTTTTGAGTATTTCTCATGTTGATATTTTTTTATTTTCCGACTGAGTTTTAGGTGATATAGGTTGATGTTTGTAGTGTTTTGTTTCTCATATTGATATTTTTCATTTTCCGGATAAGATTTATGTGATAGGAGTTGATGTTTGTAGCTTTTGGGTGATATAGGTTTATGTTTGTAGTTTTTATTTTAAAAGATTGACAATTTAAGTTTTGATGTTTAATGATTTTCAGAGTGAAGAATTTATACTCTTGAGGTACCATAACTTTTTCGTTGACATTTTTAGTTTTTTTTTCTTTCATGTTGATGTTTTTCATTTTTTGGGTGAGATTTTAGTTGATATGAGTTGATTTTTTTTTGGTGATATGGGTTGATATTTTTAGCTTCTTTTCTCTAGTGTTGATGTTTTTCATTTTCTATGTGAGGTTTAGGTGACACGAGTTGATGTTTGCATCTTTTATGGTTATATATGTTGATATTTGTAATATATTTTTCATTTTTGGGTGAGTTTAGGTGATAGGAGTTGATGTTTGTAGCTTTTGGGTGATATAGGTTAATGTTTGTAGTTTTTTTTTAAAAAAAATTGATAATTTAATCTTTGTTGATGTTTTATATTTTTCAATTTATGATGTTTATGCTTTTCAGTTGATGTTTTGTTAGTTGTAGTCAAAAAAATTCAATTTTTTGTTAATATTTTATTTGATTTTTTATAGATATTTTGCTGCAATTTTTATTCGATATTTTATGATTTTCAGTTGATGTTTTGCTAGTTGTAACTGATGTTTTTATGATTTTTCAGTTCGATGATTATATTGATTTTTTTAATTTTTTTAATTTTTTTAAATTTTTTGTTTTTTTTTACAGATTTCAGCTAGTGGGAAAAGAGTAGGTCTCCTGACAAGCGACATGTCCATAATCTTATGGACATACCACTTTTTTTTTACCTTATACACTGCATTTGTTAGATTATGTACAAATTTTAGAAATTTTAAAAATATTTTATATTTTATATTTTCACATTCAAATACATATTATTACTTGTTTTAACTTTTAAAATACAATATTTAAATTTTATTTAAAAAATTACAACATTAAAAGTAGAAATCACTGTGGACTGTCCATAAACTTATGGAAAGACCGCATTTTCAGAGACTTTCTCTTTATAATTTAGCTCAACTCAATGAAGTTCATATCAGTTCAATTGATTGCATATCAGTTGATATTAGTTTTTTTGGATAATTTTCCCCTTTTTACACCATTTTAAAATGATGTAAATTCTTAGAAATAAATTTCAGTTTTTCAATTAATTTTAAGATATAAATTCAGTTCTTCAAATTAATTTTATTAAATTCAGTTCAATATATTTACACTTATTTTAGTTCAATTCAATACATTTATACTTATTTCAATTTAATTCAATTCAATTCAATTCAATATATTTATATTTATTTCATTTCAAATAGATAAATCTTCAGAGAATAGGGTCTTAATATGTACTAGTAGATCTGATTCTTAAATCATCAGAAGACTTTGAAGGGTATCCTTCCGAAATAATTATTGAAAGGCTAATGCACTATTGTACTCATTCTGTCAACGAATCCGTCTATTAAAATACGTTCTTTTCATAAGTCATATAAAAACTAAGTTTTAAACTGCAAACTAGAAAAAAAATGAATATAATATTTTTGAGTTGCATTAATCGGGTCATAAACTTATAACTATTTCACGTTGCATAATAATTTTTAATATTGCAACTAAAATATTTTATCTTTTTATATTCTAATTAAATCTCGTCTTTTCATTAGCCGGTCTTTTCCAAGAATTCGCCTTTTTCGATAGTACTAAAAACATGATAGAAAAGGGATTTTTATATAAAATGAACATATCACTAGTTTATTATTCAAAGTAGAATCAACTTAATCAGTTGAGAGAGTAATATTTCAATAAACAATACCGTGCTCCTTTATTAAACTCTTTCATGAGTATTTACATAAGCAAAAGTTACTCGAACTTTCTAGTGAATTCAGCAAAAGTTACTCATGGTCACATGCATTGTCCAGAAATCTGAAACATGCATATCTCCATCCCTTGTTGAAATACAAAATGAGAATCACTCCCAAGAAACCAACTGCAAAACCAGGTGCAGTACCTGCATACAGCCACGCCCACTCAAACTCACCATTATCATCATCTGAATCTGGTCCATTTTCTTTGGTGGATACCGAGCCATCATCACCAGGACACCTCCTCTTAAGTAGCTTTCCACAGAGTCCACTGTTCCCTTCATAGCTAGATGGATGAATCAAGGTGTCGAAATGATTTCCTGATGGTATCTTCCCTTCCAATTTGTTAAAGGACAGGTTGACATAGGCCAGGCTGTCTATGCTAGCCAAACTTTGAGGAATGGTTCCGGAAATTTGGTTCATTGACAAATCTAATGACTCCAGAAGCTTCAGATTGCCGATCCTTTCTGGAATCCGTCCCGACAAGTCATTGTTTGACAGATTCAGACTTTGCAAACCTGTAAGATTCATCAACTCTTCAGGGATCTCACCATGTAAATGATTTCCCGAAAGAGATATGAACTTTGCATACTGAAGGGTCGAGGAGTACTCCAATTCTGTTCCTTTGATGTAATTCAAAAGTGTATCAGAGTACCCAGCGTATGCAAAACCTCCAGGTGCATATCCTGACATTCCATTCAAGCTACCTAGACAAGCAGGAATCGTGCCAACCAAATTGTTGTGTGCCAGATTTAATATATGAAGGGACGGAAACATGCAGAGATTTACAGAAATCTCACAAGAAAAATTATTTGATTCAAGCCTCAGATACTCCAACATTGACAACTGTTTTCCCATCCACGTAGGTATACATCCCCGCAATTCATTTTCGCCCACATCAACAGTTACTAACTCTGTCAAATTCTGAAATGACGTCGGAAGCTCCCCGAATAGGTTGTTCCCGCTCAAATGTAGATGCTCTAGGTTTATCAAAGAGCCTAGTTCCACCGGAATTTGACCAGAAAGTCTATTATTTGACAGATTCAATATTACTAAGTGCAATAAATTGCTGAGGCACAAAGGAAGCTTTCCCGTAATGTGGTTGTTGGCAAGAGACAGTAGCTCAAGATGCTTAAAGTTGCATATTTCAATAGGAATGCTACCAGTGATGTTGGCATTGCTCATAATCAAGATTTCAAGATTCCTTTGGGTTAGAAGCCAGTGAGGAAATTGGTTATCTATAATGACATGGTCCATTCGAAACCTTTCAATTTGAAATGGAGGGATCCACTGGGAGCTCACGTTAAGAAAAAGGAATGGGTTTCTAGAAATGATCAAGTCTTGTAAACTTGTGAGTCCCACCAAAGAGGATTCTGACAACTCACCGGTCAAGAAATTTCCAGAAACATCTAAGTGTAGCAGGTTGGTGAGGTTCCCAAAAGTCAAAGGAAATTTGCCAGTCAATTGATTATCATTTAGATATAGATCCATCAACTTTTGCAGGTGTCCAAAATTGGAGGGAATAGTAAAGCTGAAATGATTTTCAGACAGAACAAGAGTGGTTAGTTGTGTAATATTTCCCAATTCATTTGGTATTTTCCCATTCACATCGTTTCTTGGCATGGAAAGCTCTACAAGAGAAGTTAAGTTGGCAAGACAAGAAGGAAGTGAACCCTGTAGGTTGTTTTCCACAAGAAACGCATCAGTGAGACGGGTTAGGCTACACAATGAATTTAGAAAAGTAGAACCCAATGAGTTGGAGGAAAGATCAAGAGTAGTAAGAGTGGTTAATTTATCAAACTTATTGGAAACCGAGCCTTGTAAACCATTGCTGAACATGGTAAGATCCTCAAGGCTGGTAAGATTGTAAAACCAAGGAGGCAGGATATATCCAATGTAAGTTCCATGAAGGTCAAGTGAGAGAAGGGATGTAAGATTAATATACGAAACATCAGAGCGTATAGTACTAGGAAGCTCACAATTTTCTAAAGTCAATGATGACAATGAAGAAAGCTTGCTCAAAGAATGTAACCAATCCACAGAGTCACTTAGGTTGGTGTAATGAAGTTCGAAAGTTTGTAAAGAAGAAAGTCCGGTGATCCAATTTAGACCTTTGACACTTAGGGAAGCACTAAAATAGGAGGGACCACCGAGAGAGAGATGTTGCAAATTAGTGAGATTACCAAGTTGCTGCGGAATCTCCCCCACGAATCCTACTTCCAGGAGGTTGAGATACTGTAAATTTCTAAGGGAACCAAGAAAAGATGGAATGGAGATACCTTCAAAATCATTGAAACTAAGATCCAAATTCTCCAGATGCTCCAGTTTGAGCAATGAGGAATTTATATGGCCTCTCAAACTGCAATCGGAACATGAAATCACTTGGACGTTGCCAGTAAGGCTGTGACAAGTAACTCCATACCAAGAGCAGCAATCACGCCCCGTCCACGATGACAAGCTGTTATATTTGTCGACCAAGCTTCCTTTGAACTCCATCAGAGCTTCCCGTTCGATTTGTAGGCACCTTGAATTTGAAGCATGGGCAAAACGAATGTACATGTGGGTGAAGAGAATGATTACTACCAACTGCAACATTTTGTTACTACTGCTGTTTCTGATACCTCCCATTATACAGTTTGAATAATCAACTAGAAATACTCTTTTGGCAATATTGTAGTGTGTCTTAGGTTGTTAATTGTCATCCAATTTATACAAAATCCAATGTATACAAGTTTTACATTTCAACTGCGCTAGTCAACTGCCCTTGACAAATCAACTGCTCTAGTCACTCTTGTACTTATGACTTACAAAATCTTTATGGAATTAATTCGTTTGTTGAAAACTTTCGGAATAAAAATTTGGAGGACCTTAAAGCTACTAGTCAACTATAATTCTACGAGTGTAATAAATAAATCCACGACAAAGATATTCAAATGAGTCCGTCTTTTCTAGTTTTTCTATTAGTTATGCAAAAATCAAAGTTTAAACTAAAAAAAATTGTTGCATTAATTGGATCACAAAATTATAACCACTGCGTTGTATATAATAAATTTTTAATATTACAACTAAAATCTTTTTTATTTTTCTATTATTCTAATTCAACCATATCTTTTCATATGTTTATGGAAATGACGATTTTTTTTCAAAAATCTGACTATTAAAATTATCAGTTTTTGTCGGACGTAAATTGTAATGTATCGTATGACTTACGAAGTCTTTATGAAATGAATTCTTTTGTGGGAAAATTTCGAACGAAAATTTTGAATACCATGAATGCATCTCAAGTGCTCCTTCTATACCAACCCATTATACAATTTAAATACTATTCACTTAGTTAAAATTGTTTAATTTTTATTTTAAAATTGAATTTATGAATAAATTAGAATATTATCGTATGTAATCTTGTTAGATTCGTAATAAATTGTATTTTTAATATATCAAATTTTCAAAAATTATATTTACACACAACTGTAAATATTAATGATTAAATTTTTTTGAGTCAATTGACAAAAGTGAAAGTGTGTAACTTTGGTTGGAATGGTGGGAGTATTAATTCTACGTGTATAATAAATAAATCCACGACTGATATATTTAAATTATCAGTTTTTGTCCTACGATTATTATAATGTATCCCAGCTGGATACGTTCCGTCCGGTATAATTTCTATGTAATATTAAAAAAAGTTAAATTATTTATGTTTTAGAAAAAAATCAACTTTCTATATACATGTGAAAAGACGGGTTGAATTAGAATTATAGAAAGGTAAAATGTTTCGGTTACAATATTCATAATTTATTATGCAACGTGAACTAGTTATAAGTTTATGATCCGATTAATGTAACCGAAAGTTTTATCTTAATTTCTTATAATATACAGTTTAAAACTTGATATTTACATAATTTATTAAAAGAGTATCTTTTAAGCGATTGACTCTAAATTATGAGATATGAATTTATCTTTTTTATTTGTTATAAATACACATGAGATGAGAGTATTCCTGGAGGTCTGTTTTCATGTGTATCTTTGTCAGAAATACCCTTTGAATTTTCTAACAAGCGGTCTATCTATAAAGTTATTGATAGACCACTTATTTTTTACTTTATACACTACATTTTTTAAGTTACATATTAAATTTAAAATTATATTTTTTATATTATGTATTTTTATAGTTTCATATTTAAATGCATATTATGACTTGTTTAATTTTTGAAATACTAAATTTAAATTTTATAAAAGTTATAACATTTAAGATAAAAACTACGGTGGACTGTCAATAAGTTTATTGAAATGTCATCTTTCCTGAGACTTTTTTAAACAGCTTTTTCTGAAACTTTCTCTATGAAAGTTAGGAAATTATCATAATATTAATTACACCTAAGCTTTCTACATATTAATTAATGACGAATACGAAAGGTGACATCTCTATAAACTTATGGATATACCCCTAACTTTTACATCAGAAGTTGTAATTGTTTTAAAATGTAATTATTGTATTTTATAAGTTAAAATAATTAATAATGTGGATTTGAGGGTGAAAATATTTAAAATATATAATATAAAATTATTCTTTCAAAATTTTAAATTTAGCAATCCCTCCGTTCCACCCTAAATTGCATAGAATATTTTTCATGGTTTTCAAGAAACATGTTTGACCGTCAATATATTTAATTACATATAATATAGGCAAATAAAAAGTTACTTTTTAAAACTATTTGTTGACGAATTCAAAAATATCACATACGATAGTATTATTGATTATATATCTATACAAATAAGCGGTCAAAATTTATTAGAGAATAGTGTCAAATATTAAGTTTCAAATTTAGTGGGGCTCTTTTGAGTCAATATTGCAAGAAGTAATAGTGTGGATTTGAGGGTAAAAATATAGAATATATATATATATATATAACATAAAATATATTTTTAGAATTTAAAATCTAGTAATCCCTCCATCACACCTTAAATTGCATAGAATATTTTTCACGGTGTTCAAGAAACATGTTTGACCGTTAATATATTTAATTACATATAATAACAGCAAATAAAAAGTTACTTTTCAGAAATTACTTGTTGACGAATTCAACAATATTACATATGATTATATTATTGTTTATATATTTATTCAAATATGCGGTCAAAATTTAATAGAGAATAGTGTCAAATAATAAATTGCAATTTGATACGTAATGAAAGGAGTGTATAATTTAACAAACAGAGTATATAAGTGATAAAATATCATAAACTTTTAATAATTTAAGGTAGACCGGAGACCTCAACTTAATCAATTAGAAGTTTGAAACGAAGGCCTTCCTTGTTTTAATCATTGGAAGTTTCACAATTCCTTTTCTTTTACAAATTAACTTTTACTATGTTTAGTTATCTTCTATTTAACAAAATTTAAATTGATAATTTTTTATTTAATTTTTATTTAATTATCATTTTTTACTAAACTGAAAATATGTTGTCTAATTTCTTCGTTAAAAAAAATACTCTCTTCGTTCTTGCGATGTTTCATCTTCCTGCTCCGGCAACAACAATTTTTCTTGCTTTGCACGTCGGCTTCCCACCATTTTTGCTTCGGTGGGAAAAGTTTTTCTTTATGTTTTTAGCTTAAAACAAACACTCCGTGATTACTCTACTTCATTTCGTATGACCTCTATTTCGGACCTTGAAAAATTATGAGGTAACCTAATCATAACTGAGGATGAATTGAATCCTCTTTCAACGGTTGGCTTGCATGATGATGCAGATTTCACTACTTCAGTCGTTCGGAAAATACTAGCCCCTCGGCGACTTCCTCTTGAGGAAATTATGAAACTATTTCGACAATTGTGGCATCCTCAAGGTTCTTTAACCGGTATATCCTTCAGTGATAATGTGTTCTAATATCAGTTTGATAATGCCGATGACAAAGCCAGGGTTTTAGATACCCAACCTTGAGGCAATTATGAAACCCGTGTCTTGCAGAACACGGCTAAGGAATCTAGAGCGTGAGTGGATTGGGTTTCAGAAGGATCAATTGGCATGCCCGGTGGTACCGATTAAGTTAGATCCAGATTCCTTGTTTCCCCTTATTGGAGAAGGAAGAAAAGCAAGATGGACACTCTCCCCACAATGCAGAATGTTGGAACGGATTCGTTCGAGGTCTCGACAGGGCCTACCTCAGCCTCTTAGATTGCATGAGGGTCTCTAGTAGGGGCAATAGGATCATCAAGATAACTGGAAGTTAGTATGATTCCTGGGGTAGGGATCGGTGCTACAGTACCTTTGTAGCACCCTTTGGTTGGCTTGCAAAGAGACATGGGTGGCTAGTTCACGGAGGTCTCTGGTGATTCGTACATCGAGACCCGTGAATGAAGGATCCATGAGAATCAAAACATGGGGGATGGAGTTGTGACAGGATCGCAGCCAGACTTAGCGCAGGTGGCGTAAATGTTGACGGCAGCAAGACCACAAATCACTCCCTCGTCGATGTTACCAGCATCATCAAGGGGTGTATATTCGATGCCTGTGGACATGCTGACAAGGGCTTTGCCTCAGCCCATGTTGGGGGTCTCATGCCTAGGTTATGCGAGAAAAGTTGTTCAGCCTAGGTCCCAACCTTCGTTTCCTGAGTATACCCAGGGGATAGGTTACTCAATGCCTCAGACGATGCCTATGGTTTCAACATCTTTTCCTGGTTTCAAGCATAGGCAGACGACAGTGTCTTCTTTGGGTTTCCATGATATAAAGGCTAGAGTCAGTTAAACCTTGTGACATCTAGTCAGAGGCCTTATGGCTTTTATGGCCAAGGATCTATGCCTTCCATGTATGCAGAGAATACAGGACCCAGGTTTCATTCGGGTTACACGGTTTCTCAATTGATGTATTCGTTTTCTTGTCTGGAGGCTTTTCGGTCTCTGTATAGAACAGAGATCCCTCATTTGGAGGATAAACTGGGCATGCCTTAAAAGGTCGTGGACAGCTTGATAGGGCTGACGGAGCAGATTGTAGGGTCTCCCAGATTGTAGACTCTCCCTTCAGCCCATGGATAACTTCTGTTTGATGACCAGTAGATACGAAGCCTCCGGAGGGGCTTCCCACTTATAGAAGAGATTCAAATCTAAGGATATTCATTTTTAACTTCCCTTATCTTGATGAATTCTCAGGGAAGGTTTTTCTACAATTTTTTATTTTTCTTAGCAGTTCTTAGCGAAGATGGTGGACGAGAATCCATACGTCGTCCCTTTTATTGGTGAACCCAACAATTTACCATTAACAAGTATTTTTTATGGTAGACATGATAATCAATCACGTGAGGAGCCTCCAGATAGTTTGGAGCGACAACGGTTCAAACCAAAGGTACCTCTTGATCCAGATCGGGTTGCTATTGCAATAAATGTGCTCATGAGTGAAGTGCAATGATTGGCAAGGAAAGTCGAAAGTGTGGCCAAACTGCCACCTCCGTCATCTGTCAAGAAGGACAATCTTAACCATGTGGTGCATAGTTTTCATAGTTATGGTAGTTTGGAGGAAGAATCTGATCATGCTTCCTAAAGACTAATGCACCGAGATTTTCATCAAAGCATCACCACAAAAAAATGTCATTCCCAAAGGATGCTAAATTTGAATTTCAGTGAGAGCTCAGATTCAGCTCGAGATATTAAGGGATTAAAATATAGCATCCCTAGATTTGATGGCCAACACAATCCGGTGAAGTATCTTGATTGGGAGCAATAGATTGAGAATTTGTACGATCTCAACAATTATTGGAGAAAGAAAAGGTAAAAGTGGCGCAGTATTCCTTCACTCATTATGCGACCGGATGGTGGAAGAATTTGAGAGAATTGAGACAGATTGCTAGTAAAAGACCTATCTCCGCCTGGGAGAGATTGAAGTTCGAGCTTCGTCTACATCATGTTCCGCCTACACATCTGATGGAACAACATTCTTATTTGAGCAATATGAAGCAAGGAAATTGATCTATTAATGAATACTGGCAAGATCTTGAGTTGACCATGAGAAGGGTCGGGATGAAAGAAGACGATGCATTCACAAAGAAACGATTCAAAGAAGGTTTGTGGAAAATCTTCAAGTACCGGTTAAGCTTCAACATCATGTGTCAATGAGAGATTTATGGTGAAAGCAAGATTGGTTGGGAGCCTATTATAGCCAAAGAAAACTCATGTCGAATTTCCCAATCAAAAAATTGGTTTTATTAGGGAAACCCTAAAATTGGCTTAGGTATAGGAAGTACCATGGGCGTACGTGGTCCTACACAATCCTATTCAAATATGATGTTTAATCGAAGTGAAAGAAGGATGGCGTCCTCTACTCAACAATCTAGCAGAAATCCAAGTTAGTCTAATTCTTCATCATCAAATTCAGTTTCTTCTAATACTCCTACTTGTTTCCATTGTAAGGAAAAAGGACACGTTCATAGTAACTGTCCTCATGCTCGAGTTCTAACCATAATTGAGGAAGAAAATGAAGAAGATGAATATGCTGATATGCCAGCATTGTATAAAAGCAAGGAAGAACAGGTAGATGAAAAGATCATCATAAATGATCATGGTGAACAAGGTCTGGAAACACAAGGCAACTTTGTGTCATTGAGACTCCTTAATTCTCAAATGGCCGAATCTGAGGTACAACGTGTTAATATTTTCCATACTTGTTGCCTTGTGAAAAATAATAATTGGTTACTGATTATTGATGGTGGTTCTTGTGCTAATATTGTTTCTAATCTTCTAGTTAAATCATTGTCTTTGCATGTTACTGCTCATCCATCGCCATATAAACTTATTTGATAAAATGGTAGTGGTGAGATTAGGGTTAATAAATAATGCAAATCCTTCAAAATTTGTCCAAATCCTAGGGAGGGCCGATCCACATTCAGCTAAGTCACGTAAGTCGCAGAATATTTCTGAAGAGTCGCGAAAAATCTTGTCTTCGCATCTAAGTCCTTTACCATCAATTTACATGATGAGACATGAAATTCCTATTGATTCTGGTAAATCATTTTATGCCTCAATTAGAGATTTTAATCGTGTTTTTTCTAATCATTCTTTTGTTCTTATCTTACATTTTAATGAAAGTTACTTTGCCAAGGAAGATATTCCTATACCTGTAACTCCATGGTTTGCTGAGATGTTACAGGAATTTGAAGATGTCTTTCCGGATGAACTACCTTATGAATTGCCACCCTTGCAAGATATTGAACACCAAATCGACCTAATTTCGGGTTTGGTCATTCCGAATAACCCGACGTATAAAGAAAACCCTGAGGACACAAAAGAACTACAACGACAAGTCTAGGATTTACTTCAAAAAAGCTATGTGCGTGAATCTTTTAGTCCTTGTGTTATGCCTATCATTTTAGTTCCTAAGAAAGATAAAACTTGGCATATGTACATAGATTGTCGTGCTATAAACAAGATAACCATTATGTATCGCCATCATATACCCATGTTAGATAATATGCTTGAAGATTTGCATGGTTCTGTGATTTATACTAAGATTGATTTAACTCAGGGATATCATCATATTCGAATTAGAGACGGTGATGAATGTAAAACTAGATTTAACACTAAGTTCAGGTTGAATGAATGGATTGTTATGCCTTTCGATTTAACTAATGCACCTAGTTCTTTTATGCGGTTGATGAATCATGTTTTGAGAAAGTTTATAGGTCAATTTTTTGTGGTTTATTTTGATTATTGATCTATTATAAATCGACTAATGAGCATATTGAGCATGTTAAAATGATTCTTGTTGCACTCTATGAGTCTAGATTGTATGCGAATATCAAGAAATGTGTTTTTTGTGCTTTGGAAGTTGTTTTTCTTGGTTTTGTTGTATCCCGAGATGGAATCAAAGTCGATGAAACCAAGATAGAAGCAATCAAGAGTTGGCTGATCCTTATGAATGCCACTCAGGTGAAATATTTTCATGGTTTAGTTAGTTTTTGTAGAAGATTTGCGTGATTTTTCATCTATTGTTGCGCCTTTAAATGAACTAGTTAAAAAGGATGTGAAATTTGTGTGGGATGAAAGACAAGAGAATGCATTTAATGAATTGAAAGTACTATTATGTAATGCTCATGTACTTAGTTTACCTGATTTTAATGGTACTTTCAAAATTCACTGTGATGCATCTGTGTTGGAATTGGTACTGTTTTAATGCAAGAGAATCGACTTATGGCTTACTTTACTGAAAAGTTAAAGAGGGTGCTCTGAATTATCCTGTGTATGACAAAGAATTATATGTTATTGTGAGATCTTTAGAGACATGTCAACATTATTTATTGCATAAAAAATTTGTCATTCATAGTGATCATGAGTCTTTGAAATACTTGAAGAGTCAGATAAAGTTGAATAAGTGTCATGCTAAATGGTCTAGTTTTATTGAATCTTTCCCTTATGTATTGTGATATAAGAAGGGTAAAGAAAATGTTGTTGCTAATGCTTTAAGTCGTAGGCATGTTTCACTTACATGATTAGAATATATCATGCTAGGGTTTTCTTTCGTGAAAGATTTATATACCACTTATTCTGATTTTTCATTTGTTTATGCTGCATGGAGAATGGTGCTTATGACTTTTTTTACATGATGGGTTCTTGTTTCGAGATAATAGGCTTTGTTTTCATCAATGTTCTATGAGAGAACTATTTGTTAGGGACGCACATTCAGGTGGTCTTATGGGACATTTTGGTGCTCTTAAAACTCATAATTTGTTGCGAGAACACTTCTTTTGGCCAAAATGGCACTATCTGTTAAAAGGATTTGTAGGAAGTGTATTGATTGCTTGAAAGTTAAGTAAAAAAACTAATCCTCGTGGTCTTTATACTCCATTACCTATTCCTACACATCCTTGGGTTGATATTTGCACATATTTTGTCCTCGGTTTACCGTTATCTCAATCAGGTAATGATTCTATCTTTGCGAAGTTGTTTGATTACATGTCATTCCTGCGAGCATAATGTATGATCACGACGTTAAGTTCTTATTCTATTTTTGGAATACACATGGCGCAAATTAGGGACAAAATTGCTATTTTCTACAGCCAGTCATCCTTAAATTGATGGACAAACGGAGGTCACCAATCGTACTCTTGGCACTCTCCTTCGTGGCTTAGTACCAATGAATTTGAAGAATTGGGAAGCGTACATTCTGATAGCATAGTTTGCTTATAATCGCACTACTCATTATACTACTTATTTGTCTCCATTTGAAATTGTTTATGGGTTTCTACCTACTAATTCCTTTTATTTTTAAACATGTTAGGAACCTTGATGGAAAAAATAATATGAATCTCCTTAAGAAAACTCTGGATCGCGAAATTTGATTAAATCTTTGACCGAATTAAGGACTCGCAAACCCTAACTTGACCGCACAAATTGTTCACCAACTAGCCCTCAGGATCGGCTTTCAATTTGAGTATTTTCTCACTAACTAACATGCCGGATTAGCTCACAAATAACGGGTATTGATACTTAATTAAACCGGGGGATTAAGCAACAACGAAAACGCTCGCAAGCAAAGAGTAATAACTCAAAATATGATTGAAAGTGTCTAAATTTTGGCCAAGGCCTCCCCTATTTATACGTGAAACTCGGCCAAACCCTAATCAGAAACAGAACGGAATTTGGTAACTTCTGTTAGAAACTAAAAAGACTTATGGCAGCTTTAAGAAGCTAAAACCATATCTAACTAGAATACCCAAAATACAAGACTATATGGCCGCATTCATCAAGATGAATCTTGAATAAATATTGTCTTATCTAATCTTACCAAATCTAATTCTAGTCAGATCAAAACTGAATATTCTAAACCCTAATTGGACTGATTTTCAGAATTAAACCCTTTAAAGCTAACATGGCTGAGTTTGATATCTAAAATTCAAAATGAAATAATTTATAATATTTTACAACGATCACACTACCTCATTAAAATTTTACAACGATCACACTACCTCATTAAAAACCCAGTGGGAAAAAAGATTATAGTGTTCTTCATGATGTCTTCAATTCCTCGACACTTTTGAACAATTAAATCAAGAAATTGTCGATGTTGATTTATTCTTCAATTCTTCATCATAAAGTTGATCAGTCAAAACATTTAAAGTTGCATCTCTAAGATTCGTTCTTGCTCTAGTCATAGTACATGCCATGTCACTTGGAGAATTTCGAACATATCCTTTAATTGTTTATCAATGTTTGACATGTCGTCATCTATGGTGGTAGTAGTATTTGACATTTGCATCAGAAAAGAAAGCTGATGATTCTTGTTTGACTTTATTGTTTAACACTGTGATAAAATTGATAAGAAAATAACATCGAATTGTGAATGTGATTGTGATTTTTAGGGTCTTCATTATGATTCGGAAGTTTAGGGTCTTAATTATGATTAGTAGTCTTTGACA
>JAULKM010000011.1:9359104-9369411 GCA_032355605.1 Rubia tinctorum | reverse complement strand
GGTAAAATGCTAATATAATCCAGTAATTGTGAAGGTGACAATATAATTCTAGATAGTTTTTGAAAAAAGAAAATATAACCGTAAAAAATTTTAAAGTAAAAAAATCAACCGTAAGTATTTAGTAAAAGTGTCAGTATAACCCTCAGGAACCATTTTCGGCATTGGCCATGACAAAGTCGATGTTGATCGGACTTTAAAAGATGAAAATGCCCCTCGATTGAAATATGAATTCCTAAGGTCTATTTTACCCTTACTGCCACCGTTGCTACTCTGCCACCACCACTGCTCTGCCACATCCACTAATTTCATCACCGCCCTAGCCCAAAACCCTAGCCTTCACCACCGCCGCAAATCCCAAACCCGCTCATAACAATGCCGCTAATCAACGCTGCCCGAACCATCCTCGACCACACCGCCCCCAATGTTGCCGACACTGTCCCCTACAACAATGAAGCCAATCAGCTAGAGGCGGTGGTTTGCCAGTAGCGGCTAGGAGAATGCTCTGGCGTTGAGTAGTTGACTTGAAACCTGCGGTGTCTGAGGCACAACGAACCCACTCATTGATGACGCCAATAGTGGCAAGGAGAAGGCTCCAGCTTATAGGTGTTATGGTGATTAGGCCTAGAGACGTGGGAGGAGCAAAAACAAGAATCTGTGGTGCCGGCGGGTACCAGAGCGACTAAAAGTCGAGGTCGGTGGTATGGTACGGGCAAGGAAGTGATGGTGGTTACTGAAACCCTAAAACAACGTCGGCATCCTTACCTAGTGGAAGTTGAGCCACCGGACGGCCGGTGGAGAGAGATGGATCGATCGGACAAAGATTTTGTCCAATTTTAGATCTAAGACTCGCCATCGTCGGCATCGATTTTTCCGGAGTGGACAAGGCGGATTCCGACTTAGAATTTGGTGAGGGTGGGCAATTAGGGTTTAGGACAAGAAGAAGTAAGGGCATAATAGTCATTTCAGCTTTTTCATTTTTTCTTTTAAAGAGAGCAAAAGAGGCATTTTATCGAATCTAGGCCAAAATTTGCTGGAATGGTTAGTTTTGCACTTTCACTGATTATTAAGGGTTGTACTGACAGTTTCGAACGACATAGGGTTATATTGGCACTTATGTCATATGTGTAGGGTATATTAACACTTTTCTCATTAATTTATTTTTAGGGCAAAAATGGTTTGATGACCTCCTGGTCTTTGATAAGTACAAATATAACCTCCAAATTCTTAAGAGTGCAAATATAACCCTTGTTCGACATTGACTCGGAAACTCATAACCCTAACGCCGAAGATCGGTGTTAGTCCAGAATATTCCGGCGTTGATTGATAATAAAATGACCAAAATAACCATGTGTTCATTTCAGAAATTTCTCTAACCGCTTTGTCCTTGAACTTCAGCCACTACCTCTCCCGCCTCCTCCTTAACCACCCAAAACCCCAATCCCCTAGCTAATCAACTCCAGCCGCAAAAATAAGGAAGTTTTCTTAATATTGCAGTAAGAATCGACCTGAAGGAGGCGGTAATTCTGCACTCTTAACCACAGTGAAGTCCACACACAGTGAACTCCACACCACCACACCCTCCTTCTCCAATCCCAGAAATCAAATGCAGACTAAACTTAAAACTCGTTTAGCAAATGCAAACACATATGTTGCATTGAGTTTCAAGCTCAATCTGCTACACCAGTTAATCCAAATGACAAGATTTTTGGCCCCAAACCGACTTGTAGTGTGTATACCAGTATCTATCCTTCGGACGAACCGCCTCTACACCACAGCCGCCTCTGTACCTCAACAGAGAGTAGGGGTAACGCGTACGAACCTCATCGCCAGCCCGATATCTTTCATTTTCTTCGTCCCTGAATTAGACCTTAAAAATAGAGAGAGCGTATTTTTGTAAACCATAGAGCTAGTCAAGGTGGAAATTTGAAATCCTTACGTTCCCGGGACCCAGAAATCAGGTCGTGTGGACTCTTCAGGATCGTTCGATTCGAATAGTTACCAATTATTAAAAAAAAAATCGATGGTCAGCACAGTGGAGGGTTCGCACACACCACAGGTTGGAGACGGGACTGCAGTTATACTGGTTCCCATTTGTTTGATTAATTGGTTATTAGAACCAACCGCCGGAGATGCTGATATCCAAGGCCCGGCCACTGAACATCACTAAAACAGAGTCGCCTCCGGCGCTCTTATTATCTCTGTTCGTAAAATCATCCTCAATCCACTGGTCCTCTCGTTCCCGGCCATCTTTCCACAATTTCTTCCTCCGAAAGAGAAGGAAATGGCCGCTCCCGAACTCTCCCCACGTGGCCAAATGGCAGGACACATTCACTCACCAGCTAGCCATGGCAGCCCTCCTCAAGGAACCCTCCAGAACCCATCTCTTATCCGCCCTCGTTCAGTCCTTCGCCGCCTACGGCAGCCAACCGTCACCAAAAGCTTACCATTTCGTCCTCAAAACCCTAACCGCCGCCGGGGACTGGGACCAGGTATCCGCTGTTCTCCACCACCTCGAGAATGTCGCCGCCTTCGAGGCCCCCGAGTTCATCCTTATCGATTTGATCAAATCATATGGGAGTTCTCACATGCCGCGGAATGCGATTGAGCTTTTCTTCAGAATCCCTAATTTTAGGTGTAGACCGTCGGTGAAGTCCCTGAACGCTTTGCTCTCCGTGCTCTGTAGCCAAGAATGCGGCGGAGGTCTCGATGTTGTACCTGAAATCTTAACGAAGAGCTCGGAGATGAACATTGCGTTGGAGAATTCGACTTTCGAAGTGCTGATCAGAGGTCTGTGTAGGTTCAGAATGGTTAGTCACGCGGTCGAAATGCTCGATCAAGCGGTGAGTGAAGGGTTTGATTTAGACGGGAAGGTTTTCTCGTTGATCCTTTCGACTATGTGTGATGAGAAGTCGAGTCACAAGACTAGTGACGTTCTAGCTTTCTTCGAAGAGTATGGAAGATCAGTATTTTACGCGAACATCGCGGATTGGTGCAATGTGGTTCGGTTTGTGGTTCAGAAGAGCGGTACTACGGAGGCGATGAAAGTTCTGAAGAAGATGAAGAAGGAAGCAATGCTGCCTGATATGGTTTCTTGCAACCGAGTTCTGAAGGGTTTAGTGATGGAGGAAGAGTACGAGAAAGCAGATGAACTGTTTGATGAAATGCTTGTGTGGGGTTTGGTTCCTGATATTTTCACTTACAATGCATACATTTGCAGTCTTTGCAAGCAGGGCCATTTCGATCATGCGATCAAAATGCTTTCTTGGATGGAAGAGCTCGGATGCAGGCCCGATTGGACCACGTACGGCGTGATCCTAGGAGTGTGTTACAGCCGTGGGGAGTTAGGCCGGGCGGGATCAGTAATAAAGAGAATGGAGATGAAAGGGGTGGAAGTGAACCTGCTGGCGTATGAATCTATGATCAGTGGGTGTTGTAATGCGAGTATGACCAAATCGGCTCTTGCATTGTTTAGAGAAACAGTGGACAAGTTTAAGTCTTCGCCGGGGCAACGCTCTGCTGCGTTTGGTCAGGTGGTGTCTGGTCTTTGCCGGAGGGCTTTGTTCGATGAAGCGCTGGAATTGGTTCAAGAAATGACAGTTGCTTGCAATGCGAGTCCTGGAAGATGGGTTTGGGAAGCACTTGTTCGGGCATATGTGAAGCCTTTGGAGTTTTCTGAATTGGTTTCCACCCTCGCAGCTGATTCAGCTGGTTTTGATACGAACTGTTTAGGTAGGTAGGTAGTAAGTCGTACGGACTGTTTTACAATGAAGTGCACCTAAGGTGATGAAATGTCATACTATGATGGTGATGAAATCACACACCTAGGACGGGTGAAGAACATGATTATTAATGGGAGATATAAAGTACAATCATTAAGAAATAAATAAATTGTGTATGAAGATGAACTAAACATATGTAGAAAAACTAATATAAATTAAGAAAACAAAGAAACTATTACCTTCTTGGATGACGATGACGATGTTGTTCCTAACAATCCTCCTCATTCCGACCCCTTGGTAATATCTGCACACATAGGGATTGTCATGGTAAAGAGAGTGTTCATCAATGATGAGAGTGAGTTGGAATTTATGTAAACCAACTACTTCAATCAATTAGGCTTCGAAAGGCAAACATTGTGAAAGTTCTACACCCGCTATCAGAATTCATGGAAAAGGCTTAGTTCTCAATCAGTATAGTTAGCCTCACCGCGACGATAAAAGCTGACGATAAGGCCAAAATGGTGATGTACGATTTCACCATTGTCGACGCTCTGTCACCCTTTAGCGTTATACTCGGGCGGTCATAGATGAACCAGGATATGGTCACCATACCATCTGGTACTAAAGTTCCCAGTAGAAAGTGGTACAGCGTCAATACGAGGTGATCAAGAGATGGCCTAGTGTTGCATGATGACGAACGAGATGGAGCTAAACAAAATGAAAGAGGTTAACTCAATCCTGGAAAGTTGTAGTAGCGAAATGAGCTGATCTGGACTTGGAGACACCCCGCCGGAGGCTGTTATGAAAGATAAGGTACTCCAAACCAATACTATTAGCTGGTTTATGACACTATGAAAATTTAAGTTTTATTTTGAAACAATTCCCCCGCTCATATAGAGTCATAGTGGGTACCCAAATACTCAAGAACCAGGAAAAAGAGGATGCCTCCTGACAGACGAGGAGTCCTTGAGCATTATTCCCTAGTAAAGCAATGGTCAGATTTCTAAAAGCCGAAGAACATCAAAGTGATGAGCTCATGTTTCACGGCTAGGGAGTAGCTTCCCTCGCATAAGAAGAGCTATAGGCTGAATACACCATTCATTTTTATTCCCAGGGAGTAGTGCACCCCAAGAGGATGTATAAGGATTTTTTCTGCTGTAATCTGACGCCTTGGAGTCGTTTACCCCAAGAGGAAAATTAGGGTCACAATTTAAATAAAATAATAACTTATGTTTAGATTAAATTTGATGTCCTCAATAAGCTGAAATCCCACCGGGGGATATATATCCTATTTATAACAAAGAAGCGTCTCATTAGGAGATGATCTCCTAAAATAGGTTAAAATCCCACTAGAGGATAGCCGATATACAACAAAGAGATGTATCACCCGAAAATGTTCTCCACAATATCATTAGTTCCCCCTACAGATTGAAAAACTCCATAAATCGGACAAAGGCTCTTTATATCATCAGTTCTCCATACGGGATGAAAAACTCCCTAAAGAGGAAGAACGCTCCTTGCATATAATTAGTTCTCCCTATGAGATTAAAACTTAGGCAATTCTTAGCATAACTATATGCTGACCGGAGACCAGTGTTACCCTCTCGAAGATGGGGAGACTGCTCATTTAGAAAAGTCTCTAGCTAAGGCCTAACATTTTGTACTGCCCCCAATTCATCTCTTTGCTCAAAGAGAAACCTATAAAATTGAAGGCTCTGATGAAATACGGCTGCCCATGCCGTATGTTACTCAATGCTTTGCCCTCTTCAGCTCTCTTTTTCAGTTCCTAGGAGTCAGGGTTGAAAATCTCGGATTGAAGTTTTAGGATTTCCATGTTAAAACCCTCAATGTTTTTGTTAAGTTTCTGAATGGTTCACTCCTGAGAAGCGAAAATTAGCTTCATCAATTTGTGAGGGTGAACAATTGATAACGAAGGAAGATCCAATCTGTTGATAATGGAGGATGTAAACAATACTTCTGGATGTGTTCCAAGATGGCATGTGTCATGCCTTTCAATTTTTTTTACTATGTTCTTGTTAGAGTCCCACATTTGTCATTGGTGGTTGACATAATTATAACTCAATATATAAGATCATGGGTCACCCCCTACATAGTACCAATTGGTTTTATGATAAGAGCACATGAATCTAATAATTCTTTATTAGATTTGTTTACACTAGTGGAGGAAGCCTCATAAAAGGCGATTTAAAAGAACCAGAGAAGTCACTTTGTAGGTGATATTTCTGGTTGTGACTTTGATTGATTCAATCAAAGACGGTTCAAAAGTCGTCTTTAATCGGGGTCCAAATCTAGTTTCGAGTTCGGAACTCATTTCAGGGATTCTTGATTTTTTTGCCGAAAATCACAATTGTTTCTGGAAAGTAGGCAAACGGGAAAATAGATATGAAAATGATAGAAAACGGAGTCAGCGCGGAATCCATCCATTTATGTTCTTCTCCATTCATTTCATTCTCTTTCCCATATCAGCCTCCTTCATCCATTGACGCGGTGGATGTGAGGCACCGGCGGAGGCGCACAATCTGGCAGTGGTGACGCGACCCAACGGAGGGAGGAGAAGATGCGGCCGATGGAGGGAGGAGGAGCGTGAGGCGGAGGGAGATGGCGGCGTACAACAGGTGAGGCTTGAGGGGAAAACAAATATGAAAATGATAAAAGACAGAATCAGCGGGGAATCCATCCATTACTTTCTTCTCCATCCATTTAATTTCCTTCCTAGACCAGCCTCCTTCATCTATTGACGCGGTGGAAGCGAGGCTTCGGCGGAGGCGCACAGCCTGGCAGTGGTGACGCGACCCAACGGAGGGATGAGAAGATGCGGTCGGTGGAGGTGACTCGCCCTGCAAAGGCGACGCGACCCGACAATGGTGATGCGGCCCAGCGGAGGGAGAAGGAGCGTGAGGCGGAGGGAGATGACGGCGTACCACGGAGGGAGATGGCAGCTTACAACGGGTGAGGCTTGAGGGGAAATAGAGTGAGGGCTGGAGAGATTTTCAAGAGAAAATAGTGTAAGGAGGGAGGCGTGTGAGGGAAAATAGAGTGAGGGTTGGAGAGCTGGGAGAAGAAAAAATGGGGTAGGATTTTCCGGGTTCATAACTCAATTCATATCACCATTAAATGCATTTACTCAAGAACCGTTTTTGATTGAATGTATTTAATCAATGGTTCTCCACTAGTGTTATCCAATTGTACATTTTTTTTTTAAAAAAAGTCATATTTCTAAAATGAATATTTTACACATTTAGCTTTATATACCTATTAACGAAGTGCTACATTTATTATAATCTTGGATTCATTAGAGAAAATACGGTCCCAAAACTCACCAAACTTTAGTCCAAGCAAAGAATAATGTCATCCGCATTGGTGACGGAAGATCCTGCGCCACAACAAAGGAAAAGATGCAATATTTCCTGCATGCATTAATTGCCGTCGTTGTTTTAAATAGGAGTTTAATTTGAAGAACTCAGAAGAATGGTCTGACGGCCGAGTGGCATAATCTTCCGAGAGTTTTAACTTTTCAGAAGTACTAGTTTTTTTCCAGTCTAATTTGGTATTTTAATATGTTTGTATCGCGTTTTTCCGTTTTAGAGTAGCAGGTCCAGGTTTTATAATATAATGAAGATGAAAAATGGCGCCACTTGTGTCTATCACCTTATTTCTTCCACGTACTAAACTTGTTCATCCTCTAAAATATTTACCAGTAATTTATTAGCAATGAGTGACACTATAACAACATCAACAGATAAAGTTGTAATTGGTATCTCGTTTCATTGGATGTGACACACTTTTCAAATTTTTTTTATTGTTTTTGTGAATTTGACACACTTTTATTTTATAGCAAGATTCTTTCGATTTCATCCACTCATTCTACTTTTCCCTTTCTAAATTAAATTTATTCACACATTTCATTCACCTAAGTCCAAACACCTAAACCTATGGTGCCACATCCAACGAAACGGAGATAGTATAACTTATAAACTGGTAAAGTCATAAAGATCAGTAGTACTTATCCATCTGATTCATTGTTATGGATTTGATATACATTTCTTTTTCTGACAAGATTCTTTCAATTTCTAAATTCAATTTCATCCCTTCATTTTCATTCATCTAAATCTAAATATTTAAACCTATAGTCCCCATTCCAACTAAGTAGTAGAATAAGTCAAAAATATATCGAGGAAAAACGAAAATATGGTTCCCCTTATTCAAAGAGACATCTTGATTTGCAAAATACAATCCCATCAAATACAGGGCATTTTTTTCATAACTTTATGGAAAGACGGTCTTTAATTACAGTAATGAAAGGTAAAAAATCTTAGTTGCAATATTAAAATTTTATTATGCAATATGTAGTAATTATAAAATTTATAACTCAATTCATACAACCCGAAAATTTTATCTTCATTTCTTCTAATTTACACTTAAACCTTGGTATTTCCATGACTTATGGAAAGATCGTCTTTCAAGAGACAGACTCTAAATACAATCATCCATGATCAAAAAAATACAATCATCCTTCCATTACTTTGCAATGATTTTGTCTATACACAATCTCTTGTTTTAGACCAACTAACAACTAACAGTTAAACGGAGTCATTTTATAATTGATGTAACTTATGAGTGATTTGATGTTTTTATTTATTTATTGCAATTTTTTTTTAAAAAAATGCATTATAATGTATAAATAATTATAGTTGACCCTAAAGGTTATTAAAACAAGATTTTTCATTCCTGGTCTAACCGTTAGGCGGTCTTAGGTGATATTTTTTAAATCAAGACTTTGTGATTAAAAAAAATCCAAAATTATGCTAAAGTTCGAATCTTTGATCAATTTATTACTTCAATAGCTGGCCAAAAAAATTAACACAGTTTTCAAACTTTGAACATGTTATTTGACGAAGAATTCATTGGACACTAAACTCTCATACTCCCTCCGTTTCTCTATTATTAACACACTTTCCTTTTTGGTTTGTTTATTTTATATTGACATACTTTTCATTTTTGCTAAGATTCCTTCAATTTTATCAACTCATTCTACGTTTTACATTCTACATTTAATTTCATCCACTAATTTTGTTCTTCTAGCTCCAAACATATAAAACTATGACATCACTTATAGATAAACGAAGGGAGTAGTTTCTAAATCCCGAATTTGGAGGAAAAAAAAAGAAGAAATCAGCTCTATAAATTTGCCACTAGAGTAAATGAACTCGACCGTACCGCAGTACCTGTGAGTTGTACATTCTTTCCAGGGCAGATTCTTCTTCTACTACCAAATGGGATAAAATAAAATTTTATTTGCACGCCAATTTTTCCCATGGCTTATGAATCAATTATTAACATGGTTTGATCTCTGAGAACATTTCATTCTTCCAAAAAAACGTAGATTTTGAATGACGGGAAAAAAATTGCAAATTCATACTCGCATTTGTCGAGTTAATTTGAGTCCTCATGCTTTATGTAACAACATTTTGATGCTTCATTAGGCTTGATCATTTTTTATCAAATTTTATGGAGCGCGAACTTGAATTTGATCCCCTTTGGTGCCACCAGAGGAACTTGCCTTGGAACGAGTGCTTGACTTGCAAATTTTTTTGGGTGCATTTGTTCAATTTTATGATGGATTTCAAATGTTGCTGTTATTGATAATCAACCTTAAACCGTGTTCTAGTCTTGCAATTTTCTTGTCTGAAAATCCAATGGCTTTGCTCCATTCGCTCTCCTCCATAAGCCCTTTCCTCCACAAACCCTTGTTCTTCCCCTCCAATTCCTCCCCCAGGTTTGTGTCGCTGCCTCAGAAGCCGCCGGCGGTATCGGTATCCACCGCCGACCAGCAGTACATCCTCGAAGCTCTCGGGGACTCCAATGATGAGGCGCTTCCCGCCGTCAGGACGTACGAGGATGACCTGTCCCGGCTGACTGTAGTCGGCGCCGTTGATTTCCAGCAAGCCCTCACGGCGGCGGCGGCTGACGGCGGCCGAGCTGCGGAGGAGCACATTTCCGCCGGGTTGGAGGCCATGGTCGTCGAGACCATCTTCCCAGGCGCACCCGAAGAGAACAGCACTCTTTCCACCAGGCTGGTGAGTGCGATGATTACTTGCTGTGAATATTTCATCAGAAAGTAACGTAGATGATGAATGTGAGCATACTTTCTGATATGTTTTCTGTTTTGCTCATGCTAGTTTTTACCAGCTAGGAAGGTAAAAGAGAGGGTTAAGAATCTCAGAGGTCTCTTAGATGGTGATATTTTTTCGAGCGCTACGTCTGAAAACATACTTGCCATGACATTTAGACAAGTAGTTCTGCAACAGCTTTTGAGATTTGAACTTGCTACGTTCGGACCTGGAACGGGAAGAAAAATGGATGATCTCGAAAATCCGAGAGAGGTCAGACCAATTACTTCTTTAATGGATGATAATGAGTAGGCTTGTTTACTTCTTGGATTTGAGAATGCTGTATCTGATGTGTCTGCCTCTTGCATGGGACAGGCATATCTTTGTGTCTGTTGAGCAGGTGCCTCGTGATACTGATGGACTGAGTTCTCTTATTACCGGCAGGTACCTGCGATGT
>JAULKM010000011.1:9312727-9329392 GCA_032355605.1 Rubia tinctorum | reverse complement strand
TTTGTTCCATCTTCTCTCCAGATTGCTGATTTGTTCACGAAGGCTCACTCCGCTGCGCGCTTCCATTTCTTATCGGAAAAACTCTCAATGCTTATTGTTGTAGCATCGTGAGTTTGATGGGGATGTTAGAATATAATTGTATAAGGGTAGTTTAGTCTTTTCATTTTATTGTGTTCTATCGTTTATCTTCTCTTTATTGTAATCTAACACCTTATCATTCAAGACAAACCTCCTTCTTAAAATCTCTAATCTCCCACTTCAGTTATCAGTATAAACTTAGTCTTCATTCTTCAAAATGTACAAAATCGATGCGAGATCGCTTTCGACTAAAACCAATGCTCTTCCTTGAAAAACAAAAGTTGGTTCCCCAACTTTTAAGCTAAGTTAACTTTAATTAAAATCACAACTCCACCAATCACACTCTTTGTAAATTTTACTTTTATACTAGTATACTTTTGAGAGTGGGTCTCCCGACAAGTGGTCTGTCCATAAGCTTACGGACAGTTCACGTATTTGTTTACATTATACATTGCATTTGTTAAATTACATTCTAAATTTAGAAATTTAAAAATGAATTTTTATATTTTTATATTTTTCATTCAAATACACATTATTACTACTTGTTTTAACTTTTAAAATAAAATATTTAAATTTTGTAAAAAGTTGCAACGCTTGCCGTGGATTGTCCATAAATTTATGAAAATGCCGCCTTCTACTTTTGTACCCTCTAATTCCAAGAGAAATTCTCAGTTATAATTGTCATTTTATAACTTATGAATAATTTTTACAGGGATTCGACAAGGCAACATAAGAAACTATGTGTTGTTTTAGTAAAATAAACAAGTGGCGTAGATCGTACTTCACTAGCTGAGAAGTAGTAAATTCTGTAGGGACGAGTGACGAGCTCTGTGTAGCTTGGTCCTCGAACATCCTAGTATCGGTAGTTAAAAGTTGCCCAAATTTTGTATGTTGTAAAATCACGACCTCCCAAGGCGATGAATGGATGTTGATCCTTGTCTATGGCCACCCTGAATGACCACAAAGGAAACCCATATGGGATAGTATCTAGCCAATGATACTCAACAACAATCTCCCGTTCCTCATAATGGGGGATTTCAATCAGGTACTGGAGGGAGAGGATAAATTTGGGGGAAGACCAATAGTCTCAGAAGAAACAAAAGATCTGAAAAGACTACTCATGAAAGGAAACCTCTGGGAGCTAAAAAAACAAGGGGCATTGGTTCACGTGGTCCAACGGTAGGAGAGATGAAGATTTGATCTTGGAGCGCCTAGACAGGGCGTTCGCAAATGCGACCTAGTTTGAGAGATATAATCTCACAGACCATACTGTAATGAGATCAGATCATGGAGCTCTTACAATAAACACCCACCCGAGGAAAAGGGATATGATCAAGCCAATCACAAGAAGATTTGAATCTTATTGGGTCAGATACAACCATAAAAAAAAGGTGGTCAGAAGGATCTGGAAACAAGTACAGAGTACAACCCATGTACCAACTAGAGCTGGATCAAGAAATAGTCCCAACTATGGCAGGAGAAGAATAGGGACACATCCAGGCTTCAACAACAAGTTACAGGACACAACCACGAATCTGCACAACTGGGCCATAGAAAACATCGGAAAACTAGATCAAAGAATAGACTGGAGGAGCATCTAGGGGCAGACAAAGGCAGAAGGATGTAGACAGGATGCATGTCAAAAAAGAAGAGCTGGACAGTCTATTAACCATGCAGGAAGATTACTGGAAACAAAGGGCAAAGTTATTATGGCTAAAGGAAGGAGGCAGAAACACAAAAGTCTTCCATAAGTGGGCTCAGAAAAGGAAAGGAAGGAACTACATTGCCCAGTTCAAGAACGATACATGAACCTGGATAACAAAACCAGAGGATCTACAACTACTGGTTCACAACCATGTTTGCTCTGTCTACTGTAATGATTCGGTCACGCCAGCAGATGCATTTGGAAACTCCACAGTGCTGGACATTCTAAACCTCATCACTAAGGGGGTAGAACCTAATCAACAATTACAGCTGGAGGAGCCAGTCACTGCATAGGAAGTCAAAGCAGTTGTATTCCAAATGAGCAAGTGGAAAACACTAGGACATGATGGTCTACTACTTGGATTCTACCAACACTATTGGCAAGAGGTAGGGGACGACGTCATTAAGGAAGTGCAACGGTTCTTTTCAATATCCACAATGTCACCGGAGTGGAACCACACAAAAATTGGACTTATCCCAAAGAAAAAGGTTCCCAAGGAAGCAGCCGACCTCAGGCCAATTAGTCTCTGCAATGTCACATACAAAACCGTTGTCAAAATCCTGGAAAACAAAATAAAAAGGTTATGGGCTATCTCATCTCAGGAAACCAATCGGCATTTGAATCAGGAAGATCCATCGTTGAAAACTCACTGATAGCACATGAAGTGCTAGAGCATATCAGGAAAAAAAAGGAAGCAAGCTATGGCTATAATGAAAATTGATATGAACGATCAGGTGTCTTGGTCTTTTCTAGATCGGATGATGGAATGAATGGGGTTCCCCACGAAATGGAGAGGATGGATCATGGAATGCGTCACAATCGTCTCATACTCCATAAAATTCAACGGAGGACATTCCAACTCATTCAGCCCAAAACAGGGACTGAGACAGGATCGACCTTTGTCACCATTCCTCTTCATACTCTTCCATGAAGCATTCTCCTCAATGATTGCTTCCAGGGATTTCCAAACAGTCTGCTCAGGTGTGAAAATTGGACGCTCTATCCAACCAGTGTCAAATTTAACGTTCGCGGATGACTTCATTCTCTTCTTCAACATCTCAGCAAGAGGATCAACAAAACTGGCACATGCCTTAAACCTCTTCGTAGCACACTCAAGCCAGCCAATCAATTTTCACAAGTCGGCCATCCAAGTCAGCCCAAACACATACCCAAGAGCTAAAGAACAGCTAAGACAGACCTTTAGAGTCTTCCAAGATCTTCTAAAACAAAGGTTTCTGGGGCACGACATGGACTTCACAAGTACAAAAGTGAGGATGTTCAATAAACTTATCCAGAGAGTGAAGGCAAAAACGTCAATCTGGAGCTTAGAAGACCTGTCGATAATGGGAAGAATTACGTTTAGCAAACACGTATTGGCATCATCAGCACAATACACCATAAGCACCTTCAGAATCCCATTCATGTTGCAAAAAAATCAACAGCCACATGGCGAGATTTATATGTTTAGGAGACACAGACGAAAGAGGGATTCACTGGAAATCATGGGAATGCGATGCACTAGACAAATGAACCAGGTATGCCTTGGTAAACTGGCATGGAAGCTCATAACCGACAAGTACTCTTTCTTTTCCAAATTCTTTATCAGCAAATATTGCCACCGGGAAGATTTCTAGAAAGTGAGACTGAAATAGGGCACAACATGGGGGTGGAAATGCATCATCTGGGGTAAAAACCTATTAAAAGACGAACTCAAATGGAAGGTAGTGGATGGAAAACAAATAGGCATTCAGGAGGAGTAAATACCTAACCACAGGAATCCAACAAGGTATGATAGACAGCTACTCCCACTTCTGGATTTCAAGGTCAGCGACCTAATAGACAATGCTAAGAAATGGCGCCTGCCACTACTAAACCTGTTCTTCCAACCAGAGATAGTAAAAGATATTGTCGGAATCCACATACCACTCATCCCCCTTCGACAAAAGGACTATCAATTTTGGGAAAAGGAAGGACAGGGAAAGTACACAGTCAAAAGTGGATACCACGAGGCAAGTAACCTACGGTCAAGTAAAAAAACCATCCGGCTCAACCCAAACAAATGCCACGGTGGACGATCCAAATTTATGGAAGAAACTATGCCATTCGAGTGCACGAGAAAAAAACCAAATTCCGGGTATGGAGACTGGTCCAAAATGCAGCACCCAATGGCCTGGCACTAAAAATAAGGAAGATGGAAATATCACCGCTATGCCAAATGTGCCACACACATGTGGAGACACCGACACACATGATCCTCGAATGCGATTTTGCAAGAAGGATCTATTGGACGTCAAGACTAGGTTTCGACTTCCAACAAAAGCATCTCATCCAACTCAAGGCATGGCTAAGTCAATGGTTCAAGATATCCCCAGAAAAAGAAGATATTGACCTCACTTGTATTATCATATGGACAATCTGGTGTGAAAGAAACAAAGCCATAATAGATCGACAAGAGGCATCGGTGGAGAACATCTCAGCCCCATCAGAATGACACACACACAAACCGTCCAAGGAAGAATGCCAGAACCAACGTTTACAGCCAACCCAAACTCACCATAGGAAGCCCTGGAATGTCCGCAACAACAAGAACACACAAACTAACCAAAACAGGCACGAGTAGGAGACATACAGCCAATATGGCATGTGGAGACAGGACACTTAAGCTCGGAATACATAGGATGGACGTGCATTGACACTGATGTTGCCTACAACTCACAACAAGGTAGGACAAACACAACATGGTGGGCCAACCAAGGGGACACCGCAGGAATTTGGAGTGGGTCAAGAAGTTTCCAAGCACTCTCAGCCATTCAGGCAGAGCTCATCGTTGTACACGAAGTGATTATAAACGCAAGAAATCGGGGTGTAACCAACATCTGCATGAGAACCAACTGCGAAATGACACTCAATCACATCCAAAACTTCCCCAACGTCCCATCAGGAATTGGGGCCTTAGTCAGAAGCATTATAATGCTAGCAATGTTTCCAATAGTTTTCACATGATGAAAGTCTCTAGAGTAGTCGTAATTAGTGCCCATAATTTGGCACATGATGTAATAGGCAGTATTTATCTCCAAAACTTTATGGTAATATAAGTGCACGACTACATGTTTTAAAAAAAATCTGGATTGAAGATCTCAAAATTTTACCACAAATTGAATACATTCAAATATCATGGAGTAAGAGACTTTTGAAATTCTATTTTTATAAACCAATTAGTGATGAGTGGAGTGGTTGCAAAAACACAAGTCAACTTCTTAAAAAAGTCATATCTCTTACAACTTGGTAAATTGACCTTTTAAATACTTTCAAACCCACTCTAAAACTGTAATAACTGGTTCTTGATTCCATCAACGAAGCAGGTTATCCGTCGATTCCATACAATCTCAGACTTGTACATTTTGCTTTTACAGAATAGAGAAATCAGAATAAGTGCAGATTTTGGATAGCAGCCAAAACTCACCACCGACTACCTCATGTATGTTCAAATTCATCTTCTCTAAAATCAACACTAATAGTTATAACTCATCCTTGCTCATAGTGTCATCCCCCATCAGTTCCTCAAGGGAGAATTCGACATCCTCTTCAAAGAGTTGTCCATCTTTGCCATCCCATGGCTCGGTGTTCTGAAGCGAAGGAGTGCCCTGAAGAGGTAGGTTGCCCTTTCCACCAAGTCCTGCCTGTTTCACGAATTCTCTGCATTGAAATCAGAATAAGTTATTTTCCATTAGCTCGTGAAGATGAACAAATGGATTCGATGAAAACACTTACACAATCTCATCGCGCGCAAATGCGCTCTTGAGTGGAGCGTAAGCTCCTTTCTTCAAGTTAAGAGCTACCAAAGCAGGGTAACCATAACCACCAACACCAACATGATTTTCCAGTTCAGACTGCTTACCAGCAGCAGACCAAACGAAGCTGCAAATACCAATTTTTTTCAAGTCAGTCAACTGCATGGATGTGATTCTATATCAAGTTTCAGGCGACCAGCAAAAGTATCCACTTATTCTCACCTGTATGGGCTTCTTTTGAACTTCTCAGCGACTGATAGTAACATCTCAAGGTACTTATTCCGACCATCTGCCTTGGAGTCCAATATGTCAGGTAGGAAAGCGACAAAACATATGGCCGCTGAACCACACTTCTCATCCAAGACATCCTGCCATACAAGGAGAAATACACATCAAAAGGCATATTAGTCCCGACCAATATTTATTAATACATTTAGCAATTTAACTTTTTTACCTGGCCAGTTAACTCGACAACTTCAGGAGGTGCAACGTTAGTTTCTAGTTGCTCCAAAGCATATGATTCGATAGCTGAGGCAGTTCTAGCACCTTCATAAACAATTGGGCTATCTTTGTCAGCACCAAATACCAGGATTGTTGGGAATCCATTCACGTTAAACCTGCTCTGCAGAGACTGGAAACCAGAGATCATTATGAACATGCTCTGAAGAGGAACAATGGAGAGTAAAGCAAGTCCACTTATGAATCTCTATCACAATGTGAAAATTGATCCTAAAATTTAGTTTCAACAGCCTCCAATAAAATTATCTTTGCATTTCAGATGTCCAAAAGCACTCTAGCAATGAATTTTATGGCTTAAGCCACGAAGACTTTAAAATGCACATAATGGCCAATCTGTTTGTAGTACAAGGCCACTGCAACTGTTTATTTCTATAGTCATACTTACGTCATACACACAGCAATCAAAGCTGTTTAACTTGCCTAATTTTCAAACCAGCAAATAACATGCTATCTTTTTAGTTGTATGTGAACGTACCAGAGGGGTTTCATTCTATGGAGCGTGACATGTTATAACTAATGAAGTAAAACAAACACAAAAACAAATACTGTAATGGTTATATTTCGTTTGATTACTGTTGTGGATGAGGAGATTCCCACTCTTTTCTAGGAGAACTAGTTCACACACAGTAAATCCCAGAGCTATGGAGAACTCTGATACCCGGGTACGGTAAATGGGTCATTGTACCCGTATCGGATACGTACTGGGTATGGATTCGGTCTGAGTACGTCCCCGGTACGGGTTGACTCTTTGGGTACTTTGACCGGGTACGGGTACTATTAAGGGTACGGTCAAGATGAAGGGTACGATTTTGGGTACATTGTACCCCATTATTTTAAATTAAAAAAATTTAAAATTTTAAAAAAGAAAAAAAAGCAAAACCCTTCATTTGCCGGACTTGGAGAAAGAGTTTATTGTTAAAGATTGATGTTTTTCATTCACTTTTCATACTAATTGTTATGCTTTCTTTGACTTGGACAATGAATTTTATTTCGTGTTTGCTTATTTTAGTCTTATTGTTTAAGACATCGAATTATAATCTTGTTATGTAGTTTATTTGCTAATTATTGTGATAAATATTAAGTTTAAACTACATTTGGATGTTTCCATTTACTTTAAATTGTTTACAATATAAAATCATATTATTTTTTATTCAGAAATGATTAATTATTAATATTAATGTATTTTTTTAATTTTTATTTATAATCGTACCCATTTCGTACCCGTGCCCCTAATTTTTAATTTATCGAATCGCTTACTCGTACCCGTACCCATAATCGTACCAGTGCTACTTAGATGGAGAACAAAAATATGGTGGTTCAGGCAACAGAAGGTCATATCCTTTTACTATAAGGATTTGATTCAATGCATAATTTTTTATCACTCAAAACACCCAAGCCCGTAACACAAATTAGAGACTGGTTTTAACTGTCAAGTGCTGGGATTATGAGTTCTCTCACTACAGACATTGTTTTCATGGAAAACTAAGGCTTTGTTCTTCCAAATTTCCCCCCTCTTTGACCTAATTTAGAATTTGTTTTAGAAAATATTAGAATTTTTTTGGGAATGTGAAAAAATGTACTGAAATTGTGCTACATGTGTTAGCCATATAAAAATAATAATTTAAGATTATAGTCGAATAATAATAATATTAATAATAAAGACAGAGAAAATCTCCTGTTAGACCGACTAATGGTTAGACTAATCACAAAAAATCTTGTTTCAATAACATTTAGCATCAAATTATAATTACTTATACATTACTATACATTTTAAAAGTTTTACAAAGTTATAGAAACCTCGTTGCAATAAATAAAAACAAACATCAAATCACCCCATTAGTTACATCAATATAAAATGATCTCGTCTAATGATTATTCGGTCTAAAATAAGACTTTGTGAAGGACTAGAAGGATCATAGCATAAAAGCACAAAAGACAGCAGCTAGAAGAAACCAATTTATCAAAATTAAAGTAGCAGGTAAACATACTCTCCTGCTAGCACACTGATTTGTTCCTAAAGGATATATCCTCGTGTAAAATATAGGCTAACACAAAAAATTTGCACCATGGAAGGCAGCCTGAGTAAAATTCTAGGCTCTAGCATCTCTCATTAAAGATGATAAATCAATAAATCCCAACATACATAATTGGTCTCAGGCAAAAATCCTTGATATACCCAAAAGTGTGAATCTACAAAGTAGTAACGCGAAGAAACCTTTCACAGTGACTAATACCACACATGGAGTGCGACCAAAATTGGGAAAGAAAAAGAAACATGGAATATCCTAAATTATAACCAAACAAAATTCATAGAAACCTCTCCTTTTACTTCATCAGTCCCTGTATCATTATGTTCACAGATTTTTCTAAACAGTACTAGATTCGCTTTTTAAACACTAAACTAACTATTTTGGTGCCCAATAATTTCCTGTACTAACCACTTATTGAAGATATGAAAAGAAAATACATAAAAATAGAAAAAGATAAGAAAAGAAAGGTCAAAAACTTGAACATACAATTAATCTTGAAAACATATCAAATGCAATAAGTCTGCAGGATATGTTGGTGGATATCAGATCTGACTATGGATGAAAGTAAGATACATTTTAACTCTCAGAGTGTAATGCAATAGTACTAGAAAAGGTTTTATTTTTCTTATTTAATATATTCGAGTAATTGAAAAGTAAGATATGCTACACACAGTAAAAGAAAACTACTATACAACCATGACATTAACATTTTGAACTTACTTTCTCAGCATCACAGTCCACGTGCCCTAACTTCACCTTGCCCTGAAGGCTATTTGAAGCCTTCTTCCACTCAGGAGCAAGCTTTTTGCAGTGTCCACACCTTCAGTATACAAGATTAAATTTTTAGAGACCATAAAATAATCACAAATGGCAATGAGTAAAAGTAACATTCTTTTATGAGGGAATTTTCTTGTATAGTACGACTGGTTGAGGATCTCTGGTAACTTCTGACTATAGACTCATCATTATAAGAGGCATGAAATATAGGTACAGAACTGCTACCTTTATACTACAATGATTGTCAACCTTTCTTATTAATTAGTCCAATCTGGAATGATTTGTCTAACCTTGCTTTTGGCTTTTTTGGCATAATGCTTTTACCATTCAAGATGGCCACATTTCAATATTAATATTGTCGAAGAATTCGATTTCACTATCGTTTGTATCCATTTCCCACCCACTTAAATCGACTTCTCTTATTTTATTCGCCTTTTTTAGTCTTAGTAAAAACCTACAGATATGCCAGCATTCAGAGAAAGAGGGAATGTTATGATTAGCCCTACTTTTGTTTCAATACAGTCATTATAAATTATATCTAACCTAATCTGCATACAAATCCATCTCGAATTTCAACTTGCTCATTACTGCTATACTCGAATTTGGTTCATAGTATTCGGTCTCTCACCATCCGAAATTGTAAAGCATTGCTGGTCTTAAATTGTTTTGTATAGTTTCGATTTGACTTTAGCGATACTTTACCATCACATGGTATAGATGGCATTCAGTTGTGATACCTTTCCTTAACCCTATGTTTCAGTTGTCGTACCTTTCTTGAACCCTATTTATCGATTCCTTCATTTTCTTCAATAATAGACCATTAATATAATCTTTTGGATTCGTTGAACCATATTCACCAATCATCACCTGTATCCTATTGTTTTTGTTAAAGTGGCTCTTCATATAATCCCTCCGTGACTGTCCTTTATTAAGGTTTACAATTTGTTAATTAGTATGTCCAAAATCAAGATTCGAGCCTTTCCTTTACCGTGCTTTTCCTATTCACAAGACCTACTTTTTTAATATAATCATATTCTTTTCAAATTCAATTTGATTTTCTCTCTCTATCTATTCGACTATTCCTCTACCCACTTATATTAAATCCTCTAAATTAATTCAATATTCTTATGAATCTTAGCTAGGGAGGGAGTATTTGGTTTTAGATCATCCATATCATGTAGTTTGACACATTAATTCATTAGCCAATACCATATAGTCTAGTACCATCAAGCATCAGAAAGTCTTTCACAGGCTTTTAACCTACCCAACCCTCCTCCTCCCAATCTCCATATTAGGACCAAGACTTCTGGTTTGGAACAGGCTACCTAACAGCACACCCACCTACAGACAGCGGCTTGTATACTACATTTTGGACTTTGTGGACTGAAGAACATCAAAGAAGGACGGAAACAAGTAGTGCAGTCGATCGCAAAGAATAGGAAACTTACCAAGGTGCGAAGAACTCAACAATCCAGAGATCTTTGCTTTTAAGCACCAAATCATCAAAGTTGCGAGAATTCAATTCGATTGATGCACTAGGCTCGGCCTTCTGATTTGATCCTCCAGCTGTCTTTCCATTCAAGCGGTCTTTTAGAAGTGCCTTAATCTGCACAAGGATTACACAGCAACTATTTAGACTCATATATTCAAGAAAGCTACCATTCAGTCCAGCGGTGTTGATCAGAAAAAGGGCCATTATTAATTCATTTTTTAAATTACAGTCATAAGCCTTCACATTTCTCATTAATTTGAAACAAACCTAGTCCTACAAGTCCTTTGACATGATTTTATGGAAAAACAATTAACAAATGGGTCAAAATGAAATCATAACAAATAGACACACAAACTTATTGGAAAAAAAAAACACAAAATCAATAATAAATGGAACAACTTTTACAATCAATCAAAATAGTTAGCTCTATCAGGATAGTAAAAGGTTTAAACTTTAAAGGGGTAATTCGCAAGATTCTGAATAAAGCAATTACCTGTTTCAATGCAAATTCAGCAATTGGTTTGACATCTCTGGCTCCTTGATAATCCATTGGGGGGTTTCCTGGTGTAAACACCTTAATGGTAGGAAATCCTTGAATTCCATACTCCTGTAGTTCATGCAGACACGCTCATAAGTATTTCAATGAACTACTAGAAACCATCATCTGATAGATGATGGGTTATAACCTTCAGGATAACAAAGAGCAGAACAGCCTCAAGTAATCACTTTAAAGTTTGTCCAAAGGAGGAATCATTGACTAGTGCTTCAATTATCATATCCCTATCAAGACTGGATCTGAATATTACTTTTCTTCAAAAACCAGCAAAAGAAATTTTATTAAGTTGAACTCATGAAAGATAAGACAATAAAAACAAGGGCCTTGTTAAGCTAGTAGCCAAAAGTGTGAATTATTCTAGACCTCAGGTTATGTCTTCAAAGATGATTATAAGCAAAAAGTTAACGCTCAAAGTTTTCGTGTCCCATCTCCCTCTTACTTTCAGCAAAGAAAGAGAAACCATCCATGTTCCTTAAGAGTATGTGAGATCTAAAGAACTAGAACTTTTATAATAACCGAAGTCTCTCGTTTCTTGAATGTCCTAAACGGGTTCAGCAGTCTTATTTGGTCCCATATGAAGCTGATATAAGCGAAACAATGTTCCATCTACAGCCACGTTTAAGGCTTCTTACACCACTATCAACTCAGAATATGAATGTGTCTCTAGCAAACCTAAATCAGCAACTTTCACAACCAAAACCCTCCAAATCCTACGCCATTAACATCAAGACACCTAAAACTGACTTCAACTAACACTCTCCAATAGAACCCTTCATTATACTGACATAATCACTCACTCTACTTTGTGATGATCATTAATCATAATAAATAGATCGGAGGCAATCCTGATGTCTCTATGTCACTGACAAGAAGACTAAAAGTTCAACACACACCAAGCTTATTCCAAACACCAAATGGCATAAGAAATGAAAATTTTTCAAACTTCATAGAAAAATCAATGTCATAATCAAGAAACCTGAGCGAGCTGCTTGTGTGCATCCGCATCGAGAGCAGCCACAGTAGCCACCCCTTTCAAGACAGTTGCTGCTTTCTCCCATGTAGGTGTAAGAGCCTTACAATGACCACACCAAGGCGCGTAAAACTCAACTAACACCACCCTATTAGAATCAACAACCTGCAGCCAGGCACATAATCAAAATTCAGTGTTCAACTATATTACATGATCGGGCCTAAAAACACACTCCTAATCCGTAAGCTTGATCCACCAAACTCAACTATAAACAGAACTAGACACGATTGAGGCACACAACACAATTAAAAATACTAATTACAATAGAAATATGAAATCATCTCATATTTTGGCGCAGGCACAAGCTGATCCAAAAAAACACGATCAGAAATATCATTAATTACAACGGATTTTAGGCATTGTAATTACCTTGGACTTAAAATTGGAGGGAGTTAGCTGAAGAACAGGGGATGAAGGTGCGTACAGAGCATTTACACTCGCGATGAGCTCAACACTGAAGAGAATCAGTGCAAAGATTGGAATTCCGCGCATTTTGATCTCTGTGTTTCTTCGTAACAGCTAGTATGTGACTGTGTGAGAGAGAGTAGAGTGATGAACGGCGACCGGAGTTCAATTGGGAGAACGGAATCCTTGAAAAAAAACACCTTCTCTTAGCGCGACCAGTGGCGACGTGTTTGGACCTATAGGAGTCTTACACGTCAGCTTTCTTAGGTTAGTGCTGTCACTTGTTACTTTTACTCTCTCCTTCCCATAAAAATTAGAACATTTTGACTTTTTCAAAATCAAACTAATCCAATTTCAATTATTAAATTCTATTATTGTATATATAAGAATATTATCATGTTGTATGTTGTTAAATTCATCATAACATATATTTTTAAATTATTATTATTTCTTAATTTTTTTATACATATAAATAAATATATTAATTGTTGAAAATTAATTTAGTTGACTTTCAAAAGTCAAAATGTGTAAATTTTTCTGGGACAGAGGGAGTATGTGGTAGGTTAATATTATATTATATATAAATAATTGTAAAAAAATACTATAAAATTATTTATTTTTTATTATTCTCCTCCTTCCGTCTTAACTAAATCAGCGAAATTGCTATTAGCTTTTGGCTCGCTAATTTAGGTGGGTTGATGTGGCAGTACACGTGAATTGAAAAAAAAAGAATTATTTTCGTCTTCTAACAGCTCATGGGTAAAAAAAATACTCAATCTAATATGTTCTTCTTATGAAAGGATATTTGGATATGAGTGATGATAGAAACAATGAAAATTCATAGTGAAATATCATTGTGAATGATATGAAAGTCAGTTAAAGACCAAATTACTAATCATCTCCCTTAAAAGATGCAACTGACAATGGATACTCTTGTCTTTTCATTAATGTCACACTAGCCACTGTGATTTCACTATGAACTTCCACCATGACAAAAACACTATGTCTTGTGCGAGGCTACCAGTGTCGATGATCACTCAGGTAGATTGAGGGAATACAATGGGTACATGTCTCAACAAGATGTATTTAAGGGTGGTGTAGTCTTCCCACCACCAAAAGCCAAACAAAATATAGAAATTGAAATTAAGCCGATAAGCAAGTCATGTTAATTTGCCATATTAGCATGGCACACGTGACTAAGCCTCCCCAAAAATTTAGATGATATAACCCCCAAGTGGGAGCCTCCTTCTACAGGGTCCAGACATTCCCCGATTGATGTTAAGGTGAATGGAGAACTTGTTCCAACATCACCTACAAGGTCTAGACATTTTTAGTGCATCCATTAATGTCAGTGACTAGTGATATAGAATTTGTGAAATTCTTGTTTTATTCTATACTCATGGCTTCTTCATATTTTATAGCGTTCGATACCATGCAAACTGTTTGTCATTCAACCACATGGTTTTTAGGGTTCAACGAACTATTACTGTTTGTTGGATTGATTTAGAGTACTTGTGGACATGTGTCAAAGTAATTCAATCACTCATGTGATTAACATTCAAATGTAAGTGTCTTTTAATTTACTCAATTATTTGAAACATATTTAAACTCTTTTCTTCACAATGTAATGTTTCTATACATACATATATGTATATATGCTAATTAAAATATTCTTAGGCACATGGCATGGATTGCGAAGAAGCGGTCCAGCGAATGAATTTGATTTCTATGTCTAGCAAGTATTCAAGAAATTGGACATTTCAAGGAAGATGGGCTATCCTATCTTTTGACGAGCAAGTCTTTAAGTAGAGAAGAAGTTCTTCTTATTAGTGTATTTCATGGACAACTAAATTTATTTCCACTATGTGTTGTATAGTGATTCTGCAATAGAAATTATCCTACCTATGTGCTCGTTTTCTTGTAGGGATAATTGGTGTTTGGTCGCAATTAATAAGAGGATAATTCATGGTTATTGGTTGGATCCACAACACTTATCACCAGTCAACTCATTACCGGAACTATTATGTAATACTTTAAGTGGAGGGAATTCAACAACAAACCTTTCAAACTTGTTTTAATTAAGGTAATGCATATGAACCCTCGGTCACACTATATAAAAATTGAAGATGCCCTATATTTAATGCTATCCCTTTTATATTCTATGTAGTACAAAAAAACAACAAAGTACATGAGAATACAGGTACTGCACCATATTGTATGATGCCGGATGCATTGTCAATTTGGCGGACAGTAGCATGGGATACATTTTCTTATTCTATCATATATAATAGAGCAAATGACTTCTATAACCTTGAACTATCACGATCATTCACATTTAGCCCATCATTCTTTTTTTGAACACATTTGACCCCCCAACTTACAAAACTGATGAATTGTGGCCCTTCAGTCTGGTCAAACCGTTAAACTAGGTCAAAACGTTAATTTTAAAGGCAAAATTGACATTTTCACTTTCACTTTCCTTTTCCTTTTATTTTAAATTTTAAATTTTCTTTTAAATTTTCTTTCCTTTTCATTTCCTTTTCATTTCCCTTTTTTCTTTTAATTTTCCTTCCTCTTCCGTCACTAGGACCTCCAACCCCTGAAACCCTTATTCCCACGCCGATCACCGTCGCCGCCACTCTTCAGTCATCCCAAACCGACCATCCGCCTCTCATCTCCTTCATCCTCAACCCGACCCAAAACCTCAAGCTCACCCCTTCTCTCCAATCTGAGGCACTCCGACCCAGAACCTCAACGTCTCTAACATAGAGGGGCCAAAAGTGTCTTATTGTCCGGCGGCTGAAGCTATTGAACAGGTTTATCATCTTTTCCAATGTCTCTGGGAGTATTTCTCCAGCAACGCCCACAACCATCCCAAAATGGAATCTCGAAGGGCCTAGTTCAAGATTCGAGAAGCGAAATAGGTTACACGCGTGGACCCATTTGAGGACCCAGTCCTGGAGTTTGATCTCGGGTGAGAAGTACGCGTGGAAAAGCATGGTCTCCGAGGAAGAGATCGTAGCTAGCGGGTGGGCGACCGGGTAGGCAAAGATGATGACACTGAGGAACTTGGCCAATACAAAAAGGACGAGCACGTCATGGTAGTAATTGCCAAGGACCGGGAAAGTGAGGATCATTGAATCTGGGAAACCATATCACTTTTGGAAGGGGTGGTGGCCGACGGTTTCAGGTGACGGCGGAGGCGGCGGTTTCAAGTGGTGGTGGTGGCGGAAAGGGGGGAGAGATGGTGGTGGTGTCGGGGAAAGGGAAGGGAAAAGAGATGGGGGAAGGAAAAGGGAAATAGAAAGAATTGTTTAGGGTTTAGAAAGAAGAAAGGTTTAGAAAGAAGAAATAGGAAAATAGAAAAATAAAAAAAATATGGGAAATGTCACTTATACCCTTAAAATTAACGCTAAAACCCTAGTTTAATGTTCTAACCTGGCGGAATGGCCATGATTATGATGTTTTGTTAGTAGAGGAGGCAAAAATGTTTAAAAAAATATAAGGGACAAAAGGTGAACGATCGTGATAGGTAAGAGACCACCGAATTTTTTTGCTCTATATAATAATTCTTACCATGTATTATCTATAATCTTAACAAACTACTGACGAAGATCTACCCTTTGTTTTCATATCTTTGGAGACGCTACGACACCATACACAACTGAATAATTGAAGATGACGAGATGAAAGCTAGGTCTGTTTATGTTTAAATGTGGTATATTGTTCAAATCCCCATGACAATCCTATCCTAACCTACCTTCGTACCGGGTAAGTGATAATGCATGCATCCAAACAACCCACAATAAGTCAAATCAATTTATTTTTTTAAGGTTTAGAGATTGTGTATGTATCTAAAGAATCCCAACTACCTCCAAACGACCAATGTGAGATATCCAACTAGTTAATCCTACATTTTATAAATTCCTATGTGAAACGACTTAATAATATTGGCCATCAAATGTGGGGAGTGAGTAGAGCTGTCAGTCTCTGACCGGAATCCGAAACCCGACACGTACCGAAACGACCGATTTAACCCGAAAACCGATTTAACCCGAGAAATTTCAACCCGAATCTAAGCCGACACGACCGAACTTCAACCCGAAACCTGATTATAACCCGAGAAATATTGATCCGACACGAACCTGACATGACCGAATTCAACCCGAACCCGAATCCGACCTGAGAGCTATCAACCCGAACCCGAACCCGATACGACCAGATTCAACCCGAACCCGAACCCGACACGACCAGAATCTAACCTGAACCCGCACCCGACTCG
>JAULKM010000011.1:9273938-9306228 GCA_032355605.1 Rubia tinctorum | reverse complement strand
GCTTATGCGTCCAAAATTCTTGATGTGTGTGGAATGGCAAGCTGCAATCCATGCTCCACACCTATGATGAACAGGTTAAAGCTAACTAAGAAAATTTTAGGGGATGTTATTGACACAACAAGGTACCGCATCGTGGTTGGAAGTCTAAGGTATATGTGCAACACAAGGCCAGATATCAGCTATGTTGTTGGGATAGTTAGCAAGTTCATGGAAGAACCTAAGACACCGCACTGGGCAGCGGTGAAGCAGATCCTGCGCTATGTGAACACCCTATTCTAAATAACAAGACAAAATCTAATCATCCTCTTCTAGCACAATTTCATCGTTGGAACATCCAATTACACCATTTCAACCAAAACTAACCAAATATTCAAGTTCTAATTCCTCAAGGAATGCTCTTTTACCTTCAATAACAATCTCTCATCTAGGGTCGACGAGATCTTTCACATAGAAAACTTGATGAGCTTGTGCGGCCAAAATGAAAGGATCATATCTCCAACCGATATGACTACGATCTACAAGTGTGAATCACATTGGCTCTGTTCGTTGGCCACCATGTACGTTAACCCATTGACATTTAAGTACATGCACTCATAGAGTCACGTAATCAAGCCCCCAAATTTCTAATATTGTACCAAAGTAGCAAGTGTTAGCTTACATTGGACTGTTATCGCTAGCATTACCAACATGTAATTCCTCTGAGACTAGGGTAACCCCATTGTTCTGTGACATACTCTTATAATCCATCGATTTAGTGGCGAAAGTGAACCCGTGGATATCGTATGAAAAATATGAAAGCATTGTACCAAAGGGTCTATGTGATAACCACTTAATTGTTTCTGGATGATTGCTGATTACCACATGACTTAGTAGCCAAGTTGAAAATGTTGAAGTGTGTCATTGTAAAACTTGTGTTTCATTGAGTATTAGACTCGCTGTTCTTATTTCATCCTTGTGGATCTCAATATACAGGACAACATCCTCGTGGTTCCGTAGAACATAAAGATGTGAAACATTTAAATCTTCTGCAGTGGGGTTCAGTAGCCTACCTTGTCTTACCCATTGATCATCTTAGCTCCATTTATGTCTGGATCTTGGAACACCCACATAATATACATCCTTCAAATAATCCGTACAAAAAATTGATGACCTTATCTGCCACGTAACGTTGCACAATACTTGCATCAGGTCTGTACCGGTTCTTCACAAAATACTTAAAGATTTTCATATACCGCTCAAATGGGTATATCCATCTCAAGAATACCGAACTGCATAGCTTGATCTCTCGTACCAAATGAACGATCAAATGAACCATTATGTCAAATAATGGTGGAGAAAAATACATCTCTACATGACACAAAACTTCCACAATCATCGCTTGCAAACGGTCAAGTTTAGCAACACTAATGTTTTTGCACAAGTACTCTTGAAAAAAAACATCCTAATGCACAATCTTACATGGGATGACAGGGACAACCTTATGGAAATGACATTAAATTCTTGCATGAGGTTGTGGCAATCATGAGATTTCAATCTGACCAGCGTTAACTCATTCAGAGATACACATGAACTAATATTGGAAGAAAAAGTTCCAGGAACCCTCACACTACTAAGGGTCTCACATTATTTCCTCGGACTGAGACATGCAATAACAAGCTCGCGCAGGGGGGAGAGATAACACTCCTCATCATTTATCACCGAGCCTAAACTCTTATTAATACCCATTTCGACCAAATCAAGTCGAGCCTTCAAACCATCCTTGGTCTTACTATGGGTATTTAAAAGAGTCCTAACTAAATAATCACACACATTCTTCTCAATATGTATTACAACAAGACAATGTCGTACGTCTAATTTCTTCCAACAAGGTGGTCATGAAAAAATGGAGCATTTCTTCCAAATGTCTTCACATACCGACTTTCGTTTACCCTTCCCAAACTCGTTGCCCAAGTATTTGACCTTTTCGTAAACCCCATCATCAGATAATGGAATCAGCAGTCCGCTTCCTCAATTTCTCCTTTGAAATAATGCTTCACAGATCTCCATTGGTGACCCTCGTGGAGAAACCACCTATGACCCTGGTAGACAGTTTTACATCCATGTTTCAATTGAGAAAAATAATTATCTTTCTCACACACTGGGCATGCATGGTGCCCTTTGGCCTAGTACCCAGACAAATTCCCGTATGCGTGGAAAATAATTTAATGTACAAAACAACAAGACCTTCAGAGCAAATGCATCCTCCTGAACACCATCATAAATACGAACACCATCTTTGAACAAAGTCAACAAGTCATCAACAAGAGGAGCAAGGTAAACATATATATCATTACCCGGTTTCTCAGGCCCTGAAATCATTAACAACAACACCAGATACTTTCGTTTCATCATCAACCACGAAGGTAGATTGTAGATCACTAACATAACAAGCCAAGAACTATGTGCGCTACTCATATTACCAAAGATATTCATCCATCTGTCGATAAGCCTAACCTGAAGATGTTAGGGATCATTTCCAAACTCAGGGTAAATGTTATCAAGCGTCTCCCATTGCTCACCGTCTGAAGTATGACTAATTACATCATCATCCACTCCAACTCTTTCTAAATGCCAACACAACAACTTGGCATCCTCCTTGCACGCAAACAACTTCTTCAATGTGGTATGATAAGGAGATACCATAAAACTTTAGCCGGTGTCTTTTTCTTCGAAACAGACCTCATTTCGGCACCACAAACAATATCACCCCTTTCTATCTTATAACGAGACTCACCACAAACCCGATATTTTTCTAGTAAAACATCCTTCTTCCCCCTGTACAACATACAGTCATTCGGGCATGCATGAAATTTTCCAATTCCAAACTTTTATGACAAAGAATCTGTTTGGCGACAGACGATCTATCATGCATGAGATTACCTTTAGGAAGCAGTTCCTTAATTAATTCACGAGTCTCTGTCATACCTTTGTTTGTCCACCCAAATTTTGCCTTCAAGTTCATCACTCTCAAAGTCGCACTCAAAACTGAATGTTCAGGGCCCTCATACAATGCAGTCTATTTGTCATTATGAAAGGCTTTTGGAACCTCGGGTTTCCCGTGAAATGCTCTTGCGACATCCTCTACCATTTCATTAAATACATCATGGCCATCTAAATTACCAACTTTCTTTCTTTTATCAGCTTCGAAACTCGCAACCTCCCCGTGCCACACCCAATTAGTATAGGAATTATCAAGCCCACGCTTGATAAGATTTTCACGTAACTTCTTTCTCCCAAAAAAACATCATTCTTACAAACCCTACATGGACATTGTGCACGCACAACGCCATTATTCAATGCATGTTCAAAGGCCAACACAATAAATGATTCAGTCAATGGAATGTAATTGGGCAATTTCCTAAGACATTTACTGATAAGTTCAATACAATCCATTACCACCCACCTAATCAACAAATTAGCTAAAAAACAACCTAAACCCTACATGCACCACAAATTGAACACCATTCAACTACAACTAATAGCCCAATCAAGAAACAAAGGAGCAAATAAACCTTCCCAATCCATGCAACACATTACCCTGAATACACCATAAACCCTAATCCATAAATTCATCACAAATCTACTACATATTACTATAATCTATCAAGTAATGAATGTAGCACATACCTTACTCAATTAGTTCCGCAAGAATCCCTAAATTTTTGTTCCTTTGTTTCCTTCCAAATTTTTTATAAGTCAAAAACCGTTTGAACCCGGCTTTGTAATGTCCTAATATTCGGTCCGAGTTAGGAACCCAATGTTTAAGGGAAGCCATCACTAACGAAACAGTTCCAATTTCGAAACTATGGATAGACAGAGTTCAGAACTTGTAACTTCATTCGTGTGTTCAATGCCGGTCCATTTAATATTTTTCAAACTCGGAACATGGTGGGACTGGCTGTTCTGAGTTCGTAACCATGGGTGATCAAAGTCACCCATGCATAACCACCTTTAATTTGATCAATCAAAGGTGGTTTTTCATCGAACCGGCTTCATCTTTGGTCAGTTGAAGGCGATTCAATTGAAACCGCCTACTAATTTTACTGCCTTTGAAAAGAGGGGAAATCTGATTCACGCTAGGAACCATCTCGCAAAGGCAATTTTTGGGGAAAAATGGAACCACCTTTGACAAGGTGTCTTTAATCGGCCATTTTTCACTAGTGAGTGTTAAAAAATATATGGGTGGCGAAAGGTGAACAATGGAGGGAGTTCAGGGGCCTCCCAAGTCGTTTGTCCTAGTATTTATATAATCCCTCCATCCCAAAACTATTGCCTACTTTCTATTTTCGTCCATTCCACAAGTAATGGAATATTTTGAAAATTACTTCAAATAGAAAAGAATATGATGTCAAATTCCCACTAGATCCTCTTTAACTTTAACAACTTTAAGACTGGATTTATTATTTTCCCAAAATATCCCTACTTTTCCTCAATTATTCCATGCAAAATAAGCTTACATAAAACTTTGGTCAAAAATCAATTGGGCCAATAATTTTGGGACGGAGGGAATATTACAATAACAAATTAATTCAAACCTTATATTTTGAGGTTAGCTTTCACACACACACACATATATATATCACCTAAAGTCCTAGTCAAGCCATAAAAACTAAGGACATATGATGAGTAAATATATTCGTTTTCGTCTAATTTGAATTGAATTTAAAATAAATAAATTAAATACTCATAAGAGTGGAATTAAATTAATTAAAATTATATTAAACTAGCGGAGTTCTACTGTACATTACACAGTATTGTTCATTAAAAAATGGACTTAAATTTCATTTACCTTTGGCATCTCATATTTAACATTTATATTAAAAATGGTAAATTGCAATGTTTTATCATTTGAAAAAAATATATATGAATTATCAAGTAAAGTAATTATTTTGATTAGAAATCGTCAAATAATGAATAAAATTAATTTTTAAAAAATAATTATTGGATATTAAAATCATGAGCTCATTTCATAAAACTAATTGGTACTATGTGGGTAACCCATGATCATTATATATTGAGTTGTAACTCTATCAGCCACCGATGTGGGGCACTAACACGCTCCCTCACATGCATGAGTATTAATCATCGCGAAAACGTGGATATAAAGTGGTCATGGAGCCGTGGGCTCTGATACCAAATTAGAATCATGAGATCCTATCATAAAACCAATTGGTATTATATGGGTGACCCATGATCTTTATATACTGAGTCGTAACTCTGTTAACCACTGATGTGGGACACTAACCTAGAATATCTAATACTGCTAGAATCATCTAATCTAGTCATCAGGTTGACTTATTCTAACATGTATATATGTATGTATATGTATAATATCTATATATATAACCTACCCAGTCATAGTTAGTTAAAACTAAACATGTGTAGTGATAGCTTCGCTAGATCAAAGAATTTTGTTGGACTAACGAAGACCTGGAACACAACAATGCCACTAACTGGCAAATCGCGGAAAGCAACACTTTCCATGTAACCCTTCTACTGGACGCAATAGTCGGACCATGATCATGCTATTGAGATCCTACAAATAAATATATAAAACACTAGAAAAGGTAGATGACATTTTACTCTCAAAAGACACATACATACAGACGATATTAACTTGATCGTCAGAACTTCCTCCCCCGGATCAACCTGGATTAAAAGCCCCTAAATCATTCTTGTGACATGTATGCGACACATCATTTACTATGATATGCAAAACGAATGTGAGGGAAGGTTTTTACTATGGTATTTTGTGATTTTTAGATTATGTGTTTGTATTTGTTAAGTTAGTGTGTTTTCGATTACGGTCGTGTGAATTTTGTGGACCTATTCATAAACAAAATTCCAAAAATACTAGGTAGTGGGCTTGTGAGTGATAAGTACGCCACACAGGCATAGTATTTTCAAATTCTTTTTGTTGAACATGAAGAATATTGCAGCGCTCCATTTCCCGAGTCTTAATAAGTGTTTGGTTTTTCGAAAAAGCAAAAGGGCGCTGCCTTTTAGAGGATTCTTATAATGATGGTTTGTGTTCCAATGATTTTCTATGTGCATAAAGGGACTGGTGTCAGGGTATTTACATAGTTTGTGTTTTGTGTGGTGTATTTTAAGTATTTTGAGAAGTAGTTTTGAGTATGTTATGTGTGTGTGAGAGAGTTAGGTGGTTGTTCATTAGTGACTTTTCCCATGGTGATGTTGGTTTATGGTGTTTTAGGAATACATGGGGTTACTGGGGATGCCAGAGCTATCCCGAATCTGGGTTGGGTTCTTATTAGTTACATGTTGAATCGTTATGTGTGGGTAAGTTGGAGGAGTTACTCCATTTGATAGAGGTGCAAGTCTAGATTACATCTCTTGTAGGATGTCCTGAAAACTCCATGCATGCCATATGTTTTTTTAATCTTAAAGTTGTTATAGTTTTCTAAAACTATCATTATCTAATGCTGACTGTTATTTTAGGATTTTCAACAATATTGCCTGGTGAGGTTGCCGAATGTGGGATCGAGGTGGAGGATGATGTAGAATCTCCACCCATGAAGCCTCTGGGTAAGGGAGATGAAGGAAACCAACAAGAGAGGAATGCCCAGACTCGCGGTGGCTAAGCCGAAAGAAGAAGTTTGGCTGCTCAATTGGCAAACTCATGATAGAAGAGTGGTTTCGGAGTTTGCTCAACCGAGTTATGGGGTGGAGCAGATAAACTGGAAAAGCGGTTAGCTGTAGTCTACTAGTATTCCTGCCCAACTTGATGACGGGGATGATGCCTCTTCACGGGGGGAACTTCGGGGAATAGAGGAAATGCAGTGGGAGAATGGACAGACATTTAGTTGCTCTCATTGGGACCTTTATGGCTTGGATAGAGCACCACTAGAGACTTAAATAACTATTAATTGATCTAATATGTTCGCAAATAATATGTTGTAATTTTTCCCGGGGGAAGTTTCATAGTTACACAAGTAATTTTGCTGCAGTCTTTAGTTTTTGTATGAATTTGAGGTTAGTAAAATAATTTTATTTTCCGATTATGCAATAGATTTTCTTATTTCTCTATTACTGATGTTGTTCCGAGGAGGTTAGTGTCGCCTCGTTTACTAATTTTGTTAGGGTTCAAAGTGCATTTTGTGAGCCATGTCTTTTATCTGGTAACACTTCGCGGTGTTATTGGTGTGTTTCTATCCCATGCTTTAGACATTTCTCATTATTTCAGTGGTTTGTGTAGCTCTACAATGTAATCAATTAACTTGACATGATTATGTATGGGTTCCCTAACTCGATATTTTATTTATCCGTTCTTGATTTAGTCCACCTAATTTTTGGCCAAGGGATTCTTGTGCCTTGTCCTCTATATAGGGGATATATATATAAACACACACACACACACATATTACAACTAATTCCTATTGCGAGTCTGTTCCGAAGTAGCGAACTTACAATCGAGTGGTCGTATTCTTGCTATAAGCTTTTATGGCCCGGTGAGCTAGTTTTCTGCTTGCTGGCCTCCTTGGGTGTGAGAATCATCCGTCGCATATTTGCAGTACATGCGGTAACTCTGACATAGGCTCTAATGTTTCCTAGGGACCATAAAACCCATAAAGAAAGAACTGGTCACCATAATCGACGCCACTGATGTGAGGGATTTCTTTCGAGCAGTGATAGTCCCCAGAATTGGTTGCGGCAAGTCCATCCCGCTCTAGTACCTGCAAAAGACCCTAGGGTGGTCCAGGGAGGACGCTCAAGTCAATGTTGTTCTTATTTATGGCTTTTCTCCTCTCAAAGTTTTCTCCCCTTTGTCCAGTATTTTCTGTCTTATATTTATAGAGCCTAGATTGTGTATCATGGCTTGCGTGTTGCGCTCCCCTCTCTTAAGTCATAGTCAGTCTGAGAGCTATATGGTAAGTAGTGTCTACCTGCTATTCTTGTGATCGATTACTTTGGGGAGAAAACCCTTGATTAGAAGGTGTGTGATTAGTGAGCCGATTTGTCCCAACTAAGCGACCGCTTTACATCTTAGTCTTGACTGACTGGGACTGGATGAGTCATTTGTATATCACTAATGCACTGAATCATTTTTGATGAGTTCAAGATAAAATATGGAAAAGGAAAAAAATGGAATAAGCCAAGATGTCATCAGACATCCCTTCCACCGCTTTCATTAACCTTTAAGTCAGTTGACCCTCTCGAGGTTCTTCTTATATTTTCTTCAGGTGGCGCAAGGCATCTACGCGTTCGGAGATATGGATTTTTTTGTGTATTTTTTACTTCCAGTCTCATCCGACATTAGCAACGATAACATGAACTATTTTGGAGAAATCTAGGAGTATGATGATGTGAATTTTAGTTATCATTTCCCATACTTCAAGTTTTATTCAACATTAATGACGATCAGATTACCTATTCTGCACTTTTATAAAATTGAATCTATAATTGGAACATAATAAAAAATTGAATCTATAATTGGCGAGAGCGTCTCTTGGTAGACCACTTAACAATTAGATCAATTGTGAAAAAACCTTGTTTTTATAACTTTTGAGGTCAGATTATAATTATTTATAGTTGACGATATATTATAAAAAAAATCAAAGTTATGTGAATCTCGTTACAATAAATGAAAAAACCATTAAATTACTCCATTAGTTATACTCCCTCTGTTCCAGAATAAATGACACCTGTCATTTTTCACGGTTTTCAATGATCATATTTGATCAACTATATCTCTAACTACACACAATAATTTTGTATAAAAATTTTTATATTTAGAAAATAGATATTAAGACGAATCTATAAATATCTCACATAATATATATATATATATATATTAATATATAATTAGAGTCAAGGTTTGCCAAATTTAACCCTGAAATAGTAAATGTGTCATTTATTCCGAGACGGATGGAGTATTATTTATAAAATAATCACGTCTAATAGCCAGGCAATATAAAACAAGAATACGTGATGAGTGGCACATAGTAAAAAGAGTCGGTCTTCAAGACGGTTTTTTCATAAGTTATGGAAAGACCAAAGTTTAAACTACAAATTAGAAGAAATCAAAATAAAATTTTCAAGTTGCATTTATCATATCATAAACTTATAAGTATTACACGTTGCATAATAAATTTTTAATATTGAAATTAAAACCTTTTATCTTTATATAATTTTAAATTAATCCATCTATCCATATTTTTAGGGTGTTGCTATATCACGCCCTGTATTTTATTTACTTACGCCCTAATACGTATGTACGTGTATAAAACAAATTTTAATTCTGAAAAAAATATAATTGAAAAAACAAAAATTACAAATTTGGCCTTCTTCTTCCCCTTCCTTCACCCCTCACCGCCGCCACCGCCGCCTCCCGCCGCTTCCCGCCGCCATCTATATACCATCGGAACCGGTAATCACGAGCACCGGAAAATGAGAGAACCACATGGGGAGAAAAAGGAAAATGTGAGGCGGGGGAGAGGGAAAACGCGAGTTGGGGCGGGTTGGGGAAAGCGCTAGCCGAGGCGGGGGAGAGGGAAAAAGCGAGAACGGTGGGCGGTGGTCTATAGATGGCAGCGGCGAATGGTGGAGCGGGATCCGGGAGGCGCGAACGGTGGAGCTAGATCCGGGAACGGGGTGGCGCGAGGGAGGCAGCGCGAGCGGCGAGAGCTGGTAAAACGCGAGTGATCTCGCTTCACCGGGGAAGAAGGCCGGGAGGAGGGGCGGGGAAGAAGGCTGGCGGAAGACCTGAATTTCCAAGGAAGAAGACCAGCGGGAGGAGGGCACGACGGTGGTCCGACGGTGGTCCGACGAACTCAAATTCATATTTTAACACTAAGGATATTGTGGACATTTTATATACAGTCAAGGCCGAAAAATGGAAGTCAACGTCGGAAATGGGGTCTGAGGGTTATATTGACACTTACATTAATTAGTTAGAGTTATTTTTGCACTAAAAAATATGTGATAGTTATATTAACATTTATGTCAAATAGGTAGGGTTATATTGGTATATATCCCATATAAGAAAATCGAATGGAAGAAATGGCCTAGACTAGAATTATTGAGTAGCGATGCGTGTCACTTGTGTTTACCCGGATCAACCTTTCCTATTCGACCAGGCGCGACTCTATGAATCCTGTTCCTCGCCGTTAGCTATAAAAGAATCCCCAAATTTCCCATTTTCTGCCATATCCATCAACCCCTCCCATCTCAGATTCCGATTTCCCCCCAATCAAGAACACAACCAGATGAGGAAAAGGGAGCGTGAAAACCCATGTGGGGTTTGCGGCCACTACCACAAGTACGAGGAAGGCGAAGTGTGCGGGATTTGCGGCCATCGGATGCCTGCCGGAGTTGAGAAGTCCTCTTCTTCTCTGCCCAGTGCTTTCTCCTCCGAGATCTTGCCGGAGTTTCTCTATCTGGGAAGCTACGACAACGCCTCACGCGCCGAACTCCTCAAGACTCAGGGCATTTCTCGCATTCTCAATGTGCGTCTTCGTTCATTCCCTTGTTTGTTTTTGGGTTTTCAATTAATCGTATGCTTTAGTTGCTTTCGAGGTGATGTGTTGAGAGATCTAGTTACTTAAACGGGGACTTGGGGAGGAGATGGATATGGTGTTTAATACCTGTAAATGGTCATTAGATTGGGTGGATCATTTGTGTAAATGGGCGTGTTATTATGTTTTATGGTAGTTTGATAACCATTTAATTGGGGTTTAAATCCATATCTCTATTTGTGCCTCTTCTTCCGCTTTGCTTTATTGCATATCCACATTTACTATTTGTTTCAAGTCTTCATGCTCCTTCTTCCATTTGAGATGAGCATACACTATGACTCTGTTTGGCGGAGCTTATAAGCTGTTTTGTTTGCACTTTTTAGTGTTTGGTAAAGTGCTAAAAAACAGTTTATGTTGAAAGTATAAACTACTTTTGGGGAAAAGCAGAAGCTTGTCTCCCATTTTCAAAATAAGCCAGCTTTGCTTATAAGCATAACTCTGCCAAACAGAGCCTATATGTATTGGTTTTATAAAGACTACAAAAGGTAAATGGTAGAGATGTAACAAGAGTTATGAGCGGTGTGTATCAAGATGTCACATGCTGGGGGCTAATGGGCACCCTAGACGAGTCTCGAATACTCTAGAAATGCAAAAAAACAATGATGTGATCCCTTAAATTGTCGTAACTGTTAGGATTTTTAAGCATATGCTGCAAGTTATTCCTAAATGAAGACTGTGAAGTAACTGTTTACTAAGTTGAAGACCTTTAGGGGGGCATTATAATGAAATAACAATTAGAGTATAAAAAGGAGAGAGTGGAGATTAATAGATGTACAATGCATTGGATATTTGGAGTCTCTTCAATAAGTTCTTAAAAACTAGAAATAAAGTAGAATGTTAGATAAACGTGCTTAAGGTTACAGAAAGAGAGGGAGGGGTGGCACATGTACACATAAAAAGGTTACAAGGCTGAGATAAGAGCCATATGCATTTTGATTGCCTTTATATGATCAAGCAGGGGAGATACCTGTACTCTTAAATCAGAACATTGCTTTTATCGGTTTGATGGCATCATATGATTCATATAGTCAGCCTTATTCAGGGTGATGAAGGCGGTGGTTGTTGCAGTTAGTTTACTTCTTTTTCTCGTTTCAGTGTTCGCCTTTGAATTTCATGATCAATATCCATCTACTCATTCATCAGTGTAATGCTGATCTGGTCTCTGTTACATTTGCAGACTGTTCCAGCGTGTCAGAATTTGTATAAAAATTCTTTCACGTATTATTGTCTTCCGGAGAACCAAACTTTACCTTTTGATGATGCTATCCGGTTCTTAGGTGAGTTTCTATTTTCTTGGTTGGTTTCTTGAACTTGACTGTCTATTTGACCCTTGAATTGCTAAACTTACGTAGACATCTAAAACCTGCTATATAATAGTGGAATTTATTAAATGTTTTGCTGATATTAATCACTTCGAATGTCCCGAAAGCTTTATAGCATGTCTTCGTGTGATCATGTCCAGTTACTTCTTGAATTCCTCTTTTGATGTTCTGGTTTTCTTGGTATCAGACCAGTTGCACTTTTTAGGCATCTGATGAAGTTAAATATTTTACTCATTTCATAATGACATTGTCAGTAAGACAACTATTGGATTTGTATAAATTTTGTTGGTTTTATTGCATAAGGTTTCTTATTTGGTTGGCTGAAGATGCGAAAGAGTGAATTGTAACTTCAGGCACAACTACAAATTGTTCGATAGTTGAATATCTAAGCAGAAGGTTACTCTGTAAAGGATACCATTTTACATCATAATACATTCACTATAGCTTTTCTTAGTTGCTTCTCTGGATATGTTCGTCTCATTTGTCATCTATATACAAATATGCAAAATCCCTTTACATGATTTGTGATTGTAGAGTTAATATTAAGTAAATTCCATTACATGGTTTGTGATTGTAAAGGATACCATTTTAAATCGACATTTAGTATAGCTTATTTTAATTGCTTCTCTGGATATGTTCATCTCATTTGTCATCTATCTATCCAAATTTACAAAATTCCATTACATGGTTTGTGATTGTAAAGTTATTATTAGGTAAATTTGGGCATTGATAATAACTATGCTCCGTACTGGTCTTATCTACAGATTACCTGGTTAATTGCCTGCCCCTCTTTCAATTTGCTCTTTCTAAGCTCAACTTTGACATCTATAGTTTTATCATGTTCACGAGTCATGTTAGGTTTGTAATTAGAGGCATTACTGATTTAAGTAGTAGCTTGTGATACTATCATATAGTTTTGAGTGATGGCACTGCATTTTGCTGATGTGTTCGATGCGGCAACGTTATTTGTTTTGATTTTTCAGTACTGCAGATCTTTTTTAACTGAAGTAAATTTTCTGCAGAACAATCTGAAAGGGAAAATGCTCGTGTTCTTGTACACTGTATGTCTGGAAAAAGCAGGCAAGTGTATACGTCATAGGTTTTCTCAAGGCACATTGGAAAAGTTTGCAAATATGAACCACTGTTTTTTCTTTTTGTGAAGGATTCTGCTCAAAATTCTTTTATTCTCTTTCGATAAACTTGCTATGGTAGCTGGGATTTCTTGCAGAAAAGTATTAGCTTGCATTATTCAGTCTGTGGAAACATTTTATTGAGAGTGATGCTTTTTCTTGCAGATCACCAGCCATTGTTATAGCTTACTTGATGAAAACCAAAGGATGGAGATTTGCACAGAGTTACCAGTGGGTGAAGGATAGAAGACCTTCTGTCGATTTAACTCAAGGTTTGCATTTAATTCTTTTCTTCTCCCGTACTGTACAATATCATTTCAATTTTCATTATGAACTTGTGGCCTATGTTCTAAAATTTAAGCGAGTAACAGTGAAAGTACAAAATACATTGCTCCCGTGCAGAAGTTACTTGAACTTCTGTCTACCATTTGTCTTTGCAGCTGTCTACCAGCAATTACTGGAATTTGAGATGAAGATTTTTGGGTCAGTTGAGAATGCCAGCAACCCTTTGCCAAGCTTTGCCCCAGGGGTGCCGCCACCGTTCAGCTTTGGGTTCCCAAAGCCAAATGATCCAGTCATAGCTCCAGCTTTCAATAATACCGGTGCTCCTTCCGTGTTTACCAGTCCAGCTTATAATGTCGCACCTCAGAATTTTATATTTGGTGCTGAGCAGACTCAAAGAAATGCGCCCGACGCTCTCTTCAATAGCCAATTACCTGGTACCAACAGTAATGACATCGCCATGGGTGGTGGATCGTAATAAGGTGAAAGAAGGGCCTGAAAAAGCCAGACTGTGCAGCACCACAAAACATGGGATAAAGTTGAGTTGCAACTGCTCCAGACATTGAAGGTTGGTTGGGATGTAAAGTAGGCCATAAGTTGATGTGGTGGTAACTTTAGCATAACTCGAGTGTCTTAGAAATTGTGGATATACATATATTTGTGAACATAAGTTTATGTACTGTGTTGAATCGATCGCTTTTATGTGTTAGATTTCATATGGAGGGGTCCATAAATCTTTTGCAAACATCATGCCATTATGAAAGGATTTGTAAATGATGTTTTTAGTTTTGGGTTTATCTGTGTTTACCTGTCTTCAATAACAATGTCCGTCAACCTTTTGTGAAATTGATTTTCTATTCAGAATGGTCGTTCCACCACGATCATGAAGTTATTTTTTTGCTATTTTTGCCCGAGTAGAGTAAACCTTATCATCCAACATTTTTAGGAGAATAAGCCTTGTCATCTGTACAGAGTGCAGCTGCAGTTTTGCAGGATGCAGATGCATATGCTGAATTATAGACACAATCCATTCAAAACAATACAAAAAGGCGCCGCTAGTTTTTGTCTTAGAAGCTGTGGACTTTTTGTGATTGGATTGGTATAGCATCAGCAAGATAATTAACTTGTAACATTTCTATTTATTAAGGCAATTCATAACCCTCACCAACTGCGTGGTTTCTATTTTTTTTAAAAAAAAGGTTAAATGTTTTTCTAACATTACCTTTACGTTGAAATTGCCAATATAACCCACTAAAATCAGAAAGTGTCAAACTAACACTAACTTTATGATGAATTGTGTCGATATAACTCTCATGCCACATTGGGGCATTGACTCACCAATTAGGACGTTGACCGGGCTCAAAATGATAAATATACCCTCGACCATTTCAACTCAATTTTTTTTTCATTTACCCCTCCTATTACCGCCAGCCACCACCACCACCCGCCACCCTCTCCCGCTGCCAACCACCACCCGCTCCCACCGCCACCAACAACCACTACCACCCAAGATCCACCACCACCGCCGCCGCCAACCACCACCACCCAAGTTCCACTACCCTACCACTAATCTCCACCATCCCCCATGACATCCCCTCTCGACAATCTTCACTACCCCGCCGCCAAGCTCCACCGCCAATCCCTACCACCTTTACCAATCACCACGCCTAAACCATCGGCCGACGAACCCGCCCAATCCCCACCACCCCCACCAATCACCTATTTACCGTGTCCTAAACCTTAAAACCCCGGTCAACGAATCCGCCCAATTATCACGCTTGCTGCCAATCCCCATCACCCATTCACCCCCACCAATCACCATCGTCCCACAACCTAAACCCTAAAACCTTGACCAACAATTGGAAAGTTCTTCGAGAAAGTGAATAAAGAAAAAGAAAGAAAAAGAGAGGCTGCGATTGGAGGCGGAGGTTAACGAAGAAGAAAGAAGAAGAGCGGCTACGACTGGAGAAGGCGACGGTTAACGAAGAAGAAAGAAGATGAGCATTGGCGATTGGAGGCGTCGTCGGTCAACGAAGAAGAAAGAAGCTAGCGAATAACAAAGAAGAAAGAAGAAGAGCGGTGTGGCGATTGCGAATAACAAAGAAGAAAGGAGAATAGAAAGGAAAGAGAGAAGGGAAAATGGCAATTCCATAATTTTCCAATTTTTTATATTCAGGAGCAAAATGGTCATTTCAACAAATTCCGACTAAATTTTCTGTTTGCAATTGAAGTCAACGACGCATAGGGTTAGATTGACACATACATCAAATCAGGATAGAATTCGGGATTAGATTTTTTAAAATAGTCCCGGTCTAAAATTTCAAAACTCATACCCGACTCGTAAATCCATATAACTCTAATTATGTATAGTTTTATTTATTTTTTGTGTCAAAAATAAATATGCTTAAAAACTTTGTATTTTCATTCTCAAATAAACAAATATCTCTCTTGTATTGGTTTGTTGTATGATTGTTGAACCTTTTAGTATGAATTAAATTTTGGGATAAATACATTTATAACCCTAACTTTAGACTAAAAGTGCCAATATAATCTTGCAATTTCAAAAAGTACCAATATAACTCTAACTAATTATTATATGTGCCAATCTAACCCTAACTTTAGAAAATTAGTGCCGATATACCCAAAATCTCTATTTCCGATGTTCACCCTCTCAATTTTGGTAATAGCAAGATATGAAATGACGGAAATACCCTTAATTAAAAACCTAAAAAACTAATACAAAAAACGCCCTTCATCATTTTCTTCTTCACTGCTGCTGCTCCGCCGAGACTGCGGCTGCGCTGCTGCCGGAATTTTCCACCGTTCTCGGAATTCGCCACCGTCATCTGAATTCGCCGCCACCGCTGTCACCCCTCCCGATCTTCTTTCTATGCCATTTTCTTTTCTCTTTCACCGTCGCGTGCAACCCTAGACACCACCTTCCCCCTGCCTCCCACCACCGATTCCTCCCCCCCTCGCCTCTTCCACCGATTCCCCTAACCTCCGCCACCTAGCCTAGCACAGATGCCATCGCCACCACCGATTTCCCTCATCTGCCGCTACCATATTTGTAGAAAAAAACTTCATTTATACCAGTTTGAACCAAATACTACCATTTCTCCTCGTTGTTGTCGACGCCAGAGCAATCTGTCAATGGCACCCCAAACCCAGATTCGCAATACAATGTACAACAAAAGACCAAAATGCTAATGGGTGAAGTCATGCTTCCACTTCGGGTCTGAAGAAGAAAGCGAAGAAAAAAATTGAGAGGGCAACGAAACCTAATCCAACACAATGAAGAAAGAGGAAGAACAGATCATTGGAAGGGCAAAAACAAAATCTTCGCTCGTGCGCTCAGATCCCTGCGCCGCTCAAACAAGCGCCTAAAAATCGAGACCTTCGCTTCGCAACCAGGAAAATCGAGACCACTCTAACCATTTTGGATGAACCCCTGCTTTACAGGGTGACGCCGAAGGGAGAGACGCGAAGATGGCTCCGTCTACGACTGTTCATCGGAGGGGCGCGAAGATGGCGAGCGGGAAGAAATGAGAGACTAAGGAAGAAAAGGGAAGAAAACAAAGGAGAATAAGAGAAAAGGGGTGAAGGGCAAGGTCATCTTTTCATCTTTTTATATATTTTCCTTTTTTTTGGACAAAGGGCAAAGCAGTGTTTTCAACAAAATCTGATAGTAAACCGGTTGACTAAAAAGTCAACATGGTCAAATGTTATTTTGGCACTTTATGAGATTGCAGGGTTATATTGACACTTTCAGCCTAAAGTCAGAGTTATTTTAGCACTTTACTCTTAAATGTTTTATTCTTGAAGAATTAACACATGTACATATTAAACTTGACTTATTTGTATATAAGATAATATATACTCCACGTTTTACTTAGTGAAAAAATAATTAGAATGTTGGACCAATTTAGGAACCAAGACCCGTCAGACCCCATCGAATATATATAATCAGTGTAATTGCTAGTTGGTGCTTACCTTGATATCTCAATTTATGGTGTCTTTATAGGCCTCTTGGATCATTGTTATTGGAGTAGCGTTTGATGCAAGGATCATTCTAATCATGGTCATCGTGTTGGCCACGCAAATTTCCTCCGCATCAGTAGCGTAGCTCACGTTCTCCTAATCATGGCTCGAGTGGCGATTAAGCGAATAATCCTCGTGGTAGCTGGGGAATAATTCTCCGCATAAATATCATTGGCCACGATTTCTTGATCGTGGCTTGTGTGGTGGTTACAATATATTTGTCGTTAATATACAAAATTACATATATTTACAACTAGATGCATTTATTAAAAACTGTGAAAAGGATAGAGTCAAGTGTTAAAACAGCCACATCTTTAGACTGAAAGTGCCTATATAAACTTGCAAAATGAGAAAGTGCCAAAATTACCTAAACTTATTAATATATGTGCCAATCTAATCTTAAGTTCCGTTGACTTCAATCGTCAACAAAAATTTTGTACGTAATTCAATAAAACGACTATTTTACCCTTGAGTTAAATTTTTTAAAATTTAAAATTAAAAACCTCATTTTCTTCACTGGGCGCAACGAAATAGAAAATGTTTAAACATAATAATAATAATTAAACAACTGTTAGCAGCGACAACAGTTTCTTTACAGCCTATTAGAAGGGTTGCATCGCAAAGGCCAGTTTCACCGAATATTCATAATGGTGGTTCGCAGAATCTGTTTATAGCGACAGGTTTTTCATCGGTCGTTTGCATTGGCGTTTCAGATCTAGCTACTCACGACATTCCATTGGGTTCAAGCTCCAGATCTGCAGTGGCAGTTCAACTCACGGTGGTAGTGGTGGAGCAGCGCTAGCGATAGTGGGACGGTTTTGAAAGGGGTGACGGCGGGAAGAAGTCCCCATCAACATAAACAACTCTGGTCTCACCGTTACTTATTCCTTCACATGATGTTCTAATTTTCAACTATGGTAGGAGCGATGAGAGGCATCAGAGCAGAAACAGTGCGGGTGGGGGAGGGATGGGGGCGGCGGGTGGGGGAAAATGGGAAAGAAAAATTAAGCGACGAGGGTATTTTCGTCCTTTCAGATTGGTCAATGCCTAAATGTTTCAGCCAACATTGGAATTAAGACAAAAAGTTATAACTGCACAATTCTTCATAAAATAAGGGTTAGTTTGACATTTTCTAATATTAAAGAGTTATATCGGCACTTCAAACTAAAACTATAGTTTTAAGAGTAAAAATTCAAAAAGATCATGTGTAAGTAATTCCCATATCATGTTCCTTCGTCATCACATGCGTCACATTTTGTAGTCACACGCTCGTGGAAACTGTCAGTCACAAATAACGTTTCTGGACTTTCTATTTTCAACCAAGTTTCTCTTGCATTTGTACCAAACACAACTGTTTTCTTTTAAGTTTTATCTACGAACTCATCCGATTCTCTCAATTCCGATTCTTCTGGGGAATTCCGAGAGAAATTCCGCCGATACTCTGCTAAATTAACCAGGTATAAATCATAATACAACCCTCCTTGACTCTTAAATTACAATTTGATCTACACGCTACGGAGATGATGATTTATTGTGGTTTTTGGAGCTTGAAACTGACCCGACGTTTTTTTTCATCCGTCAAGTTTAATGAAATTATCGTTTACTTTGCTTTCTGTTTGAAACTACGGAAAAAGGAATTGGGAAAAAAATTAGTCGTTGCATAGGGAATTAAGGCATCAAGAAATTATATGATGTTTTATAAAAGAGATTGTGCTAATCAAAGGAGATTGTTTGCCTGTGTCGTGGACCTTTTTTGTTGAAGGAACACACGAATCCGTGTTATATCTAAGCTTAATTGGAAGTATTTGTGTTCGGATTTTTGTTTTTTTTAAAGGTTTAGTTGTTTAAAATTGTTAAACGGTATCATTTTGGAAAGAGTTGGTTTACTGATGTATTCATATTTTGTGCACAGATATCAGATCATGGAGCATTCAGGAAAGCAGCTGTCTGTTGTATGGAGGGGGAGGAATTTCCTTCTTGTGATGGATGAATGTGCTAAGCTCAAAGATTTGGGGGAAACATTGCAGAAACTGACCAATGTTCAAATTGATACGCTGAGGCTAATTATTCCTGAGAAGAAAGGCTCGAAATTGCTCTATCCCTTTTCAGATGAGCACTCGAATCTTCCCTTGGAAGCTGTATCCACTGTTGAGGTTTGTAGCTTAATGTCTGACTCTTTTTTTGTCCGAGTTTAAAAACTAAGCTTACGATGAGTTATATTACAGTGATTATTACTTCTTTGTTATTTTGTATTGTCGATGTGGTTAAGTAATCTTAGCTCTTAGACCTCTATCCCCTGGCAAGCATGCTTAACAGAAAATCTTTGGTAATGAATGTTCTAACTTTTGTCCTTTGGACATTGAATTATTCTCTATCAGGGAAAATCAATCAGGATGATGGGGGTGCCTGAAAATGAAGTGGAACAGGTTCTACAAAGTGTCAAAACAGACCTCCGGATAGCTGGATTTGATGAAGAAGAAAGGAGATTGAGGCAGAGGGTTACTTACAACCACAAATCTATTATTCAACTTCCTCAAGGGATATATGTTTTTTCTGCATTTCGGACACTGAGTTTACCAGGAATTGAGGTAATTTAGGTTCCTTTCCTTTTTTAAATCGTCTTTTGCATTTCTTACTCAAGAATCATGTCAAGATTAAACCTGCCAGTGAACTTATGATTTTTTAGTTCAGCCTTAAGGGTAGGTTTTCTAGTAGAAACTCTTGCATGATATTTGTAAATGGTGGTTTTGTTTGTATGGTTATATTGGTTGGTTACAAGTTCTTGTTTATAAGAAAGACATGATGCTACAAATGCCACTGGTCTCAATGTGTATTTATGTTCACAAGAAGAATGTAATTATGTAAGGCAGAGGATTTTAGAATGTTGAATAAGTGGGGAAGGGGAAAAACAAAGAGTAGTTTTTGCTATTGATTTTTTTTCTCTTGATCTTCTGCAGTTGAGTCCTCCTGCTTCTGAAGCTCTAAAGATAATGCATAGGCTTGCTGCAGATCCTGGAATTGTAGCGGTGATGAACAAGGTTATGTTTTGCACGGTTTATCTTCTGCTTTAAACACTTTTTTAGAAAGAAAAAAAATTCAAATGATTCTTTACTGATTTTGATCTACCTCTTACAGCATCGGTGGCGAGTTGGAATTATGACGGAGTTGGCTCCAGTTGGTTATGTTGGTGTGAGCCCTAAGTGCATACTTGGTTTTAATAAGGTGAAAATAACTTCTAAAAGAATAGAATTTGCACAAATGCATGCCTGCTTTAGAATTTCTCTAAGTGCCTGTAGCTACCATCTGAGTAATTTGTTACCTGCTCATCTTCCTTGAGATTCATTAGGAAGCCGGTTATTTACAAGAAGTGGAGATAATGCATTGAAGTAGTTAATATTCCCTAGCCACTACATTCATTGCATGCCTGGGATATCTTTCCTGGTTCCTTTCAGTGAAGACGAATAAACGGGAAGTGTCTAGTTAACATTAGGGGCACGTACGATATTTTGGACTGTCTCGATCACTTTTGTCCAATATGGAGAGGCAGATCATAGGATTAAGAGCACCATGTCCAAAAATTACGAAGCATGCTAGAACTAAGGCAGAATCTGTGGATTGTTTGCAGGACATGTTGCCGTTTCCATTTGTGCATACGCATATTCCTTTAATGAACTAGGACAGGAAATTAGTACTCCCTCTGTCCCTTATAAAGTTTCACTCTATGACTTTTGTTAAAAACAATTAGTTAGATTTGACCAAATATATATACATGTATATACATATGTATATATGTGATAATAATATAATCATGTGGGATCTAATTGGATTCGTCGTAATGTTTATCTTTTGGATATCAAATTATAGTTTTTATGTGTACACTATTAGAGATATTAATATGTGTATTAAATAGTAGCTGAAACAAAAGGTGAAGCCTTAGAAAAACGGAGGGAGTATCTCCATTCAGAAATGAAAAACTACATATTATCAACAGAGCTGCTTAGTAGTTCGTCTGTAGTCTGTCTTATTATTGATTTGTAAACTTTTACCCCGATCTAGAAAATGTGAGTTTATTTTCTTGTATTCTATTTCTAGGTTTGGAGTACTTATTCATTTACTATGTGCAGAATCAAGGAGAGGAAATCTCATTGCGCCTTCGAACTGATGACCTCAAGGGTTTCAGGAAATATGAAAGTATAAAAATGACTCTTTTGCATGAACTTGTAAGTTTTCTATCTTCTCACTTGTTTCACCTTTTGATCCCATTTAGAATTCTTAATTCTGTCTCCTCAAATGTGTATGCTTTGTACAATTCAACTTCCTGGTATAGGTGTGTGATATTGCATTGTAACTCACTTTATTCTTTGCGCCAGACACACATGGTGTTCTCTGATCATGATGCAAACTTCCTTGCTTTGAACAGCCAGGTATTTAGCCCTGTATCCCTCTTCCCGTGTGTTTTTTCTGCATGTGTTATTGACATTTATATTATCTTATCAATTAAGTCCATATGCTTCCAGTTAGATAATAAGATTCTGCACTTCTGCTTTTCTGACATTATATTCTTGCTGCTTGTTATTTAGTTCTTGCATGGCTTACCTCTTTCTTTTGGAGTATACTAATTAATAGCTATTTGGACAGCTGAATAAAGAAGCCACTGCCTTGGATTGGACTAAATCCAAAGGCCATACACTGAATGGAATCGGGCCTGCAATGCACTATGAAGAGGAGTATGGCATTGACAGCGATGTTAGTTTATCATATAAACTAGGAGGCCAGGAATTGGGTTTTTCCACTGCTCGTGCATCTTCAGTGGCTGCTGCCTACCGTCGTTTTGCTGAAACGTCTCCAAATGTTGTGAGAGCTACAGACGCTAGTGAAGATCTAGACCAGGTGTGTTCCCTTTCTGATGTGGATACTGAGGTTACTGATGCAGGTTGTTCATTAAAACCAATTCAATTGCAGATGGTGCAGGAGAATGATTCTTTGGAGGAGTCAAAAACTGAAGGACATGGTTTTGACACTTCGCCACTTGCATCCAATGACCCTTTAAGAATGGAGATCGATGGGAACCCAATTCAGCACAGGGTTAGTTGTAAAGAACCTGATCCAGATGATTCTCAAGCAGTGGATGACAATGCCATGTTTGAAGAAACACTTCCTTATCAAGAAGGCACCAAACCCCACGAGCCAATGAATCTGCCATATAGAGAACCTGATCCAGATGACTCTCAGGTTAATGTAGTTGTTGAGAAGGAACCTGAACCAAAGTACAATAGGATGGTGATTGATGAAATGTCAATTGATCAGTCAAATGAGCCTGATCCAGATGACTCTCAGGTTAGTGCAGTTGTGGTGAAGGAACTTGAGTCTGGTAACAGGATGGTGATGGACGGGGTGTCAAATGGTCAGTCACATGAGCCTGATCCAGATGACTCTCAGGTTATTGCCGGTGCGGGGAAGGCACTTGCGTCTGATAATAGGATGGCGATGGGTGGAGTTACAAATGGTCAGTCACATGAGCCTGATCCAGATGATTCTCAGGTTAGTGCAGGTGCGGAGAAGGCACTTGAGTCTGATAATAGGATGGTGATGGGTGGAGTTACAAATGGTCAGTCACATGAGCCTGATCCAGATGACTCCCAGGCTAGTGCAGGTGCGGAGAAGGCACTTGAGTCTGATATTAGGATGGTGATGGGTGGAGTTACAAATGGTCAGTCACATGAGCCTGATCCTGATGACTCCCAGGCTAGCATAGTTGTGGGGAATGAACATAGTTGTGGGAATGATCACAGTAGGGTAACAATTAGTGAAGGAGCGTCACTCATTCAGTCAGTTGAGCCTGATCCAGATGACCTGGAGCTGCAGAGAATTCAAGACCCTGCAAAAGCTATTTATAGTCAGTTGCAGAAGGCAATGGATATGCTAAGATCTGAGGTTGATCCGTTGGATGTTACTGTTGTGCTGCAGACCCTACTGAAGATAATTAGGTATGGGCTCTATTTCACTTGTGAATGTCTGTTCAAATTCACTGTATTTTGGCTACAAACTCTTAATTTTGAAAGATAACATGTCTTCTGCCTACTTTCAGGAATGCCATTGAACACCCCACAGAATTGAAGTTCAGAAAAATACGAAAGGTATTGCACATTTTGTGTTACTCAAATCTTTATTTATACTGAATTTGTAAGGCATAAAGTTTTCATTGTTTACTAATGAGTCGGTGATGCAGTCTAATCTTATTATTCAGAGGAATATACTACGTTACGAAGGTACGGGCAATCCTACTTTAATTACGATATGTATAATTTGTAGTAATGGCACTTTGATCCGATGTAATTGATTGAATATGCAATGCATCACTATTATCTTAATATTGCTATTTCCCCCTGAATTTGGTTTCATTCTGATTGGGTTGATCATCTATTCAAGTATGACATGTGATTTCCCAGTGGAATCTACTCAAGGGCATCATATTACAGAATAAAAGCACCTTCATTGTCTTTCACCCGTCCTTTAATCTTAATGGAAGAAAGGCTCGTAGAAGCTATTCTAGCTTTGCAAATGCTATATACTTAATGGACCTGCTAATTTAGTTTCCAGGGAAATGTGGCTTTAAAGCTGCCACCTTTTTTCTACTCATGTCGACCTATGTGAATGGTGTATCAATTGTTTAGAATTTTCACTTCGAAGACCATTTGTCTGTATTTTGATTTATTTTATGATTTTTATCCTTCATGATGTTTTCCCTGCATTTCCTGTTCACAGCTGCCAAGGATATGCTGCAATTGGTTGGTTTCTGTGAAGATGTTATAATCAACGAAGTAGGCAAGTCAGATGCTTATTTGGTCTTGAAGCGCAATGACCCGGGGTTGCTATGGTTGGTGAGAAGCTCCCTCGAGAGTTACAACGCGTAAGATGCTCTGTTGTTACAGTGTATTAGTTGCAGTTGATGCTTTCACTTTGTGAAATATAATTAGAAGATTGTTGTGTGGTAGTTCGCACTGAAGAAAGGTTGCATGAATAAGTTGTGTAAATTAGTGTATAATGTTGTGTATTTGAAAGGCCTGTTCATGAAAAGTAACACTCAGTATAAATCACCTTGTAATTACACACTTCATATGGTTTTAAATACTCAATAAATTACCAGTTCACTGTTTATTTTTTTAAAGATAAGATGTTGAGATTTCATTCATTCCAAACATGCGTTACAGAATTTGGGATGTGATCCCATTGTGAAATAGTTTCCAGTTTTCACATAATGTTTAGCATGTTGCACTAGAGTGTTAGTTTCAATGTTTTCCTGTCTTCTTGCCTTAACAGTAAGACTAACTATGTCGTCAATGATGAGGTTAAAATTCGATAGATTTTCATTGTGATTCTTGGCTGCATTGATAACAATTTGTGCATTTCCATGAATCGCTCTACTCGGATACCTTTCCCCAAGGATATGAGTAGGCCCGTTTGGAGGACGATTGCTTCTGCGTGCTTCGCTGTATAACCGAGTGAAATGTGTTGCGACTCTCCATAAATCCATAATCCTTCATAAGATCATATGCACTATCCTAGGTATGTCTGATTTGAAGATAGGGCTATGTTAAAGTGAAGGGTGTTGCCTTATGATGGCGTAGGAGCGTTTTGGTTTCGATTTTCATTGCTAACTGCAACATCACTCTTTGTTCTTTCCAAGTCAGACATCATCTTTGTGGCGTAGATGACACAATGTTGTGGTTGAAACTCGTGAATATCCCCATTCAGGTGCTTGTTTCTATGATGTTAAGAGTTGCGATAACACTATCTGTGATTGTCATGTCGTCCTATTCAACTCTAGTATTAAGTCCTGAACCCACAAGCTTGCACTTTGGTGTTGGTGTTTAGAAATCTTTCTTTGTAATTCCATTGCAAATGGGACTTGATGTGCTTGCACTCTGGAAGCATAGATGCTCGAGGGAAATATCATCCATGGAGCAATTCAAGCAGCATGGTTCAGCAGACATATATGACTTTGAAATAAAAGAGTACTACTCAGAAGAATCTATAAGAAGAGCATCACTAACTCCACTCCCCCCTTCTCCACCCCCAACGTCCATGTGACGATGCTCGACAACCTTGTCATGTCAACTCCCTCATCCTAATTGCAGTTTTCACGAGAATACCCCAAACCACAACTAGTTTATTAAAATTTTAATATGTTGTATCAAATTAATTTTTAGAGTTGTTACGTTTGATAGCTATACATACTAACATTTTATATTATAAATAATTTAAACTATTTTTTTATAAATTTTAATTGTATGTGATAATTTATTGATTTTTTAAGTTTAAAAAGAAATTTTCACTCAATAATAAAGCTGGTCAGCATCCATGTTAGAATTTTATGTTATGAAGGTTCGCCTTTTAAAATCTTAAACTATGGAATTTCGTAGTTAAAAACTTTAACACATAAAAGTCGACAAACTTTATTATTTGGCTAACCATTCGACTTACGCAAATCACATTAACATATGAAGAAAATATATAATGTAAAAACAAAATTTAATTTTAAAATGATAAAATAACGCCATTCAGATTGTGGAATACTAGTGGTATAAAAAATCCAAACTGCTTTTATTTATAATTTCACCCCATCAAGGTCTTAGGTGAGATTATACCATAAGTCTTTTTTTTCTTCTACTAATTTTTTTTTATTATCAAAATCGAATTACAGATACTCCCTCTATCTCAACCAAACTTGCACAATAACACATAAAATTTTGATATTTGAAAACTTACGACGAATCCAACCATATTTCATACAATAAAATTATTGTTCACATGTATATTCAAATATCTAGTCAAGGTAACTATTTTGACCGGAAAAAAAGTTTTATATGGATGGGATGGAGGGAGTTTCAGATACGGCGGGAACCCTCCGCCTATCTCGCGGCGGCGTAGCCCATTCCATCACCCCATGTTACCACCTCCATTTCGCTGCAAACACCAAAATTTCCAGTTCCGATTCTGATGCAGATCCCGACGAGCGGTTCAAATCCCACCCGTCGTTCCCCCACCTCGCCACCATCAGCTCCAAGTCGCAGCTCCTCCGGTCCTACACCGTGACCCCACCGATCCAACCCTGGCCCACAAACCTGTCCCACAAGCGGTTAATCTCATTCCTCTCCCGCCAGCAAGACCTCAGTCTCGCCCTCCGAATCTTCCACCACGCCGCCAAATTCCACCTCAATTTCACTCATAATTTGCCAGACCTACCACTTCATCATCCTTAAGCTCTCCCGCGCCCGCGCCTTTCGCGAGATGGAGGCCCTACTCGATGAGCTGAAGGCGTCGGGGATTGTCTGCTCTGAGAAGCTGTTCATCGCGGTGATCAGGAATTACGGCATTGCCAGCAAGCCTAGGGATGCATGCAAAGTGTTCTTGAAAATGCACGAGTTTTCGGGAGTGCGAAGGTCAGCAAGGTCATTTAATACTCTGCTGAATGCTTTGGTTTTGAATAACTTTTATGATTTGGTTTATGGTTTGTTTAAGAGTTGTAGAGAATGGTTGATATTATGCCTAATGTGATTACATGTAATGTTCTGATCAAGGCATTGTGTAAGAAGAATGATGTTAGTGGGGCCATCAGGATATTAGCTGAAATGCCGGTAATGGGAGTTGTTCCGAATATGGTGAGTTATACTACTGTTTTGGGAGGGTACGTGACCAGGGGTAATATGGAAGCTGCCAAGAAAGTGTTTAGTGAGATTCGTGACCATGGCTGGGTGCCTGACGTGACGTGCTATACCATTTTGATAGATGGATTTTGTAGGAACAGGCAGTTGGTCGATGCTGTCCAGTTGATGGATGATATGTAGTACAATGGAGTCGAGCCGAATTTTGTTTACCTATGGAGTGATGCTTGAGGCTCTTTGTAGAGAAAAGAGATCGGGAGAGGCTGTGAATTTGCTTAATGATATGCTTGATAAGAGACATGTACCATGTTTGACTCTTTGTTGTAAGGTGATTGATGTTTTATGTGAAGATGGGAAAGTTGACGAGGCTTGCACGTTATGGAAGAAATTGATGGTTAAGAATGTTACTCCGGATAACGCTATCGTGAGCACACTTATACATTGGCTGTGTGAGGAGGGAAAGATATTACAAGCGAGAAAGCTGTTCGATGAGCTTGACAAAGGACAGACTCCTAGTCAGTTGACATACAATACACTTATTGCTGGACTGTGAAAGAGGGGAGCTTTCTGAAGCTGGGAGGCTGTGGGATGACATGGTGGAGAAGAAGGTAAGTCCAAATTCGTTTACTTATATCATGTTGATTAAGGGGCTTTGTAAAGTTGGTAAAGCGAAGGAAGGAATTAGAGTTCTAAAAGAGATGTTTGAGAAAGGGTGTTCGCCCAACAAAAACACTATCTCTGTCTTAGTAGAAGGGTTACGTGACTCGAAATGTGAATTAGAAATTTCCCGAGTGCTTTCCATGGCTGTGAAAACAATGATGTAGCCTACTGTCTCATATAAAATATTTAAAATTTTCAGCTCATGTTTCTGCACCCTTTGGGATTCCAACTGTCAGCTTGATCCAGCCGTGATGGAAGAGGTACTCTAGCTAACATGTAGTGATGTGCGTGGAGTTGAATTAGTACGGCTATGCTGCTCGATGGACTTTAAGGTAACATATGTTTGCTAGAAGTGGGATACAGTCAGAATGTACAAATTTCTTAATGTTGTGATATCTGCACTTTCATAAATGATACGCTTTCTGCACATGTTACTAAGGAGTTCAAGTCGCAAACTACGAATAAACTCGAGTCTTTGAAATGATGAATAGAATGTACTCTCTAGGGAATGAAACAATTTGCAACATCTACATACATAGTTGGAATCTTGAATTACAAGCGCCTGTGATAAAACCCTAGCTACCTCTCCTGATTGTTTTCATGTAGTGTACTTGCATATATGAAGCATGATTAACCCTAATTACCATTGCATTTTGGACATGGTACAAAGTTTGGTGTATCACTAAGTATCAACCTAGCTCTTCTTACCGGTATCAGGTATCAGACAAGAAGAGCTACGTTGATACTTGCATAACATTGTCTTAACCAGAGCAGCAACCGCCTTTCTTGACAGCCGATACTTCATCTCTCGATCCAATATTGATGGTCTGTCCTCGGGGCAAAGTCGCGGGATCATCCCCGATGTCCAGAGGCTTTTTGCTTCCGACACGGTAGATCTGAGTGAGCACTTGTGTGAAGGCATTCTCAACATTCAGTGCTTCAAGAGCTGAGGTTTCCATGAAGAAGGTGTTCTCCCTTTCTGCAAAAGCGGTTGCGTCTCCGGTTGGGACGGCCCGCAGGTGGCGCAGGTCGGCCTTGTTTCCGACAAGCATGATCACTATGTTAGCGTCCGTGTGATCCCGGAGCTCCTTGAGCCATCTCTCCACATTTTCGAATGTCACGTGACGAGTAACGTCGTACACAACTAGAGCCCCCACGGCTCCCCTGTAATAAGCGCTTGTGATTGCGCGGTACCTGAATCACACACAGATGAAGATTTCAGATTCATTTTTTTATTTGATCAAAGGTGAAGATCATCATTCAAACCATTACCGACTACAGAGCTACAAGTCTCTACCTACGTCTAATTTAAATGTGAAAAAATCGATGAGATCAAACGTGACCAATTCTTCCCTACCAAACATTTTGAAACAAAGTAATTCATCCGTCCCTTCCAACTCTACATGCTGTCATGTTTGATCACTGATTACTTTAGTTACGTATACTAACGGTGTAAGATTTGATATTTTGAAAATACATGATGTAGGGAATATCATGATATTGATGTTTATATACTAATTGAAATTTATGATCGTACTGAGAAAATTGAAAAAAAGTATGCAGATTCGGCTGAAATAACAACTATCATGTTACAATTTCGGATATGATCGACCTCACCTAATTTATGATTCTCCATAAAATATTGCACCACATTCCAAGATTAATGAAAGAATTAGGGGAGAATATGTTAAGATCATTACAAACATTCTCGATCCCTTAAAAAAACCATGTATATTCACAAAGATCATCATCAAAAAAGAAAAAAAGAAACGGACGGAAGGTACCTTTCTTGGCCGGCAGTGTCCCAAATCTGGGCCTTCACGATCTTGTCATCAACCTGAATACTGCGGGTGGCGAATTCAACGCCAATTGTAGACTTAGATTCTTGACTGAACTCATTTTTTGTGAAACGAGATAAAAGGTTTGATTTTCCGACACCAGAGTCTCCGATGAGAACAACCTTATAGAGGTAATCATAATCCTCATCTCCCCTGTAGCCCCCCATCTTCTCAGAAAAAAGAAAAAAAAACTAAATTACTTTCAGAGGGAGAGCGACAAAACCGAGGAAGAAAGAAATAGAAATGTTTCGATGCTGTTTCCTGGTTAATTCATGTCAAATGGCACTATTTTAGGAGGAATGATGATGTTTGAAGAACAAGTCAAAATTATTTTTATTAGCTTAGATTCTATTTTATAGACATGTTGTTGACCTCAGTTTTCTTTTGTTTAATTTTCACAAATAAAATAGGTGGTCAGACGTTTTTCTTCAACTGCGCCAAGAGAGTTTCAGCGGTTGGAAGTTGAGGTGCTTTATTGATCCCATGTAATGGGAAAATACCTTGAAATCCGATGGCTGAATGTACGGATCAATTGTGCATGCGATCAGTTTTCATGGTAACGAATTCCAACCATTATCTCCTCCAACCGATGGCACGAGTATTCCGATTTCCGACCACTATTTGGGAGGCGGTGGTGGTTCTGTGAAGTATGTGCACCGAGGAGGTCATTTTATTGCTGATCATGCACTACTGTACCTGTCGACTTCAAAGTTTTGATAGGTTTTGCCAACATTGAAATTTAAAGGTTGAAAATGTATATATTTATTTATCTAGATTAGCATGTGGATATGGTGTGACTCTCTTTATTACAAGAGATAACACCTATTACCTTAGTTTTACAGGAGTTTTTATCTCGGTTTTCAACCATGAAAAAATCGAGGTAAATGTAATTGTAGTAAAAAATGTATTTTTTTTCCAATTGACGTCAGCAGGAAATAAGCGCGACGGGCGACGTCGCACATCGCATTAAACCCAACGTTAGGATAACAGAGCTGTGACATCGTTTAAAACAGCGTTGGCCAATTAGAGGGACGACGTTGGCCATAGAAAAAACACACGCATTGTGAGAGGAAAGTCATGCGACGTCGTTCTAGCCGACGTCGCTGTATAGATTAATGACATCGCGCGCTGCGAAGCACCCATGTCGTGCGAATGCTAACATGGGAAGTTAAGTAATTCGACGTCGTTTTGGACAGTTGATGTCACAGAAAATAAATAAATTACACTCTACATGCGGCGTCGCTTATGCGTCGGATGATCACAGGTGTATGCGACACCGCGGAATAATCGTGGAGAGAATAATAATAAATAATAAATATTTGATGAAACAAACAATTGTTTGTTGATGGCCATTACATGTTATTTATCATTGGATTACTCTAGAATTGGTTAAACAACATACAATATTCAACTATTATTCAATGCATGTGGGAAAAATTAACAATGACATGTTAAATTCCACATAACTATAACATATATTATCAATACTTCTTACAATATATAATAATATAGAAGGCTGATATTAAATTTAAACATTAACTGTATTGGACCTCCATATTATCTACGGTGTAAGGCATTGACACTTTCAAGGCGACTAGTGACAAGTTATGCATCTATAGTCCATCGATAACTGTCGTTGTTCTATTTCACCCAATTCACAGGAAATAAAATTTATGTTAGAATTGGACAATCAATAAATGAAACACACACAATATAGTCATATTTAGACAACGTGAATGTCAACTTGGAAAAAAATGGATATTGGTAAAAGCGACGTAGCAAACTATAGTGATTGATGTCGCCAAGGCCGACCTATGTGCACCGTCGGTCATTCAAAATATTTCATGCTTTTTATTGACTTGTGCGACATCGGTATTAATTCAATTGTTTATCGCAACGGCCGACTACAACATACCGACGTCGCATATTCATATTGTGTTCATACGAATAGGTAATTAGTGTACACAATCAGCCCTAATCTAAGCATTTTTTCTCATTCCTTACAAACATGACATCATCTTGGATACAAATACTATTTACACTACATAACATGAAACACAATCATCATACATCATGAAAATATACAAGCTTTGATTAATGACAAAAATAACACGTAGAAGGTATGACAATTAAATTGCTAAATTAACATTGAATGTGTGGAAAACTATCTCAATTAATTTGAATGAACTTGGAGCATCGGATACTTTTTGATGTTTGAGAAAAATAAATTGATTGAACTCTTGAATTTTTGTAATGGTGTGAATGGAGAGGATGGTGTGGAGAAAGTGTGTTAAAGATGAGAAAAGGGTCATCGTGCTGATATTAATGACTTGAATTTTTGGGTTGGGGGGAAATTTTGGTGAAAAATTTTGGCTCAAATTTTCATTTCCCGCCGGAAATTTCACTATGACCGACGTTGGATTATGTTCGACCGTGTATTTTCTTAAGGCAACAAACACGCGATGTCGTACACAAGGGTCAAAGAGTAATTTATGAAATGTCGTACAATACTCCATGTCAAGATTGTGGCCCTATCCGTCAACCTTTCTAATCCGAGATCGGAATGACATTGTCGGGAAAATATGAATAAAAAATGTTATCTACAAATTTGCCTTTAGACCCCTACTACTTTCTTGGAGGGAGCTAAGTGTAAATATTAAAAAGTTCACCGGTGGTCCAAAACACGATACCGATCGTCCCAAAAAGAAACATTACCATCTCAAGTCGAACCTATAATAACCGAGGGTAACAAACAAACTCCTCTTATGTCGTCTCAAT
>JAULKM010000011.1:9243619-9257228 GCA_032355605.1 Rubia tinctorum | reverse complement strand
GTTAAAGATCCAATTTTCCGCAATCCAGAGTCTTCGCAAGGAGATTCATATCATGTGCTTATAAGCAAAACACTATTTAGTGTTTGGTAAAATGCTAAAAATAGCTTAATTTGAACGCATAAGCTATTTTTTGGGGAAAAGCATAATCTGGTCTCCCCCTGCTTACAAAATAAGCCAGTTTTGCTTATAAGCACGACTCTGCCAAATAGAGCCATAAAAAAACACTAAGGATGAAGTTCTAGTCATTTGCCTATGTGGCAAAAGGAAATGTGTATAGAGTGATAAATTGGTCTTTTATTATGGAATCGTCTAGCAAACTCGATCCAAACCGGTAAGCTGAGATCACATTGACTCAAGCAAACATCTCGACTCGAATCAATTACAATAGCAAACATTAGAGTTGACATTTCTCCTTTTCAAGTAACAAGTGATTTTCTGAGTCATTATGCAAAATGCAAGAATTAGCCATCTGAGGAAGTTTAAGTGTGACTCGAATCCGCCCATTCCTTCCGTATATCGAAAGTGTAGATAATTTCCAAGTAGCACTTGTTATCGTCCTGAACGCCAAAAACATACTCCAATATTTTAGTTAACTGGGTTTAGTCCAAACAAAAGATAATAATTCATAAGTAAATAAAAATCACCAAAAAAAGAGTCGGTGTTACAGAAAATTTTCTTTACTTTTAAAAGCACGATGAAGATAATGATTATCTATTCAAAACCTCAAAAATATTGGTCTTACCTTTGATTTAGCGGAATATGTCCCTCTTGCGAAAAAACCACTTGGTGTGATCTCTTCTGGCATTTCATACGTGTAAGACTGTTGTTGAGGACTGAATGTTCCGATCATTGCTTTACGGTTATCCACTGAAACAATGCCAATTCCTCAGATTTTTTTCTATTTCTTTCAGTTCCAAATCGTGAAATTAATATTATAAGTTAGTTAATTATGATGGCAAATTACTGTAAACAAATTTGGTTCAAAATATAATATCACCTGATCAACACGAAATTTTATTTTTGGATCACTTAATCCTTAGACAGAATCATTTTAATAGGATTATGAAAAATTTGTTTCCATTTTTATTGCAATGAGATTCCAGTGATTTTCAAAATCTTTTAAAAAAAATACAAAGTCTTGTTTAAACCGACTAATCGTTAAATGGGTTCATTTTATAGTTGATGTAACTAATGTGTTGATTTGATGCTTATTTTTATTTATTTCTTTTCTACAACTTTTAAAAACTTTTAAAATGCATTACAATTTATAAATAATTATAATTTGACCCTAAAAATTATGGAAATGAAGTTTTTCATGATTGATCTAACCGTTAGTCGATCTCACATCATACTTTTTCTTTAAAATATGTCTGAAATATAAATAATTAGTAGTATAATCTAACCCCAAAAGTTATCGGAACGAGATTATCCAGGATTGGTCTAATCATTAGTCTTTCCTTATAACATTCAATTTAGTGGACATTGATTGTTCACCTTAAAAGGGAACAAAGTGAGTAGACTGTGAGGGTAAACTTACCTTTGACACCAGTTTTCCCGACAGTATTGGTGTATCTAAAGCCACAAACAATATTGTTGCTGACTTCAAAAGTGAACCTCAAGTGATAAGTACTTCCTTCTTTCAAGCTAAACCACAAGCCCTTTGGATTCCCATCTTCAGGAATTGGTAAAACAATGTCATCTCTACCAGGTGAACAAATTGAGAGGCTGATTATTTTCACTTCAGGTTCTGCTACAACTGCACAAATTCAATAAAATTAATTTAACTTATTTGAGTGAGTATGCAATTTTCTAAATATTTGTTCCAATTAAAAATATCCACATTAACACTTGAGAGATGGTTTCCAGTGAATCAAGCTAAACTTAAGGTAAGAATCTTTCTGTAAAAATCAACATAACTTTTACCCTCCCCAAATTTATTTGCATGTTTTAAAAAGAATCCCATCAAAATATTTAATAATTGCATAATAATCTCCATTTCAATTTTACGCTGCATAAAATAATACTTGGTGTTGAAGCGCTACTCTTTTACTAGATTAAATAAAAATGTTAAACTGAAATCTTCATATAGAACATGTGTATACAAAGTTTTTAAGATTAATTAGTACCTCCAACTTGGCCTATGTCCACACTGCCTAAGAGCCACTCCTTCCACCGCCGCAAGCTCTCATCATCCTGTAATTACGTATCACCATATCCAATTGTTTTAGTGAAACATTATGGACTTATAAGAAAATAGATTATCGATTCACTCTTCTTATAAATATACAAAAGGCATCTCAATAGTACAATGTTACGTTTGATTATACAAAACATGTCGGTTGGGGTTTAACTTTTTCTGACGATGTTCGGTGGTGGTGATCATGCGGGGGTGTTGGTGGTTTGAAGGGAAAGAGAACGGGTGAATAGGAGGGAATGAAATATATGAACGTATTATGTACATATAAGGTTGGTTGTAAAAGAAATAGTGGGTGTGATTTAGCAACGCATCGATGATATATCTCTACCTTGTCCTTCTCAAACTGTTCTTTGAGGGAACATTGGGGTCCAACGTTAATCTTGCCCGGATGATCATCATCGTCTTCATCTTCCGTTGTGTTACAAAAGAGGCTTCGCTCATTGTTCTAGGTATTCGTTCCTCTCCCTCATCCCCGCTCTCCTCCACCCCTCTGTTCTCACCTTCATCCATTTCTTTGGAGCTAGAAATACCAACTTTGGAGGACATTACTAATTAACTTCCGAAAGGAGTTAAAATTGTGATAGAGAAATAATGAAAAAGAACAGGTTCGAGAGTCTCGGGGAAATGGATAAAGAGAAACGTCTAATGTACGAAAAAATCGAGTGAAAAAAGATAGAACCTAAAAGTGAAGGAAATTACATCAAGAAAGAAGTGTTTAGATGTGAGCAAAATTGAGGAGGGGTGAAAGTTATGTGGTGATCCGAAATATGCTGCAAGTAGGGGAGTGAGGGAACTGGATCTCACACAACCAAAAATACCGTTTAGACCATGGGTGCAATGTGTGAGTTTTCAAACAAGGACTAGTTTGCTATATAAATGATATTTATACGCTTAAATTGAATATTTAGTTATTAAGTTGAAGATTTAGTAATCACAGTGCACTCTGAAGGAGTAAAATTGCACAAAAACTGGATGTGGGGACTAACGACAATTCTCACAAGTTCAAAAAACAAACATCCACTATGAACAATCAACCACATCCGAACAGCTTCAGTCACCACCATGAACAATCCACAGTCAATTCGCACAAGTTCCACTTCTAAGAGCTAAAGCAAGTCCGAAAGGTTCAGCCTCACAGAAATAATGAAGTTTTGATCTCCTCGAGTAACCAGGAACGTACCACTGATGTCCGTGTGAGGTCTATGCCAACCAACACGCAAGTTACACAAACAAGGTGGCTTTCCAGTATAGCAGCAGTAACGCAAACAATGTCCAGAGAGCTATGATCGGCATGGAATGCAGAGAGCAGCAGTCACTTCAGGTGAGAAATCAACTGTCCAGGAGAATCAATAGGATTGATCAGGTACTCATTTCCGTTCATCTCTCCCATGAACCTCTTCAGCGATTTATCAGTCATCTCATACTAGAGAGAAATGCCAGTAGACTTAATTGTAATACCTCGCTCTGCTTCATCTGCTCTGGTATCTGTCATACGGACATCTCCAGCAGCACCAGCCACAAGAGAATCAGTAAGAGTGGATTTCCCATGATCGACTTGTAGTCCATAATCCTGTGAAGCTCATCAGCTGTAAACATCATCTTTACGGCTGTTAATGAATAGGTCACAGGTGTGTAAGAATCAGTCTCCTTCGAGAACCGAATAGAGATGAAGAGGCGGCTACAATAGGGCTGAGAGCTGCAGCAACCCTGAATTGAATTCACTATGGTTTCTCAACATTCTATAAAGTTCACCTCATCTTTCAACAATGAAACTGGTGAAGCTCATTTAAACTTTAACACTCATCATCGGGACCAAAGTATATCTACACCTTCATCATAAACTAATAGCTCAATGGATTTTGACTTTAGAACCATTCCACGTCAATCATGGTAACCACAGCAGTGCCAGTAATACAAAAAACAGACATCTGATTCACATGGAAATTTACAGCCATATCGAGCAACTAAGCAAGGAAGAAAAGAACACGTTGAAGTCAAAGAGCATCGCATCCATGTAAGTATCACTTCATACTTCCTAAAACTTAACACCAATGTATCAGATAAGAACAGTATATCCCACATTTTACGAGAGAAGCAATTGAGAGAGCAAAAGAGAAACATGCCATAAAGAATCTCTATAATCACTAAGAAGACTCCACTTTAGGGGCCAAATGATGTTTCACGACTAGTGGTGGCCGGAGTGCATGATGATTAGCCTGGTTCTTCTTCCGAGCCTCATACATTTCTTTTGTCTCGATAACAACCAGCCTCTTCACCTAGTACAAAGCCACAAAATCGAAATGAAAGAGAGTCAATCAACTGAAGAGGTCTTTCTTCAACATCCTTGAGATTATAATCAGATCGATGTACCTGATTAAGCATTCCCCGGAGAGTAGGTGTGTTTTTGCGCACGATAGTCCGGTTGCATTTCTGGAGGTGCAGCGCCTCCAAGGTGCGCCTGTGGAGCGCCCGAGTTCCCGGAATACCTCTAACTAGGGTTACATACAGCTTCTCACTCCATTCCACCGGAACAGCAGCTTTAAAAGCCTTGTAAGCACTCATTTGGTTCTCCTTACTGTCAAAATTCACAGTCCCCAAAAACACAACACTGAAATAACATCATCAAACAATGCATTCCGCACACCGATTTCGTAATAAAAGTAGTGGTTAAAAATATATAGAAGTAATCATATAAATTGAGGCGGAACATGAAATTCATCCAACATCAATTCAACATTTACAGCATGCCTGATATCGCCACCTCGAAGTATTTTCCTCCGGCGATGCCGGGATTAAGGAGGCAACCTGGCGCCCGGAAAAATAGTAGTAGGGAGTGAGGATGCTTACGTTGCAGGACGAGTTCATCAAGAAACTCCGACGAGATCGAGTAGGCGACGGACTGGTTGATTTGTGGAAGCAGGGGCTGCTCTGTAGCATGTAGGGTTCAGAGCTGGGTTATTTTTGGTATTTTCCAATCGACTAATTTTCAGAAAGAATAAATTGCGAAAACTACGTAACTTTAGTCAAATTGCGTTATGATCCCTGTAATTCAGAAAGGATAAAATGCATTTATACCCTCCAATTCCTTGTTTAATGCACATATACTCTTAGTTTTTCTAAAGTGCATATATGCACCCCATATTTTTCCAAAGTACATATATACCCCTATGTTTTTAGAAAATGCACATATCCCCCTATATTTGGATACCGGCGCTGATAAACTAAGAGTGATATGTGCACTAAATAAGAAATTGTGGTATATGTACATTTAAAAAAATTGAGGGGTGTATGTTCATTAAATAAAAGACTGTGGGTATAAATGAACTTTACTCTTTTAGAAATCATCTCCTGTATGTCCCCCCTGAAAGTATCATCCCACTATTCATTAAAAAATGGTAAAATGCATTCATACACTCAATTCTTGGATTTATGCACATATACCTCCGAGTTTTTTGATACTGCACATATATCCATTGATTGATATTGACTAAAAAAATCATACTCCCATAGCCATAGACCGACATTGCCCGAGCAAATTCCATCATTAATCGGAGTGAAAATAACCAAAATGCCCTTTTTAAATATAATTTTGAGCAATTTTATATTTAACGGTAGCTAAAAATTTAATATTTAGAAACTACTTGTTATGACAAATTCAACAATGCCACATATGATAATATTGTTGCTCATATATCTATTCAAATATAATGTCAAACTTTGATAGAGAATAGTGTATAAAAAGTTACTATGCAATTTAACGTGGAGAGAATACCTCATTATGCAATCCCTTAAAAAAGTCACTCTCTCTTTGTTAAATATGCTTATCTCCGACTAGTATTTATTCTAAAAATAATCATAAGCTTACAAAATATTTGTTGAAATTGTTAACCACAAAGTCGTGGATTGAAATAGAGTAATTTTCACGACAGGAATTTTGTTTTGTCTTTCACGACTTTAAATAAAACACCGACTCTCTGAAATCCAGCCATTATGCAGGCTGCCGATTGAAATGTCCAAATTCTTCGTCCAATTCATGGCTTCATCCATTCATGCATACATATCCAGCAAATACCGGCTTATTATCTGCTCAAGCAATCGGAGAGAAGTCTTCCACTTCGTCCCGGCACGTGAGTTCCACGTGACCATGCTTCACTCTCAAGACTCTCAACCGGTCACCTTCCCCTTACTAATACTAGCTGATCATCTTACACACACCACACCATCACTGTGTGCCAGGATGAGAGGAGGAGTTGTTTCAGGATGTGCATTTCTTCATCTTTCTCTGTCCATCTTGTTGATTCTGCACAGTAAAGTCACGAAAACTGTTGTTTTAATCTGTTTTCTTGCATGCATTTGTGCTTATAAATGGTGACTTTGTGCTGCAGTTTTGCCTAGGTGTTTGAGCAGTCAGAGTGAGTTCACAGCAGAGGCACCTTCACCCCAGATGATGCCTTTCACTAACAAGACCGTTGCAACATTATCAGGTACGCGCTGCACGGCGATTTCTGTCAAAATATACCACCAACACGATCTCTGCATGTTACGATAAATCTAATAAGATCACACCTGATACCTTATGATATTTATATGCTCGAAATGGTCAAATGGAGAATGTTGGAACAACCATTCTGATAAAAGTTTCTGCTTGTTTTTTCAGGAGAGTGTGGGTTCAACTTTTCCTCAGTAGAAAGGCTATTACAAGTTGCAGCATATGACTGCTGGTCCTCTCTAGCCCCTTATCTTGCTAACGCAGTTTGCTGCCCTCAATACGAAGCGGTCCTAACCGTTCTTTTGGGACAGTCTAGCATCAATACTGGCATGCTCGTGCTGAACAAAACTCATGCCAGTCACTGCATTTCAGACGTTGACGAGATCCTTAAAAGCCAAGGAGCCAATGACAATCTTCAACAAATCTGCTCAATGGCTCCAACCAATCTTACTAGAGCTTCTTGCCCGGTAGCTGATGCTGAGGAAGCTGACAGAATTCTGGCCTCATCGGGGCTTGTTGCAGGTTGCGATCATTTTGATGCTGCAGAGGAATGCTGCAGCAGATCTTGCCAGAATGCCATTTATGATGCAGCTGAAAAGCTTGCTTTGAGGAATCATAGTGAGAAAAGTTTGAGTGGCAATCCTATTCTTGGCGACTGCTCTAATATCGCTCTCAGATGGCTCGCTAGTAAGCTTGATCCACCCGCGGCAAATAGAGTTCTACGAGGAATCTCTAGCTGCGCCATTAGTGAAGGTACATAGATGGTAATTGAGAGCAAGAAAACATCAAAACCAACGAAATGGAAACTAATTTACCTTTGTTTTCCTGTTTGTAGCCTGTCCTCTGACATTTCCTGAAATCGGCCGAGTTTCAAGAGAATGTGGAAATCAAATGAAGAATCACACATCTTGCTGCAATTCCATGAGAGGTTACATGTCAGACGTGCAAGATCAGAGCTTTATCACAGATTCACAGGCGTTAAACTGCGCTTCACTGCTTAGTGTGAAGTTGCAAGGAGTTAACATATCCACCAATATCTATGACCAATGCAAGATGCAACTAAAGGACTTTTCAATTCAAGGTTACTCTCTAATCTCTGCACCTAAGTTTCTTCTCCCGCGCTAAAAATTGACGAGCATTTGCCTCGGATCATTGTTCTTGATGGTGCCATCAACTCAACCCGCAGCACCTATGCCGGGGGATGGAGAAGGTAATCTTTCACAATGAATTTTCTGATGTGAATGTGCATCACTGTGATTGTGAACTGATGTTAACTTGATAAACTCCGTTCCTCACAGAATCTGGTTGCATATTGCCTAGCTTGCCTCTTGATGTCACATTCAGCGAAATTTCAGGAATCGGATTCAACTGCAACCTCAAAGACAATGGTGTTGCTCCTTGGCACTCCAGTTCCTTTGTCTGTACCTCTTCCTGCAACAAGACCAGCCCTTGTGTGTAAACCACAATTTTCTTCATTCCTCAATTTACTTGCTCCATATTCTACGCCTTCTTTCGCGTGATTAGAGTTCACTTCACAAATTTTACAACTATTTGCAGCCGTAGTAATTCCAGAGCTTCCAAAGTTGTCAGCATCGCTGCGAAGTTGTACTTGTATTACCTGAATTGACTGCAACCATTCTTAGTGATGCAGCATCTGACTGACTTTTATCTTTCATTCTGTTTCTTGTAGGATTGGATGCCATCAAGTTAATGCTTGCTGCACTATTCTCCATCTCATTGATCATTTGAGTTCTATCTCAATCTCATAAACTATGTTTCTAGTTGCCAGAACTAATGTACAGGGAATTTCCTATTCTTTGATTTCACATTCATAAAAGAAAAAAAAAGTTCTGAAAGGGACTAAAAGCACTTTCCTCCTATAGTGTAATACAACTGCAAGGCAAGTAATTTATGCTTAATAGATGTGCTGAAGTAACTTAGAAGGGACATTTCCAACTCCTCGAGAAAAAAATGCAATCCATGTAACAACAAACAATTATGTATAACAAAGAATAAACGAAATGTAACTTCCACCATTCAAAATACAACAGACCTACAAGAATCAAGAAAATTGTGGTATCTCACTCAAAGAATTACACTGCGATGTATAGCAGGCATGAACGTACACTCTCCTCGAAGATAAATTAAATTCGGAACATATGATCCTCACAAAATAAATGATGCTCCAAGAGCAAATGAGAGGGCCAAGGCAGTCAAAATACCCGAGCTGCTGATCTTGCTAGAGGCGGACGGCTTAGCTGAGCCCGGGGATGATTTGCCTCCCGTGCTATCAGCAGAAGGACCGTCGGCAACTGGGGCTATATCTGGAGTTGGAGCTGGAGCCGGTGCTGGCATTGGAGGAATATCAGTGCCAAAGATTGCTTCAGGAAGAAGAACCTTGTTGACCTCGTACACAGCTGCGCGATCGGTTGCACTAACACTGCTGCTGATCTTTGTCCTAGTCCATCCTGAGTTAATCATAACTGCCCCACTGTTATCTGTGAAATTCAGACTGTATGCTCCACCAGCAAATGTAGTAATGGGGCTCGATTGGCTGAGGGTGGTGAAGTCAGCCAGAGTGTAAATATGCGGCAAGGCATGGAAAAGGCAGACTGATTTAAGCTGCTCTTGGGTGAGGTTAGCCAATGAGGGGTTCTTAAGCTTGGAAAAGGCAGCATCACTCGGGGCAAAGATGGTGATTCCCTCGTCCGTGTTGTTGGCTTGGTTTTGGAATGTTTCCAACACTTTGGTTGATTCAAGCAAGTTGAGGAAGGTCTTGTAAGGGCCAGCAAAAGAAAGTAAATGTGTGAGGTTCACGAAGTCCGGGGCAGGAGCTGGAGCCGGGCTTGAGATTGGTGGCGATGACACAGCAGCATTCACCGATGCACAACACACAGAGTACACCAACACGGAACAAACTACGAAAAGCATCGAAATCCTTCCCATCTTACCTAATCAAGAATACATCATGCACAAATCAATCACCAATGAACAATTAAGATGGATCATGTCTGTCTCGCCATCGTATTCGACTGAGACACATAAACTAATTTTATTTCAATAATATAAATGCTGGAAAAAAATCATAAATCTACACATCAACTTCAAGAAGCAGATCTAGCACTGGCAACTGAAAATGACATGTAAACAAGGATCCATCCAATGCAAAACTCCAACCCCTAGTTCAAATCTTGGGACGGCTTTCTAATCCTAGATAAATTCGATCAACTTAACATCCAGCAAAACAGCTAAATCACAGTAATACATGCCACACAGATCTTCACACACAAACAGAAGCATAATAAAACAACACAGCTTGAAGTTCAGCATCACAAGCGTATTTCACTTTCACAAGACATATGCTCCAATTGCCAACTACATTTTCTGCAAAAACAAGATAAGATCTTCAAACAACAGCATTCAGTTATGTCAAGAGCTAAAAACCAGAGATCCCAAGCTTGCAAACAGAATATCGAATCAAGAAAACAAAAGGGTCCATAAAAGAACAATGCATCGTACAAAATGAGTTCAAATGGGGAGTAGATCTACAACAAATCATTCAAAAAAATGAACAAAAAGAATAAACAAACAAATGGTGAAGCATTTGGTGGAAGAGCAATAGAGAAGAAAGGGGTTAGGTAGAGAATACCAACCTGGAGCGAGTGCGAGCTGAGGAAAGGTTGAGTGATAGAGATTATGTAGGGGGTTCGATACGGTTTTTTCGAGGAGAGTGTATATATAACAGATAACTGGGGGCACAAAGATGTTCTGTAAAGCGACGGTGGCAGCTGAGACTGAGTGTGAAATGCCAAGTACTTATCAATTTTTATTTCTTTACAATATATATATATATATATTTGTACTCACTCTTTTCTAGTCAAATTTACACATTTTCTCTTTTCATCTATCTCACGTAAAGGTGTTCATGAACTGATCTAGACCGATAAAATGGATCAAATCGGACCGAAATACAAAGACCGGAACCAAATATATAGAATTTTGGTCCGTCTCTGGTCTAAGATTTTTAGTATTTCGGGTTCTAGTCTAGTCCGGTCCAAGATTGGATTTTTCCAGTTCGGGGCGGATAGACTAGTAACTTACTCTTATGTACTCCCTTCGTCTCAACTTATATTGCACATCAATTATTATCACGTTATTCAAAAAACATGTTTGACCGTTAATATGTTCACCTACGTATAATAACGGAAAATAAAAAGTTGATATTTAGAAATTATTTTTTACGACGAATTTAACAAAATCACATATGATAATATTGTTACTCATATATTTATTGAAATATGCGGTCAAACTTTGATATAGAATAGTGCCAAAAAAACAAGTATGCAGTTTAAGGTGGGACGGAGGGAGTATGCTTTTTATGTATTTATAATTTAACTTTATGTATTGGTTTAGAATTATTTCTGTTGAACTAGTATTCTTCCATATTTTGAGGCAATTCTTTTCTAATAATTTCTAGTTTACTATCTTTTAAAAGCAAAATTCTAATTAAAACTTTTTCAATACCAAATGGTTTTTGTAAAAGAATAAATTTTACAAAAATCCGGTATGTACTGGTCCAAAACTGGAATAATTCAAGTCTGATCCCGGTCCTAAAAATCACTAACCGGTCTGATTCTCGATCCAAGTTTTTTTTGTGATTCTGATTCTGGTCCTAACCGGTTCCAGTCTGGTTCGGTATTGGATCGACGAACACCCCCAGACAAACTACATATTTTCTATTTTGAAAGCAATTTAACATGTCAAAAAACACACTAACCCTTAAAAAATTAAAATTTACACTCAAAAACATCACCACCAAACTCCTTCATATTTTATCCCAAATTCATTCTCAAATTAAATCACCTCCTGAACCCTCACCCAGATATTCTCGAATCTACACCCAATCGTTTTGTTGACCAACCAAACACCACCCAAACCCTTTCATTTCAACCAAAATCACGTTTCATTGGTACCAACAAAATGCTCTGGCTACCCATACCCAAACAGACGTCGTTGCCGCCATTCCAATCCTAACCAAACACCACCGTATTCACCCTCCAGGAGAAAATCCTTTACCTGGACTCCCTAGGCTTCAAATTTCTCACCATGCACCATTGTCTTCCTCCGTTCCGTCATCCTCACCACGCCGGATTTTGCCGTGTCTTCTACATGTACTCGGAGGTCCTCTCCGCGTCGTTGCACGGCGGAAACAGACCTTTTGTCGTTGTCCTCCTGAGTGAGGCCAACTTGCACACTCACGATCTCCACCGGGCGAGGTTTTTTTTATGATAGATTGAAGAAGGTGTGCAATGTGGGTTGAACAAGTCAGATCCAGTGGTGCCCAATGATAGAATGTAAAATCCACAAATAATTGTGCCTGTGTGTATTCATATATATAGAGAGTAGAAATGGTATACATGGTAGAATCAGATAAGAAAAATGATATGTACAAAAAGAAAACTTCCTTTCTTAACCTGAATCTAATTCATTTATTCTATTACCCCCCTCAAGCGAAGTGTGGGATCTGTCGCAACACAAAGCTTGGACCATAAGAACTCAAACTGAGGACGAGGTAAACCCTTTGTAAATATGTCAGCAAGTTGTTGATCCGTAGGAACATGAGCAACCTTGAGCTTGCTAGAAGACACCATCTCACACACAAAATGATAGTCAATATCAATATGCTTGGCTCTCTTATGTGAAACCGGATTTTGAGCAAGAAAGAGAGCACTATTACTATCACACAATAAAATAGGTGGCGCATGGGAAGAAACGCGCAGATCCCGAAGTAAATTCGTCAACCAAGCTAGCTCCACAGCAGTATTGGCCATAACCCGGCATTCTGATTCTGAACTTGAATGAGAGACCATAGGTTGTTTCTTCTCACTCCATGAAACCAGATTACCACCAAGAAAAATGCATAACTGTAAGTAGACCTACGAGTCTCAATGCAACGAGCCCAATCAACATGACTGGAAAAGCGGAAAAATTCGTGCAAAACTAAAGACCATAATGCATAGTGCCACGAACATAACGTAGAATTCGAGTAACAACTTGGTAATGGTCATCAATCGGTGCCTACATATACTGACTGACCGTGTTCACAGCATAAGAAATATTGGGATGCGTAATTGACAAATATTGTAGTGCACCAACCAAAGAACAATAAAGTATGGGATTTTCGAATGGCTTGCCAGTAGAACTTGAAAGTTGCAAAAAAACCACAAATGGAATTGCAACAGGTGCTGAATTCTGCATGTCGGCACGCAATAAAATGTTATTGGCATACCGTGCTTGTCCAAGGAATAATCCATCGGAATTACGAACAACCTCCAATCCCAGGAAATGCTGTAAAACACAAAGATCGGTAATCTTAAACTCCTAATTAACCTGATAAATAAACTTCCGAATGATATGACCATCATTCCCGGTGAGAATAATGTCATTAACTTAAACCAGCAAATAGAGTAAAGAGGCACCCTGTGAGAACACAAACAAAGAGGTATCTGCACAACTGCACACAAAACCCAGACCAACCAAAAGAGTACTAAAACGTTGAAAGCAAGCACGAGGTGCTTGTTTAATTCAATAAATAGCCTTGCGTAGACGACAAACATGATCAGGACGCATGAGATCTTTGTAACTAGCAGACTGCTCCATGTAAATCAGGGAATCAAGAACACCATTTTAAAAAGTATTTTTAACATCAAGCTGTCTCAAGGGCAAACTCTAGTGACAACTATGGATAAAACAGTACGAACAGTGGATGCTTTCACCACCGGACTAAAAGTATGATCATAGTTGAAACCAGATAATTGTGAAAATCCTTGAGCAACTAAATTGGCTTTATGCCGATCAAGTGAGCCATCAGATTTGTACTTCAAACGATACACCCATTTAGAGCCAACAACATTAACATTGGG
>JAULKM010000011.1:9195775-9225032 GCA_032355605.1 Rubia tinctorum | reverse complement strand
TTGAAACCAAAGATGGACAAAATTATTTCTAGTGAACAAACTGCATTCATGAAGGGTAGAGAAATTTCAGATAACATAATATATATACAGGAGCTGTTCAGATTTCTAAAGAGCAATAATAGAGACCCTAATATCATCATTAAGTTGGATATGCAAAAGGCTTTTGATAGAGTTTCTTGGGGTTTTCTTAACTCAATCCTTCTTAAGTTTGGTTTCAGTGGCATCTTTGTCAATCTAATAATGCCTAACAAAAGTTCTGCATGGTTCTCCATCTTAATAAATGGTTGCCCCGTAGGATTCTTTACATCATCTAGTGGGATTAAGCAAGGTGATCCCATTTCACCTGTCTTGTATAACATCTTAACAAAATCTTTCTCTAGGACCATTAAGCATGTTGTGAACATAGGATTAATAAGACTCTACGAAATACCAAATATGCTTTATCACCCAACTCACATAATCATGCTGATGACACGACTTCATTTACAACTATAGAGGGAAAAAACCTTACTAACCTGAAAATATTTCTCTGAGCCTATGAACTAGCTTCAGGTCAACAGATAAACTACCTGAAAAGTGAATTTTTCATTTACAATAGGATAACTAGTGCAAGATTGTTAGTTATGAAGAGAATTCTAGGTATGAATCAAGGCAAAACCTCGATGACATATTTAGGAATCCCAATTTTCCAGGGGAGGATCAAGAATGAATTTTTCAACCCCCTCTTAGACAGATTTGAAAGCAAACTGTCCAATTGGAAAATATATGTCTATCTTTGGCTAGAAGAATTACTCTAATTAATCACTATCTTTATTCTCTTTGCATGCACATTTTCACTGTGTTCAAACCAACAAAGCATGTTCTTCAAAAAATAGAATCACTAGTTTCTAACTTTTTTTGGGGAGACAATGATGAAGGAAAACATAAACTTCATTGGATATCATGGAAAAAATGTTGTATACCTCTTCATGAAAACGGGTTAGGGGTCAGGAACATGTCCACTATAATAAAAGCACTTTTAGCAAAGCTATGGTGGAAATTACAGATGAACAAAACCTTATGGTCTAACCTAATGTGGTTGCTAAGTGATACTTCTCACTCTTCTCACACAAGAACTAGGATAGAGTTAATCACAGAGGAAGGCAATAATCACTCTCAGGTATTATATGTATTAGGTAGGAGTAGTTTCTGGAACTCCAACTAGCTAGGAAATGGAGCTTTATTCTATAAATGGCTAGGCCATATACCTCTTCCATTTTCTGATATTACTATCTCTCAGTTCATAGAAGATAAACAATTATACTTACCTATCTTTGAGCCTTACTTGGCTACCAGTGACATTCTTCTTTTGCAGGATGCTGAAATTAAAGCTGAGCATGATGACAGGCTGATATGGAAACCTGCAACAAATGGCAATTTCTCCACTGCATCTGCATACAACACTTTCAGGCATAGGAGACCAGTAGTGGACTCTCTTCATCAAGTCTGGAACAAAATCATACCAGGGAAGTTATCTATTTTCATGTGTAGGCTAATGAATTCCATTATGCCTTTTGATGACATGATAATCAAAAAAGGCTTTTCTCTTGCTTCTAAATGCATCAATTGTGAAAACTGTGACTCAGAACATCATTTTTTTAATGAGTGTCATCATGTAAATGTTGTTTGGATAAGTGTGCATAATATAATTGGAATAAGGGATAGGTCGTTCAACTCAATATGGGATAGGATTTCTTTTTATCTCACTTTTCAAGGTCCAAACATAATCCAGAATAAAATGATCCTTATTTTTTCTATCACTTCATTTTGGAATCTGTGGAAGATTAGAAACACTAGATTGTATGAGGGTGAGGGTTGGAACTCTAATGGAGTGATCCATAACATTAAGACAAAAGTTAAACAGTTCCTAGCAGCCAAACCTCTAAATGCATATTCCAGTGAGGAAAATTTCTGGAGATTAAGGGATTGTGCAATTTTCTTTAAAATAAAAGGAATGATCATCCCTGAGCTAGTTAATTGGGCTAAACCAACCACAGATTACAAATTAAATGTTGATGCTTCATGGCAGAAAAGAGATTTAGCTGCAGGTTTAGGTCTAGTTGTTAGGGATAGAAATGGAAATTTCATTGATGCTACTGTATAAAATCATCTAACAACTTCATCCTTGCACTCTGAACTGCTTGCAATTCACTTGGGCCTCAGAAAAGCCAGGAATTTGGTTAATAAATCTGTCCAGATTGAGTCTGACTGCTATCTAGCAATTCAGTTCATCTATAATCCATTAAAGGCCCCTTGGCAGCTCTATTCTTTGTGCTCTTTTATAAATGGCATTCTAAGCAGATCTGCAGCTGAACTAATCTTCACTAAGAGAGAAGGAAACCTTGCTGCTGATTATTTAGCTAAGGAGGCTAAAAACCTAGCTAACCAGTCCCTCTCATGGTATAATTTGAAAAAAAAAACTAAAGGGAATTATATTGATGGATAAAAAATATATCCCAACTCTAAGAACGGGGACTAAACCACACTGTGGGTGCCCATGAGGTCATCTTCCTATTTATTAAACATCTCCACACTCAGTAATGATCATAATGTTATCTCACAGCCTTTGCCATCTTCTCAGGTACTATCACTGGATTGGGCTGTTGCTGCCCTCAAGTTCCCTCTCGGTCTTTAGCTACTACTATTGTGAATCTGCTCCACATGACCCATGCTTCGGTTTTAGCAGTGTTGCTTTACTTTGTTTAGTCACGGAGATGCTGTTTTTGTTTTGACGGACTTCAGCTACTAATATGCTTTTGGTTTGCCACTGCCATTGTCCTGCAGCTCATGTCGAATTGCTTATCTTAGTATGCTAAGTAGCTCTGTGGGACACTTGAGCTGCAAAGTGCTGTTTTTCTTGTTTAGATCATCTGGTTCTCGTACACAGTGGCTTTTTTCCCTTTTATTCTCTAGTATGATCTCATTGGATATCTGGCCTACATCGATTAACACGTGGGGGTGGAGATTGATTACAGGAAACATATCCAAAAAGATCACTAGAGTCACTCTAGTAGGTTACTTTAGTCTCTCATTATACGCAATCCATTGTAATCTTTTGTTATCTTTCGGTCTTTATTTGAGGTTATGAGAACCCAATATATCTCTCCCATTCACCATTGGTGGGTGTTTAATTAAAAAAATTAGCACATCATTCGATTGTAAATTCTTACTAATCGAGTAAACAGCAAAAAGAACTTCAAACCAATAACTATTGCTACCAAAAACTCAAAATCACCAAATTCATGATTCGCTAAAGATTTAGGTTCACTTCTTATCTTAGAATCAAGATCAATTTCTCCTACTTAGAGTAGAGCCTCCCGTACATCTTCCATTTGGAATCTTATAGTTTTAACACTTTCAACATGACTTTCCCAACGAATAGATGACACTGACTTAAGAGTCAATCCTTTAACATTATCTTTCAAACTTTTCCATCTTTTTTAGAATGTGAAAATATAGTATAAATACACTGAATGATACCAAAAAATCCCTAACTTTAGCAAATGTATTAGCCATGTCACATAACAACAAATTAAGACTATGACAACCACAAGGAGTATAAAATTCTCTAGGATTTAGATCCAAACGTCTTTTTTGTACTCCTTGATGTTTTCCTTTCATATTGCTCCATTATCATAACCTTGTCCTCGTACATTATCAATGTCATGACCAAGATTTTCTAATTCTAATTCTAAACATCAAAAAGCCCTTGACCACTTGTATCATCCACATTTAGAAATCCTAGAAAAGATTCCTCAACTGTCACAAGTTTCGAAAAAAAAATCAACATATCTTAATATTAAAGTCATTTACTCTTGACGGCTAACATCATGAGTACAATCAAGTATAACAGAAAAATACTTTGCTTATTTAATTTTCTTGATAATTTCATATTTGATTGCAGAATCAAGCATAAGTATTAATTCATTTTGAATGTTATGACCAATATAATGAACATGAATATCATCATTAGTAATACGCCGAACATACTCTTGAACAATTGGATCAAACTCAGCTAACATTTCAGGTAAACCTAAAAAAATTCCATTACTACTTTGATATAGTCGCTCATTTGTATCACGAAATGCTAAATTGTGTTTTCCATGAAATTTCACAATTTATAAGGTTCTAAATAAAATTTTTTTCCACTGGTCCTTTTTCTTATCAAATTCTTTTTGAGCAACTTTATCAATAGTTTAATTCTTTTGCAACCTTGGACGCAAATCATACCAAATTGTCATGTTGTTAAAATGGTCTATGTTTGTTTCATACTCTTTAAGTCGGCTACTTAAATGAGACCAGTCCCCAAAACCCTCATTCACTAATTGACCTTTTAACTAACCATTTTAAAACAATTTACAGCAAAAACAAAAAACTTTCAAGTTTTTTTGAATAAACAAGCCAATCTCTATCACCTATCTTTGGGGACCTTTGACAATAGATAAATCTTTTTTAGGTCCTTTAACTACTAAAATATCTATCATTTTAGAATCAAGAGAATCCCAATTTCTTGGATAAAAAATATCAAATTCGTAAAACTCTTCAGATTGGTTTCTTAACGACAAATTTATGAAGAGCTCCTCTTTGAGATTGAGACTCTTCAATTCTTTATCTTTTTTTTAATGCTTTTTACAACTAGAATCATATTTCCCAAGAGGCATAACTCAAAAATTAGACAAAATTCAATTAAAATAAAAAGACACAGATTCACACTATGCCACCTAATTCAAAAGATAAAAAATAATTTGCAATTGTACCAAACAAAAAACTAAACCAATTAATTAAGTAAAATAGATAAAACCTAGATATTGAAGAATCTAAAATTGAAAATCCAGAAGCTTGCAGGTCCTCCCTGACTAGTGCGGAGTACAAACTGAATCTTTAGATGACCAAAAAACAGAAGAACAAATCGATGAATTAGACAGGGATTCTTAAACTATGAAAGAAACTCAGAGATGTTTGAGAGAGATAATTGACCTCTGATATAAATAGATAAAAGTCTGATTTCGATCGTTGATGGATTGCCCATTGAGGTCTTCAGTCTGATGAAATCGAATATGCTGTTCAACTTTTATCATCCTTGCCAGCCGAGATTCAAGAAAAAAAGAGTGATTATAGGGGAGACAATTTGACGAAATTAAATGTAGACTTGGAAATTGAAAAAAAAAATTGAATGATTTGAGATGGATGACAGAAGTCCGGCTGCGGCAGACATAGAGTCAGGCAAGAAGTGAAGAAGCCGATCAGATTTTATGTTTTATGTTTAATTTTCTAAAAGCAATTAATAATGTAAATGTATATGGGGGTATATACTAGCTAATAATAAAAAAATTGGGCCCCAAAAATTTCGGGCCTTGTTCAAAGGCACCTGGGCTTAGTTATGGTGGGCCCTGACTAACTATTACAAACCAGCACCAATATTGGAGAGAAAAATCATTGCTAAAGTCATAACGGTTTTGCATAGGTCGAACTGGTGAGAGTTTACACAATAAATGAGAGGACTAGTAACCGAAAAAGTACCGATAGAGTGGAGAATAATTGTTGCTAACTTAGTAGCAGTTATGAAGTATGGTACAACTGTTGCAAATATTTGTGTAGTAATTGATCGCTATGAAATTATGTATGATAATGCACAATTTTATATAATAAAATGCACTTTCCTATATTTTGAAATGCAAAAAATATCCCTAGGGTCCGGTGCTCATGGTAACCTAGCATGAATATCATATCATTTGCCGTTTTATTGATTGAGTAGTCATAGTAACAGTTTTCCTTCCAGCGGTATATCGAGGACCGACCTAATATTTTAATGGCCTGAAGCGAACGATGAAAAAGGGGTCTCACACATAATCAAAACATAGTTAATTTTACGATAATTTAAATAATTTAAACGAGGAAGATTGAAATGATTTGGGAATGATTTTCTAATCGTATATTCACAAGATGATGGGTGATTTATACCAAAATATACAGGAAGTAACTAAGTTAATTACATAACCAATTACAACACAAACTCTATTACTCTCCCAAAAGTTGGAGCATGAAAATCGAGAATGCCCAACTTGAAAATGAGATGAAGAAAAGTGGTCTGCCCTAGAGATTTAGTTAACATGTCCGCCGACTGGTCCAAAGTTGGAATGTGATGAGTGGAAATGATACTTGAAGAAAACATATCACGAACAAGATGGTAGTCAATCTCGATATGTTTGGTTTGCCCATGAAAATTGGATTTGCTGCGATGTGTAGAGCAGCCTGACTATCGCAATAAAGACAAACCAGATCCACACAAGAAATACCAAGAGAGGGAAGAAGATAATGAAGCCAGAGAACCTCAAAGCAAGTGTTCGCTATGGCTTGATATTCAACCTCGGCTGAAGATCGTGATATTGTGTGTTGCTTTTTGATTTTCCAAGAGATCGGTGAAACACCCACCGTAATGAAGTAGCCAGTGACGGAGTGACGAGTGACAGGACAAGTGTCCCAATCAGAATCACAATAGGTTGTTAGAGCAAAGCTATTATCTTTAGAAAGAACAGACTTGGCTCGGGCTGCCTTTAACATAATGAAGAACTCGCAAAGCGGTAGTCCAATGCTTCAACTTTGGTTGCTGCATGAATTAAGAGAGAGTGTGAACTCCAAAGCTGAGCTCAGGTCTAGTGATAGTGAGATACACAAACTTTGCAATGAGACGGTGATATTGGTTAGGATGCGCATAGTCTGGACCGGTAGCCTTGCCGTGATAATTTGTCGGATCCATGGAAAAGCAACCGACTTGGAACCGAGAAGGCTAGCTTCGGCGATGACCTCCAGTGCATACTTGCGTAGTGAGACGAAGATGCCAGAGGGATCTAGCGCAACTTCAAGACCCAAAAAATACTTTAGAATGCTGAGGTCCTTCATGTGAAAGCATGATGACAGATAATGCTTGAAATTTGATATGGCCATTGCGTTATCTCCTACAATAATCAAGTTGTCGACATACACCAAGACATGAAGAACGTGACCAGAACGGTGGAGACTGAACAAAGAATAATTGGCATAGCTCTGTCAAAAACAATATTGACGAAGGGCCTAAGCTAGCTTTGAAATCAATTACATGGAGCCTGCCTAAGATCGTAGAGTTATTTATAAAGGAGACATACCTAACCAAGAAAGGCCTTAGAGTAGCCCGATGAAGGAGTCATAAAGACTTGTTCATTCAAATCGTCGTGTAGAAAATCGTTGTGTACGTCCATTTGATGAAGCTCACACCATCGAACATTAAAAACTGATAAGAAAGTACGAATAGTGACCATCTTGGCAACTTGAGCGAACGTTCATTGAAATTAATTCCTTCGATTTGACGATTTCCCAATATGAAAGGCGAGCCTTGTAACTTTCAAATCATCATTCAATTTATACTTGATGTGATAGACTTATTTGCAACAGATTAGCTTCTTTCCAGGAAGAAGTGATGTGAGGGACCAAGTACGATTTTATTCAAGAGCCTCAAGCTGGGTTTGCATGGCTTCCTGCCTATATAGCTGTTGTACGACCTTAAAAAATTATACTGGCTTGTGTCAGGAAGTAACTGCTACTAAGAAATTGGCATGTGCTAGATCAAACATCTTGGAAGAGACAAAATCAGTGATGGGGTACGGAGTGGACGAGACATCTGAATCAAATCGGTGATCATCACAAAGCGTAGAGTTGCAGACAAAATCCCGGAGAAAGACACTTGGTTGAAGCTAGCAAGAGCTATGCCGGATATCAAGTTGGGGCTCCGCGAGAGTTAACTCAGCTGATCGCTCAATGGGCACTACCTTGAAGGGTGAGTTGAGAGTAGTTGATGTCGTGGCACAATCATGGATAGACACGGCCATAGGGGGTACGACCGTGGAGGGAATGGTCGTGGATGGTGTGGCACGATCGTGGATGGGTATGGCCTTGTAAGGAGATGTCATGGCCGTGCGATGGACAAAGCCTTCAGGCACACCATGAATCTTCTAGCAGCAGGAGATGTCGTGGCCGAGTTTGCCACAATGAGAATATGATGATCGGCCAGATGGAGTGGATGGTTTCTCCGGTGTTGAAGAAGCAAGAGGTCACGATGGAAAATAGGGTTTGGCCTGAGCAGGGAAAGCCATGTCGTTGGACTTAGTATCACGCTTGTGTATGGGTGTATTGTGACGCTCCTCCTTGACAACTAAAGCATAAACCCGATTGAGAGATGGCAAAGGTTCTTGTACCGTGAATCTAGAACAAAGAGTTCCAAACGAGTCATTGAGCCTAAGAAGAAACTAATGAAGGCGCTCGACATCATGTTCAGCCCGAAGTTTGGACGTGAGGTTGCAGGAACAATGACTGCAGAGACAGGCTTGAAGAAGAATGTACGTAGTAACTTTGTCCCTAATTTTCTTGAATCCTCCATAGTACTTCGCAACGGCCTTACCTCCTTGGCAAAAAATTTCCAAGTCCGTAAGAAGTTGAATTAGTCGAGGGTCATTACCGACTGAAAAATATATCGTAACTTCTCCAAGAGTTCGAAGAGAGTCTCAGGATAGGTTCTAGAGGAATGAAATGATGATTCAATAACTTAAACAACACAACCGATCAACAAGGAATTAACACTTTACCAGTCATCATGATCCACAGAAGAAATTCTAGATTGAGAAATACGGCCTTTGATAAAGGCCAAGTTTACATTTTTTCGTTGAGAGCATTCTTCATTGAGGTAGTCCATTCCTGATAGTTATCACCCTTCAAAACAACCGGACATAGAGACAAGCGCAGGTGATAAGAATGATGAATATAGAATGGAGACGAGTGATCAAGAGGATGCGAGAGAGGCTGAGGATTGAGATCATCTTTGATCGGAGGTGGTGAAGGTGGCATAGTATCACCGGCGGTAGGAATTGGTTGAGGTGGATTGATAGTACTTTCAATCTAACTCATGACGGCGACAACGAAAAGTTATGAAAAGTAGGGTTTAACAGAAATTTTTGTAGGGTTTTAGAGAGTAGGCCCTGATACCATGAAACGAGGAATAATTTGTAATGATTTTTTTTAATTTTATATTCAAAATATGACGGGTGATTTATACCCAAATACATAAGACGTAACTAAGGTAACTACGTAAATTCTGTAACCTATTACAACACAAACTCTGTTGATAATGAAATATGTTAAACTTGGTAAAATATAATATTTTCACTTCTTTAATACAACTCTACATGCTTTCTTAGAAAAAAATTCACCAGTCAAACTTCTATAATCAAGATCTTTAACCAAATCACGCTCAATAGATAGAATAGCTATTCTGCTCAGCCTATCTTGCGACATGATAGAGCGAAGGGACAACTTAATCAAGTTCAACTTGGAGAAACTTCTTTCAGCAGAAGCAACGGTCACGGGTATAGTAAGTAGTATCCTAAAAGAAATCAAGACATTTGGATAACAGCCATCCATGTCCTTCAAATAGTTCAACATTTCAATTGCCCTCATTTTTCTTTTTGGCAACACCTCTATAAATTGCTTCAATTCCACAAAAAATCCCCTCCATCTATATCCGATGTCATATCTTTTTATGCATACATTTACAAACTATAACAAGATGTCTTTAAACTATCATCACCTAATACTTTGATTTCTCCAAATCAAACAAGAATCCAAAAGTTTCTTGGTACATTTAAAATTGCTCAAACGTACTTCGGAACGATGTAAAACATTATCCATAACTTCTTTGAAGTATAACACTCAAAAAGATTCTTCACGTGACATGATCACATCTTCACTGCTACTTTCATCATAATGCCTGGGGACGCTTGTTAGGAAATTTGGGTTCAACACCCATCTCCATAGTAAGAACATTAGGTTCAATCAATGCTTCTTCATATCCAATTTCCCTATACAATTAGAAAAAAAAGAGGAGTTCTTTCAATTAAATCAAAGTATCCTCAATATCCATATTCTCAGTTTGCAAAATTTTACACACAACATTAACTCGAGATAACAACTTGTTCCAAACAAGCAATCCAATTAAGAACTTAAAATTCTCCATTTGCTCGACTACAAGAGACTCGGCTTCACTTTTCAAATTTAGATCATCACTACTATTGGCCTAGAAAATTAGTGCATCTATTACTTGAGAAAATTGAAACCTCATGGCTCTCACACTTTCAAGATGGCTTTCCCAACGAGTTTGTGACAATGGTTTAAGTGTAAGACCTTTGACCACTTCCTTAAAAATGCTCCATCTCTCGGTTGAAGATGAACATAACGTATAAATACGTTGTATAACTCCAAAGAAAAAGATGGCGGGAGTACTACAATGAGCCATATCACAAAGAGTAAGGTTAAGAAAGCGACAACCACATGGGTTGCAAAAGGCTCTTGGATTGATGTCAAGCAATCTTCTTTGCACACCTTTATTTTTCCCCTTCATATTTGACCCCTTGTCATATCCTTAACTTCTTATATCATCAATATCAAGATAAATTTTAGCCAAAGTATTTTCAAGAGTCTCAAAAAGTCTCTTCCCCAATGTATCATCTTCCTTCATAAACTCAATAAAAATTCATCGACATTAGAAAAGGCTGGAGAGGTATCGACGCACTTTATCACAAGTGAATTTCCTCTTCTTAATTTAGGCCCGAAGTACAATCAAGAATGATTGAATGGTACTTTGCTTTCTTGATTTTTTTGAGAATAACACTCTTCACTTCATCAGCTAGCAAAAGAATCATTTTATTTTGAAATTTGTGAATAAGATGATGCTTCCTAATTTCTTTCTCCCAGGTGCGACGAAGGTGCTCCCACATTATAGGATCAATTCGGAAATCATTTCAATACAACTTTAGAAGTTTCCATTGTTCTCTTCATCAATCTTCTCACTATTTCCATGGAATTCGAAGTTATATGTTGCAAGCGTGTTTACAACCGCCAACATTCTTCTCAACACTTTTCTCCATCAATCCTTATTTTTAGAGATTTAATCTTGTAAATCACGATCAATAGTTGTATTTGTTTGATATCTCTTCTCCAACTCAATCCAACTTGTCATGCATCTCATGTGAACATCACTACTTTCATGAAATTTGAGTGACCTTCCTACATTTGTCCAATCTTTGAATCCTTCACGAGCTTGTTTCTTTTCTTGACCTGAACCACTAATGGAAGAAGGACAATTAAAGGTGGTTCCGTCCATTTTATTGTAAAACCACCTTTGCAAGACTGTTCTGAGCTCGCAACTAGGTGATTCGGACCCCTCCCCCTATTTTCAAAGGCGGTTGTAAATCATTGGAGGGTGGTTGTTTTGGAATCTCCTTCAATTGGATCAAAATAAAGGTGGTTCATACAAGAACCATTAATTGAATAATTTAAAAGTGGTTATGCCTTGGTGACTTTGTTCACCTGGGTTTTCGGGCTCGTAACTGGAGGTCCGACCATGTTTCGAGTTTGGAATACATCGGTTGGACCATTGTTGAAGATGTGAAACTGGTTCCAAAGTCTGAAGAAGCTTTTTACTCTGTTCCGAGTTCAGAACTGTTTCTTGGATTAAGATCATCTAAAATGTGAACTTCTGACCTCAGAACATAAAGAATGGACATTTTATATTTGGTTGCAATCTTTTTTCACATAGAAAATCCAAGGTATTGTAAAGGAACCAAATTTGAGGGCTTCACAAGGCACTAATTGAGGAAGGTATGTGCCACATTCATTACTTGATTGGATTATACTAATATAGAGTTGATTTGGGATGAATTTATAGGCTAGGGTATAGGCTGTATTTATGGTAATTTGTTATATGAATGGGGAAGCTTTGTTTACTCATTCGTTACTTGATTGGCCATATTAGTTATAGTTGAATTGGATCCAATTTATGGTGGATGTTGGGTTTAGGTTGTTTTTAGGATAATTTGTTGAATTGTTCTAATATATGTCATATGAATTTAGGTGGATGGTAATGGATCGCATTGAGCTCATTAGTAAAGGTCTTAGCAAATCGTTCGATTACATTCCTCTGATTGAATCATTTATAGTGTTGGGTTTCGAACATGCATCAAAGAATGGGGTAGTGCGTGCACGATATCCATGTAGGGTTTGTAAGAATGATGTTTTTAAGGCGAAATAATTTATGTGAACACCTTGTCACACATGGGTTTGATACTTCCTACACAAATTAGGCGTGGCATTGGAGGTTATGACCTTTGAAGATGAAAAAATAAAGGAAACTGTTGATTTAGATGGTCATGATGTATTTGATAAGATGGTAGAGGATGTCGCAAGAGAAATTCATGGGAAACCTGAGGTTCTAAAAGCCTTGCATAATGACAGAATGACGGCATTGTATGAGGGCTCTAAACATTCGGTCTTGAGTGCGACTTTGAGAATAATGAACTTAAAGGCCAAATTTTGGTTAATAGATAAAGGGATGATAAAGACTCTTAAATTAATTAAGGAAATGCTTCCAGAATTTAGTCTTATGCTTGATGGATCGTATGCATCGAAATAGATTCTTTGTCCAATGGCTTTCGAATTGGAAAAAAATTAATGCATGCTCGAATGATTGCATGTTGTACAAGGGGAAGGATAATTCTTTACGAGAAAGATGTCGGGTTTGTAGTGAGTCTCAATACAACATGAAAAGGGGTGAGATAGTCGTTGGTGCAGAAATGGGGTTTGGTTTGAAGGAAAAGACATCGGCTAAATTTTTGTGGTATCTCCCTCTCATACCATGGTTGAAGAAATTGTTTGCGTGCAAGGAGGATGCCAAGTTGTTGCTTTAACATTCAGAAAGAGTTAGACAGAAAGATGATGTGATTAGGCATACTTCAGACTGTGAGCAATGGAAGAAGCTTGATACCATTTACCCTGAGTTTGGTGTCGAGCCCCGATATTTGAGGTTAGTTTTTTCAACAGATGGAATGAATCCTTTTGGTAATATGAGCATCACACATAGTTATTGGCCCATTATTTTAGTGATCTATAATCAAACTGAGGATGCCCTTGAAGAGCGGGATCTTGATGAAGATGCAAGTTGATGCTCGAACGCATGCTGTCGACTCTACAACTTCCATATGCGTTCCCTCAATTGACAAATTTCCCTACACGTCATTTTGTATCAGGTTTTGAAGCCTCTAATAAATACCGAGTCTAGTTCCTCTACCCCTCGAAAATAAAATCAATTAAATTATAATGTACAACTATAATGAAATATTTGACATAACAAAAAATATACCTTCGTCTATTCTAGGCATCTTGCTATCCTCAGTTGTGTCACGACTCTTATTGCACCATCTGTGCACAAAGAGCACCCACTTCTTCTTTGAAAAATATTTCTTGTCAAACCATTTTATCGGCTTCTCTTCCCCGTGGAATGAAATCCCTTGCACGCTTCTCAAAATTAAGGTAATTAGGTTCCCATAGAGGAGACTCTTAATCACCTTCTTTGAAGAGGCAACCCATATCATGTGTTTGAATATTTCTGTCCCTGGATTGATTCTCTTACCCTCAATGATATAGTTGAACATTGTAAGAGTAGTAAATGTGGGTTTAGTGATGTGGCCGTGTGTCGGGACAATGCATTTACCTATAATCTCATATATAATCCTTTTATCTATTGTGAGGGGAACATGATTAAAGGACTCGGGTCTTCCAAGATCGTGGGAATTCCTATGAAAATACCTCGCGCTACACTCAAATGGGTCAACATTTGGGGGATCAATATTTAGAGGACATTTCTCTATGGTATACATCATCTGAAGGGCCTTATATGTCCAACGGATAAACATCCTCTGGACCCTTATGAAGGAACTCTTGAAAACCATTAATAATCCACAGGATAAAGTCTACATCGAAATCGTTAATCCTAGTTTTAAAAACCCCACCTTCAATCTCACGCATATTCGAATATAATTGACAGACGGTTAAAAAAATTAATAGACGTAGAACATGTTGTCCATAAAATTTCAATATGAGGTCTGCTAATCTATACTATGGTACATATTCAAATAAAAAATATAAAAACCTAGCATCTTATCACTCTTAAAGCAATGTATCTAGTTTTGGCAGGAAGTGATACAAACCTTGCATATTCGAACCCCGGATTTTGAGAGCTCCTAGATGATTTCAAGCTGCAACCCTGGTCTATGACTCCTCTACTTAATGATTCCATTGATTAGATTTGGTGGGTGAAGAGAAATGTGAGAAGCTTGTGTATTTTTTTGCAATTTCGCTTCTGGAAGAACGACCTAGGGTTTTCAATTTGGGCATTTTCATCACTGATTCCCTTCATATATATATATATATATATGTATGTATGTATATGTGTGTATATATATATAGTAGATCAATTTTTGAATTCGTAAGTAAATCGACTATTTTGTTTGAGTCTGGAAGATTGTCTTATCCGCAGTTGCAAATGTCCAAATTTAAAGTTCAGAACTCGAAACTATTTTTCATATGAAAATCAATGGACACGTTTTTATCTTGAGGCAGAACAAAAATTGCATCCGATCTTGGAACACCATATTCTCGGATCTTTTAAAATAGTGTCTGACACAATTCTGACTTGGAAACATCTTCTGCGAATTATGTACTAGCAAGAGGAAGTTCCAGACTCTGAACATATTTTGGCATTATGATAGATATGTAAAATTCAACAATTCCATTAGGTAAATATGGCCTGCAACATTACAAAACCTTTCATTTGACTACAAGAAACAAGACCTTTAATCTGAGTTATACAAGACTTTTTACCTCAGTTTTATTCCAAAAAACCGAGGTAAATACTGGCATAAAGGGAAAAAATTACCTTTATTTAGAGGCAAGGTAAAAAGTATTATTTAACTCGGTTTTGGACCGACAGCAGCGGGTTTGGTGACCGACAATGCAAGATGGTCGACGATGGGAGACCATTGCTACGACTTCATTCATGCAGACGTCAGCATGTATTGTGACCAACGTTTTCTATAGAAAGAAGGGAGATGACGGGATAGGAAACGCTGCAACTTTGTGCAGGTCGACATCGGTGTTAACAACAGCACCTCGCTGGCGCTTGTAAGCGACATCACGCGTTGTGGGGGCAGTCATGTCATGTGCATGCTGATGTGGAACAATGACCAATACGATGTTGTTTGATGGGTCGATATCGCTCAAAAAATACCAACGCCAGTTTATGCGATGTCTGTAAGGTGTCGTCGTTGTATCGGTTTGTGCCACGTCGCAAGTTAATCGTGGAGATATCAATTCTCCTACAATATTATAATATTTAATAATTGATGATACAAACAATCGTTCGTCGCCAGCCGTTACACGTTATATAATATTCGATAACTCGTGAAATGGTTAAACATCATACAACAATCAATTTTTGGTCAATTAATACGGAAAATAATGACATGTTAAAACCCACAAAACTATCACAAACATTACAAATATATGCTACAATCTATTAAAATACATAAGGTTGATATAAAATTGAAATAATTATTGTATTGAACCTCCCTTGTCTATGTTGTACAACTTTAACACTGTCAGGACGACTAGTGAAATGAAAAGTCCATCCATGTAAATGACGTACAATGTAGGCAAGGGACTTATCATTTCCCTAGTCCTCATGATAGTGTTAATGTCGTACAATGTAGTTAAGGGGGGTTCAATACAATTAATCTTTCAATTTCACATCAACCTTATGTATTCTAATATATTCTGACATGTATTTGTAATACAAGTTCAAGTTATGTGGGTTTTTTTATGTCATTGATTCCCACATTATTTGAACAACAATTGATTGTTGCATGATATTTACCATTCAAGGGTTTTGGATTATTCAATAACATGTAATGGCTATTAACGAATGATTTTTTATGTCATCAAATATTAAATATTATAATATTATACGAGAACCAATATCTCCACGATTTATCCGCGACATCGGCCATACAAGTGGAGAGACGATACCTTGCCGACATCGTATGAACGGACATCAATTAGTCACAAAATATAATTATTTCAGTGACAAATATAATTTTGTCACAAAAATATTTAATGACCAATAACTTTTAGTAACTAAAACATTTGATGACCAATAATTTGTAGTCACTATAAAATGATGGCCAAAATTGATGACGAATAATGTTTAGTCACTAAAATTAGATGACCAATAGTATTAGTCATGGAATGGGTCACTAAAATTAATTTCCGTCCAATCCCTTCAAAAGGTTATCCTTATTTTTGTATCTTCTGAAGTCATATACTTGCCAGAATTGTAATTTTCCTTATTTTCTCTCTCAGTTGCTAGCTTTTGGTGGATTAAATGTCTCCTACGGACGAGGAAGAAAAAGGTGAGTAATTTTTTTCAACATTTTTTTTGCTTCCTTTCTTGTAAGCATTTCTTATGATGATATGTAAGCATGCTTATTTATGTTACTTTTATGAACAGAGAAATTTGGTTCTTGCCCTTTGCCCGACTACAATGGCCAATAACCGAGTTTTGAATTTTCTTGTTATTTAGTGCGGGGCATGTTGAAGACCGAGTACTAGATTCTTAGTTAATTATTAATAATTTTATGTGGAGTATTAGTATTATGTAATCAAATATTTTTATTTTAGCTAAAATATTGGTTTGCCATCAATTTTGAGAATGATTTTCTTTATTTATGTTTTATTTAATAATTATTGAATAAAAAATGATTCTCAATATGGTCTTCATTGTCTAAATTTTATGACCGAATTTCAGATTTAAAATTTGGTCACTGGCTGTCATAGCCGGTGACCAATATTTCTAAAAAAAATTAATAACTCTTTCCGTCACTAAAATATTCTGTCACAATAATAACTTCCAACCAGTCCTTACTTAGTATAAGTGCATATTTAAGAAGTTCAATCTGATATATTACTGTTCATATACAACAATTCACTTTGATATGCAACAAAACTAAAACTTCTTTTATCCCATTATTTATTTAATATAACCGAGATAACAAGGTCAGTGTAGCCTACTTAATTAAATAAGAATTAAGAAGTTTCTCCTACATAAGAAATGAGTAATGATATTCTCAGTGAAACATCAAAGTGAATGACGTAACATTAAAAAATGACTAATATGTCCATTGTTAGTTACACTTTGTGAGGAATGTGATTAGTAATTTGGTCTTTTCATAAATGCCACATCATTCACTTTGATATTTCATTACGAATTTTCGCTGAGAATATTGTAACTCATAAGAAATTTACCCCCTTGATACCTCCTATCCCAACCTGTCAGTATTAAATCCTTACTCCTGTCAAGTTTTAGCGAAGATAACTAAATTTAAATGATTGGTTCCTAATAAATTCACCCCTCTTCAACCTTAAGAATGTTGAAAATTAATCAGATAAAGCTGAAATGGAAATTCTTACTTGGTCTGGAATTGACTTGACACTAGTTATAAGCTTGCAAAAAAAGACACAAATTCATATAAAGGCTAAGAATTACCATACATTACCTTGCAATGCAAAATAAATAGTAATCCATCTTACTGATAACAAGTTTTCTACATAAATACAATTCAATCATGTCATTTTCCTAATCACATGCAACAAAAAGCAAGGCAAATTTCAGAATTGATTTCATTCATCCAGAAAAGCATCTACTAAATATCTAAACTCGTAGAACACAATGTATGAACCCGTTGAACATATCATGCATAGGATCAACCATTTCTCTTAACACAAAGCTCTACATTTTCATCAAGGGAGAACAAAGATTAATCCTTTTGTGGATGAAAGTGAACTTTTACTACTAATTGGTGGATGAAAGCACAAATGACCATTTACTTTCTAAGACAATCATAGTCATCATTATAAATGAGCTACAATAGTTTTCAAATGAACTACAGTAGCACCATTTTTAAAAAAATCAAATATACTAAAAAAATTTGTAAAATAACATGCCTATTATTCAGATTTTGTAAACTCATCTTCATCCTATTCGTCATTAGAAGATTGAGACTGAACTGAATCACTTGTCTCATCACTAATAAAGGTATCATCAACATTATTAACAGATGATCGACTACTTTTGTAGTTTGACACAACTGGTGGTATCCACCACTTGCACTTTACTAGAATCACTTGCTAAAAATGGAATGTCCATATTCAAATCAACTACAAGAGTAAAATTTAGATCCTCTTGTTGATACACCTCCTATTGGGATACCTCATCTTCCTCAACTGATTTGGAATTTATTGGGGCATCATAAACAGCGCGAGGAGCAAAGTTTTTAACCACAAGTAGACCATCAAGTACCATTTTCTAGATACATTTATGCTAGTTAGTCCACACTCTCTGTCCACTTGACAACCAAGTGGACCATCAAGCTCAAACCAGTCACACTTAAACACTAAAACTCTTTTATTATCTCCAAAGTATTCTAATTCTAAGGCGTCTTGTAATACCCCATAATAATCTATCATGCTATTTCCATATGGACTTTGCACTAAAACCCCAGTGTGTTGAGTTTTCTTGCCCTTTTCATAAGTTTGTGTGTGAAATTTATACCCATTAACCATGCATCCTGTAAAACACTTAACTTGCTTTGACCGTCTAAGAGATAAAGTTTGAATATCATCTACATAAAGTTCTAGAGAATTTAAGACCTGCACGTGAATACCATGAAAATAGAACATAATTCATTTTATAGACAAGTGTATTGTTCAACAACTATTTAATTATGTTAAAAATTTACTTGCTGAGCAACCCATGAGCTAAACTCATTGTTGTGACATTCATCCACGTTTGAATTTTCTTCTTCAATTTTAAACTTGTGCTCACTAAAACATCAGAAAACAATTAATACAAGATTGTGTAATATTCAAATGATAATTGTAAAAAAATTTACTTGATTAGGTCTTCTAGTTCATCGCAATTTTTAAGAATATAAGAATGAATCTTGACCTGCTCTGTTGGACTGAGGGTATTACTATTAGGACAACCTATTGGTCGACCCTTACATGAAAAAACCAAAATTTGGCCATAATTTTCCCTCAATTCCTAATTGCGCTCAACTTTATTAAAAATAGTATCAACATCATTCAAATACTTAGAGCAGAACATAAAGCATTCTTTGTTTATGTATCTTTTGCCATACAACCTTCTGGCTGGGTTTTGTTAGCCACAAATCCCTTTAAATTTCCCATTTTCTCACACAAATTCAGAATTGTTAGAATATACTAATAAACTGACCTAACAATATAAATTCTTAAGTTTGGTCACATTACATTTCGAAAGGAAACATCCAACGTTACTGAGGAGGACCTGCCATCCTTGCTTCTAAAGACAAGTGCATAAGAAGATGAATCATAACATCAAAGAAAGTATGAGGAAAAATCCTCTCCATCTTACACAATATTCTAACAATCTTCATTTGTTGATGCTTAATCACATCTATGTATGTGCTTTGAGAATACAACTTTGGAATAAACTCACTAAGCTCGTAGGACAAAAGACAAACTTCCTTACTCAATGAACCCCTTATTTCTAGTGGCAAGATACGTTGTACGAAAATATAAAAGTCATGACTTTTCAAACTTGACAATTGGAGTTCCCCTTTTTTCACACATCTGGACATATTTGAAGCAAATCCATCAGGAAATTTTAATGACTTCAAGAACTTTATAATTTTTTTCTTCTCATGAGTATTTATTTGGTAGGAAGCCAGAGGTGCGTCTTTCAAACGCATGTTAGTACTTTGTCCTTGTCTAGCACCACGTGCCTTTTCATGAAGGTCGACTCTCCTTCCACTTTCAGTTTTGCATGGCTTCATGTTCATATCACTTCGCTTTCCCCGTACATTACTTTGTGGCTTCAAACGATTGTCATGTTTCCTTCCTTGTTCGGTACTTTGCATCTTCAAATGCAATTCATTTTTCAATCCCAACTCATATAAATCATGTTGAGCTTTTAAAGCGTCCTTGCTCTTGTCTTTTACACGGAATATAGTTCCAAACAAACTTTCAGCCACATTTTTAAAAACATGCATGACATCTAAGTTGTGTCTCAAATTAAGATCAGCCCAATAAGGAAGTTCGAAGAAAACACTTTTCTTAGTTCACCCCGGCCAATTTTCTCTACTCTTGTGCTTTTTATTTTGTCCAGCTGATGATTCACTCATAGCACATTCAATATCATGAAGTATTTCATGACCCGACTTAGGCAAGACTGGAGCTCGATCCTCTATGTTCCCATCAAAGTTTTTCTTATCCTTTCTCCATGGGTCAATACCCAGAAAAAACCTCTGATGCCTCATGCAACAAAATTTCTTATTGCAAGGAAAATATTGCGAAGATGTATCATCCATACAAACTGGACAAACATGGTATCCCTTGACACTCTAAATAGAAAACATGCTATACACTAGAAAAGAGCAGCCCGAAAACCAAAACCCACCATAATTGTACTTGTGAGGAAAACACGTCTCTTCTCTCTTAGAATCACAGGACTGTGATTGCACAACTACTTGGATCATATTCATGGAATTCCAGAATCGGGTGATTTGATATCAGGTTATGGTTATCGTGTTGGGCCTCTTATTCTGAGCCCTTTTGTCCATGAAAGTAAATTTTGGTGAATTAGACTGAACTAAATTTAACTGGAGTGCAGATAAGTTTGAGAGAACAAAGCCGAAGTATCCATAAAAGTAGTTTTATCTATCAAGAGACGGACTCTTAATTCATAAATCTTGGTTGAAATTACAATCCTACGTTTAACTTGGATGGAATTATATCAGTAATGATTCAAGAAAATGAAAATGTTATCATTAAAGAAGTTAGTTTATTTATTTATTACTGAAATATAAACATATAATCATTACTGATTATAAACAGTAAATTAGTTTATCAGTAATACAATGTTCATTTTCTTTTATATGAATATCAGTAATAAACATATAAACTAACTTCTTATGTTTTAATAAAATAAAATGAATATTACATTTATATGTTTATCATAGAAGAATATTTTCTTTTAAGTTGTGGAGTTTAATCTTACAAACAAAATAAAAATGATGGGATTTAATCTTACAAACAGCTCAGCTAAAGTAATAAAAATATAACATGTGTTAGTTTCTTATCAAAAACCTAGTACCATCTTTATAGGGCATACGGGAATCCCTCTTCTACACACACCTAAATCCATCATCTCTCCTTTTCAAAGGATTTTAAAAAAAAACAATCCAGAGTCTTTTCGGTAAACTCACAGATAAGGCGCAGGATAGATCATGGCGGGAAGATCTTTGATCGGCTCAAATGATGCAACGATGTGGGGAAATATATGGTGGAAAGAGGCAATATATACATATATGAGGTCCTCCTTTTTCTCCTTGTCCCCATGTGAGGCTCAGTCAATAAATTTTGCAAGATTTTGCCTGTATTGACTTGAAACTTTTCCATCTATCAACATATAGGGTACAATAATATGTTTGGTCCTGGAGAAAGAAATCTTGCTAGTAAGCGTGTTGTTCAAGAAATTCCAAAAAGGAAGCATGCTCTTCCTCATCATGGACAAAAGAAGAGTGCATGCAAAACATCTTCAAAGGTTCCCAACTTTCTTAGAGACGAGGATGAGGATGATACATCCGAACAAGAGAAGTCACTCAGAGTGGAAGGGCAAGAGAATGATTCTCACAGAGCTACAAAAGAACGAGGTACTTTATTGTAAATGATCAAATAGTATGATATATTTTAGGATTTAGACTTTGATTATTAACTAATTCCGCTCTCAAAATATCTTAGTTGGCTGAAGTGTCACAAGATGTTTAAGAGATAAAAGAAGGGAGTAAAATCAAGAGTTTGTCTTTGAGGTTGATAAAGTCTTGGGTTGTATTGTAGGCAATGACAGTCAGCATATAATTACTAAAAATGGTTGTCTTGTTCGCGAGTTTGCCAAATTTGATGGAACAACATGGAAGCACCAGCCCCAAACTATCAAGGACTGTATTGCAAGAAAATGTACAGTTAGTTAAAGTGCTAAATGTAGTAGAGTTATTCATGACTCCTTTGTTGTATTTCAAAAAGTATAATCTAACCCATTGTTTTGTAGGAAAACATAATCAAGCGGGAAATCTTTCAAATGATGCAAGCTGGAAACACTCACAAGAACAAGCAGTATAAGTTGCATTTGCATTACAAAAAGTTCCCATCTAAAGAGGAGGCTGAAAAGAATTGTTTTTAGAATGTTCATCCTGATCAATGATTGTTACTTTGTGCCAAATTTGCTAGTATGGAATTCCAGGTAATTACATGGTTACATAAATATATATATATTACTGATTCTTAGATTAGTTTCTTACATTATCAAGTACCACATAGCTAATCAAATAAGTTTAATTCTATCAATGACGCATGTTTTTCTGAATCTAATGAAGTACTCTTCTTTTGGGATATATCCAAGAGAAGAGTAGGAAAAACAAAGAGAATCGTTCAAAAATTACTCCGCCTACTGTTGTCTCGGTTTCTATAGCTAGGAGGATTGTGATGAATGTTAGTAAATTCATACTTGCTTTTTAAGCATTCCACTTATTGTAATTATACTCTATCCTATCCTATGATATTATTATTTTTAAGTCTAACACTATGTTTCATACTTTACAGTGCCACAAAGGAGGACAAGAACCATCTGCAATTTATCTATATCATTGGAGTCATTATTCTGGGGAAAAAAGAATGGTTAATGAACATGCTGAAAAAATAATGGTATATCAAGCGGATTCCCTTAATGTATCACACTTCTCATTTGTATTATCTTTATGCCTCTTCACCCGGAACATTTATTATGCAGGAAGAATTGTGGGCTGAAGAGGCCATATGCTTAAGCACACCAGCAAAGATATGTGTCCAGAAGTAGGGTGGAATACTGGGCCATCTAAAAGGCCGACCTGTTCCAACAAAGCAAATTCTAGCCTCAGAATCTCTTCAGATAGACCTTGAAGTAGAACAGCAAAGACGAAAAGAATTAGACGAGAGGAATCCCCGGATGGAAGCTGCAGAATTGCAAGTGATGAAAGCTCAAATGGCGTTCTTGACGTCCTTAATGAATTATTCTTCTCATCAGTAGTTTGAAAGTAGCAGTGAGTAATTATGCATAATATTTTTCAAGTTTTAGAATATAAGTTGGTTGGTTAAATGATTCTTTTAGCCAACTTTTGGTTCTCTCAGTTCATTTTATCACGGCCATCTGCTTGTACTTTTGGTTTAGAATGATCATTATTGTTTGCCATGGATGCTTGTCTTGTAATGTTTTTTTGGATAATATAATATGTAATTTTTTACTTTTTTTGTGATATGTTAGTGTCATATTCAGTTTTAATAACCTCGGACCAAATAGGAGGCATTGGCCTTTTTCTGAGTTCGGTCAGTTCCGATGATTGTGTTAAGATCTCCATCACCCTCTAGCGTGTCTTGTGCAGTCACACCACTGAAGTCTATGGCCAGTGGTATCAGGCAATGAGAATTAGGATTTCACTTACTTTTGTTAGTGCTCACTTTCTTTATTGAAATTTTGGTTTTACCATTTTATCTTAATTATTAGATCCATGTTCAAACATATCCTATCTAAAAAAGTATATAAAGAAAATTACACACGAGCACACACAAATTGGTTACGCAGTTTGGTGAAATCCATCTATATCTTCGGGCCTGTCCCAATTCAGAATGAATCCACTAATCAGAAAGATATAGTACAAAGTATACCATACAATTATGCTTATCTACTAATTATAAAAGTGTGAATTCTGCAAGCTCCCCTTGCTACCGATCCACCTTGATTAGACTCCCTCTGACCTCGAATCTCGTCGATACTGGATCTCCTCCCCCCGAGAAATTAAGGTATACGATTATGAACTAATCAACATGTCACGGTATATTGGAACATATATATATGTCGGTTACTCTCGGAAAGATATAAAATATGAGTGTAGATTTTTTCAATGAAATTCGTGAGTTATGCAGTAGTGATGTCCAGTATAAATAGTCTCTTGAGCAGATCGAAACTCTCCACGATTATATCCAAAATATTCCTATTCCTTATATGCTTCTGAGTATATCCAAATCCCATAAATAAAAGGATTTTCCTTATTTCAAATATCCCATAATATTCCATAAATCTAATTCTACAATTGTAGGGATTTTCCATAAATCCATTAAGTTTCAACCACGTCTGAATCAATATTGCATACTCTCCATATTTCCATAAACCAACATCACAAAATATTCTATCATCAATCAAACCCTAATCTTTCCGTATTTTCCAACATAGAACGTTTTTCTTTTCCAACATTAGTTCACAAATGCTAACTTAATAATCAAAGAAGTCCACCTGACTTTACAATCTCCCGCCTTTTGGAATTTTATGGATCCAACCATTTTGGAATAAATAACCAAAAGAAAAACTTCCAATTTTTACAATCATAAGAATTCCATAAATCCCCTTATGTTGGAACATATACGAATGACCAAATCCGAATTAATAAGAACACCAAAAACCAGAAATCCAGAAATAATTCAGATTACATCATAGCAAAATAATATCCAAAATCCTCCAAAATATTCTTCCTGTGGAGCCATGAATATGCCAAAGTCACAAAAAACATGAAAACCCAATAACAAAGTTCAGCAACAAAACAGAAATCAGCCGCCCCCCTAAAATTAACCACTGACTACGTTGGAACATACTCTTTGTAGAATCATTTAATTCTGGTAAGGAGCATCAACCTATGTCTACAACAATACTTTCTCTACTCCAATCTTAGTCTGCTCTGCTTCCAATGCAGCCATCTGAATAGCAATAGCTCCCAGTCTTGCATTCATAGACACCAGCTTAGCCTTCCTCTATCCATTTACAGAAGTGCTGACTTCAGGGTTCCATGGCAGATCATGAACCCGTCTCATCCCAAAGGTCTTCTTGTTAGGCTTGAGGGTCTCAATCTTCACAATCTCATCTTAAAAATACCCCTTCACTTTCGCATTCCTGACCAATGCAGAAATAAGACCTGGGTAAACTAGGGCCTCCAACACAGTACAACAGTTTTTATATTTCCTTTGTAAGAGCAATGGTATTGGTCGAGGGCATCCAACATTTCACAGCAATTTGACACAAGCCAAAAAATCTAGAAGAGAGACATGAAGCCTGAGAATATCCAGTTGCTGGCCAATTTGTCTTAACACCACCAGAAATTACAGACAAAATATCATCATTAGAAACACCCAGCTCATCAGAGAAGACACCATCAAACTCTGGAGTTTTCAATCCCAGCAATGTATTAATCCTTCTTGCAGAAAAGTTTATAATCTTCCCCCTTACAAATACCCTATTGAACATAGGGGAGTCAATATCTAAATTTCCAACCATCAGGTTTGAGTCACCACACATACCAACTGCTTGTCATACTCATCATATAGAGTAACATCAGTTTCAATCCCAATCAGTTTGACAAAATCAGAAAAACCACTAAGCCTATATGCCTCCAGATCAACTACTCTCTCAGGTATAATCTTCCTCTGAGTAAAAATCTCCCACATCTCCTCACAATCATTATCATAAAAATAGTGGAGATTGCATCACTTACTGGTAGTGGAGGCAGTGTGGGTTTTTTCTTCTTGGCTGACAGTCATGCCTTCTTGCTTTTCTTGGCTGGCTGGGATGACTCATCTTCTGACTCCTTCCTCTTAGATTTCCTCAATCTATCTAAATAAACTCATCTAATACCTCTTCACTAGAATAGGTCAGGTTTGGTTCCTATGTTGGAACATGCTCAAACTCAGGTGCTGCTTCCTCACCATGCTCAGTCTCTGCAATTTATTGTGTTTCAACTTGCGGTAACTCATCAGAATCTTCAACTCCCAATGTTGGAACATGTTCTTCCCTCTACGTAGTTTCCATGTGCCATGTCTTCTCGGTTATAGGGTCATCTCCCCATCTCTTCATAGCCTCATAAAACACTACATTATCAAACACAGCTTCATCTTCCTCTTCAAGATCAGTAGAACAATTATTGTAGACCTTCTTGCCATAAGTTCTTCATTCATTTGAGTAGCCACAACATCAAAAGGAACAATTTTCATTTGATCAGAAGATCTGATCACCTCCAAACCTTCAGCCTCATAATCATCTATCTCCTCAATGTGGACACTACTCGGACTAGGGATATAGGAAAACACATGGAACATGTCATTTCCTCTATGCTCTCTGTATGCACCTCTTAATAACCTAGGATTATAATTTTCAATATCTTCCAACTCTCCTATGTCACCCGTCAGAATCTCCTCTATATCAACCTCAAGAAACTCCCCTTTCAATTTTTCAAATTTCTTCAAATCTATTGTGACTATATTTGCTTGTAGCCACTCAAAAAATTCATTCATAGAACCAAACTTTCTTCCTTCCCAAACTATGTCAGTAGTTTCAGGATTCATTACCTTTTGATACGAAGACTTCCCTTTGCTTGGTGCATCATTCTTCTTTTCAGGTCTGCTGGAGGTGAGTTCTAGAAGGTGTACATGCTCTTGGTTCTTATTTCCAACCATTGTAGCAGTAAATCGGCAAGGATTTTTGGTTCGACAAGGTGATTTTTGGTGGTTTTTGAAAAACACCTCTATATCGGCAAGATAACTTCCAAATTTGAAATTTTTGGTAGAGAAGAAGAAGTGTATAGCCGAAAAATAGGGAATGTGAATAGATGGAAAGAATTTGAACCAAAATTAACTTCTACCTTTTTCACCTCTCAACCCGTGTTACCTTTTTCCTTTTCCAAGATACATCATTATTTTTCTTCACTTGTCAACTCATGTCAAACTTCTTGAACTTCCAACATAACTTCTGCCTTCTAATCCTTTCTCTCATTTTTTTTGTCTTTTAATTTTTTGTTTTTCTGAATTTATTTACAAGGAAAACATAATAAAAATAAATTATACCAAGCTATACAAAGGAATTTCAAGGAGAAAATACCTCATATCCGACACACACCCAGGTGCTGTCTGAGAAATTCAAAAGTTGCAGTGTCCAACGACTTAGTAAATATATCTTCATACTGCTCACAAGTTGGAAAATAGACCACCACAACCCCTTTCTTTCAACCAGATCTCTAATAAAATTATGTCTGATGTCAATATGCTTTGTTCGTGAGTGTTAAAAAGGATTCTTAGAAATGTCAATTGCACTTTCGTTGTCACGCAAATTCTTTAGATACCCTTGTTGAATTCCATAATCGTTCAACATTTATTTCATCCATAATAATTATGCACAACAACTCCTAGAAGCAAGATACTCAGCTTCAACAGATGATAAGGAGATCAAATTTTACTTCTTACTGTGCCAAGAGACCAAATTCGTGCCAATAAAGAAACAGCCACCAGTAGTACTTTTGTGATCATCTGCATTACCAACCCAATCAGAATCATTATAGCCAATAAGACATGAATATTGATTCTTAGACTACCAGATTTTATAATTAGAAGTCCCACTAACATATCAAATAATTCTCTTTACTACAGTCAAATGATATTCCTTTGGATCAGCCTGAAATATTCCACAAACACCTATGCTGAAACATATATCTGGTCGCCTAGCTGTAAGATACACATGACTCCTAAAAAATATGTGAGTTCTCCAACCATGCTCATCTCAAACTCGGCCTGCATCAGTGATACAAAATCTTGTACCATAGATGATGAAGTAGAGCCAAACACAATATCATCCACATAAATTTGAGCAATCAAAAACTTCGTGGATTAATAGAGCACATATAGGGTATGATCTACTCCCCCTCGACGATAACCTTTCTTAAGAAGAAAGTTAGTCAGTCGCTCATACCATGCTCCGGGTGTCTGGAAACTGGTGCAAAAGCCTAATCAAAATCTACTCCCTCAACCTGAGTATATTATTGAGCCACCAGTCTAGCTTTATTACAAGTAATCTGACCATCAGCATCAAAATTGTTCTTGAAAATCCCCTTTGTACCAATAACATTTACCCATTTCTGACAAGGAGTGAGATACCACACATCATTATGATCAAATTGCTCGAGCTCTTCTTGCATTGCCGCAATCCAATATTCGTCAAGTAGTGCTTCCTTGTAGTTCTTTGGCTCAATCAATGAAATGAAACATTGCAGTCCAGCTAGTTCTCTGTAGTTCAATCGAGGAATTAATCAGGATCTTCTTGTGATAGGTTCCGGTATCACCTGTGTTGGAACATGTAAATTTGTTGTGGGGGAGGATGTTCCAACATACTCTTCTTCAGGTTCAATCTGACTTCCAGATTGCTCAAATGTTCCAACATAGTCTGGATGCTACTGTGTTGGAACATGATCCTCTAATGGTTTATCTTCTTTTTCACTCGAACACTGTTTGTCATCATAATAATCTACAACTACATTTATCGACTCCATAAGAGAATGTGTTAGTATATTGTAAGCATGGCTGTTTACTGAATACCCCAGAAATATCTATACATCACTACGACTGTCAAACTTTGCCAGTGGATCTCTACCTCTAAGAATATAACACTTGCTTCCAAACACATGAAAGTGAGATACGCTTGGCTTCCTGCCCTTCCAAATCCCGTAAGATGTTTTGCTGGTGAAAGGACAAAGATACACACAATTTATCATATATCAAGCTGTATTGATAGCTTTTGCCCATCATATTTGGTGTATTCCTTTTTCATCTAGCATAACTCGTGCCATGTCCTGGAATGTTCTATTCTTCCTTTCTACAATGTCGTTCTTCTTTGGAGTGATTGGAGAAGAAAATTCATGCTGAATACCAAGTTCATCACATAAATCACTGAATTGAGAATTTTCGAATTTCCTTCCTTGATCACTTCTGATTCTGACAATCTTTCCTACCGGACTTCCTTTCTCTATCTGCAACTTCATAACCAAACTTCTAAACACATTCACATTGTGAGATTTTTCTTTAAGAAAACCCACCCAGGTGTTTCTAGAAAAATCATCAATACATACAAAAATGTACTTTTTACCACACACACTTAGTGTGTTGACTGGACCCATCAAATCCATATGAAGCAATTAAATATTCCTTGACATAGTAATATACTGTACAGAAGAGTGAGGAGATCAAATTTGTTTACCTTGTTGAAATGGTCCGCACACAATTCCACCTTTGCTCGTAAGTGTAGGCATACCTCGTACTGCCTTTGAATTGGAAATTTTCACCAAGGTTTTGTAGTTGATATGACCAA
>JAULKM010000011.1:9181358-9195675 GCA_032355605.1 Rubia tinctorum | reverse complement strand
TCCTCGCCACCCCCACAGATTCTCGCCCTCTACGCTCCACCCAAATAACCCTTCCACCACGACTCACCTTCCATCTCCGGTGTCAAAACCCTTTATCACATCCCGGTGCTCATCCCTCCACCACAAGCTCACCACCATCCCAACCCTTCCATCACCAACTTCAAAACCTAGCTTGATTTTCTACGAGCTCGTTGCATGTCAAAACCGATATTGATTTTTCCCTTTTCATGTCTCAGTCCCGACCCTTCCATCGCCGGCGACACAATTTGTAAAGACCTTCATCTGTGGCTTGATGTCGTGGTACGCTAGATGGTTTAAGAGAAGAAGAGAGTGGGTTTAGGAGAAGAAAAGGGTGGCTCAATGGTGGGTTTCAGAGAAGAAAATGGTAGCTAGACCACCACTGCTGCTAGAAAAAGAAGGTGAGCGGCAATGGTAAAGGGTGGCGCATTGGTGGAATAAGTTTAAGGAGAATTTTTCAAGTTTTATAAAACATTTCACCAAGGGTAATATCGTCTTTTCAAGTTTTATGATTATTTATTTTTTAGAAGGGTATAATGGCTAGTTTGCAGAATTCCAACCAATTTCAGGTGCTATGGTTAGATTGACACTTTCAACCTAAATATTGGGTTATTTTAGCACTTTTCTTTTATAATTATTGATACATTGTGATGCATTTTAAAACTCGTTCAAAGTTATAGTAACTTCTTTACAATAAATAAAAACAAACATCAAATCACCGCATTAATTACATCAATTCTAAAGTGACTCGTCTAAAGGTTATTCAATCTAAAACTAAACCTTGTGATTATATCTATATACATGTATATATACACGAATTAGGGCGTAAGTTAGTAAAATATAAGATGTGGTTTAGCAATACCCAAACTAAGTTAGTAAAATATAAGATGTGATTTAGCAATACCAAAATTTTAGGTACTGGAGTAGGTTAGATTGGATTGGGTACATATGCCCGAAAATGCAGAGTAGACCAATATGTTACAATAAGCCAAATTAACTAAGGCTATAATGGTAACTGGCTAAACCATCTCTATGATTATGACCATTGGCAGCTCAGCTCAGGAGCTCAGGAGCTCAGTAAGCTGTGACATGACCACTAGAATGTTTCAGCATTCAAGATGCAAGTGGCAAGTTTTTGTAACCGAATTCAGTTGAGAGAGATCATTCCATTGGTAAGCAGAATAAAAGGATGGCTAGGCATCAGATTTGGCATCTTGATTTTCATATTGTTCTTAATGTATTTTCCCAACTTTTCTCTCTTTTCAATCTGTATCTCTTCTCCTTTTTCCCTTGTTACTGCCTTTCTTCCAAATAAATACCTTCTTTGCCCTTTTAATTCTTGTTGTTTATAACAATTTGGTATCAGCGCAACTTGAATCCTTGGAAACCATGGCTAACAACACCAAATTTAGGACTTTGGATGGACTCGTGAAAGATCAAGACAACCGGATGAAGGAATTGTCTCTGGAGGTGAAGAACCAATTGGAAACTAACAATACTTAGTTGTACGAAGTAATGGAGGAGACATTTTCTGCAATTAAATCAAAGATCAAAGATTGTTTGGGAGCACAATTGGAGAAGAGGCTAGATATAGTAGTGGATGTGAAGTTTCTAGCAATGGAGGACCGGATGTTCATAATGCTGCAAAAGAATCTTGGATAATGGAATGCTATGTTTGTTGGGGAAGATGATGAATCGGAAAAACACTCTGCTAAGAGTATTTAGATATCCACTCCACAATCGAGCATGGGAGACTCTCATAAGGAGAAGGGGGCTGATCCAACACAAGTTTGAGCTATTTAAAAATCTAGAGAGAATTCTCCGTTTCAAAAATCTGTAGCTAATTACCACAGATCATATGGCTTACATATAGATGTGAAGGATTTGGCATCAAAGCGAACTTTCGTGCACCAGTCTAAGATTAAGCTGGAAATGTTATCAAGAGAAAAACCAAAAGAGTGGCTGAGAAGGTGTGAGAAGTTTTTTTCTTCTATTTTCATATTGCAGATGCATTCAAGGTGGAGACAGTCGAGATCTATTTGGAAGGCAAGGCCGAGATCTGATTTCAAAGTGAAAAGAGGGCAAAGCAACATTGGTTCTGGAATGAATTTACTGATGCATTGCTTAAAAGGTTATCATAACTTGGAGCTAAGGATGAGGTGGAGGAGTTCAACAAACTATTTCAGAAAGGATATGTGAGATCTTATCAGGAGCAATTTGAAGAGTTGAAAACACTTATGATTTGTAAGAATCTCTCACTCACTGAATCTTAATTTATTTCCAAATTTCTTAGTGGATTAAAAGAAGAGTTAAAACCAATGCTTAAGATAATGAAACCTACTAGCCTACAATCAGCTGTTGAGATTGCTACTATTCAGGAGCAAAGCTTAGAATTGTCTCAAAAGAGTTGTGGAAACTAGTTTGGTAATACTATGAATGTTGTTCAGCCTAGGCTTAATGTAGACAAGGGAAAGATTCTGTAGCTAATGTTAACTCTAGAACTGATAAGAGGTCTGGTATGGAAGGATTTAGAAGAATTACACCTCAAGAAATGCAATACAGGAGAGAATAATACGTGTTTTAAGTGTGGAGAGAGATTTGGTCCAGGGCATTCCTTCAAGTTCAAACAGGTGAATAGAATTGAAATTCAGGTGCCGGATGAGGATGATAGCATTTATATGATGGAAAAAGGTTCAGAAGAGGAAGATCAGACTGAGACTGATCAGTTTGTGGTTAAGGCTATTGGTGAACCTAAGGTTAATTCCATATTAGTGTTTTGGAGACTAAATGATAAGAAGGTCATCATTTTGATGGATACCGGAAGCAATGTGAGTTTTATTGATCCCAAAACAGTGGAAGAATTGAGGCTGAATCAACTCAGAAGCAAACCATTTGTTGTGGCTGCTGTAGATATAAGTTATTTCAGTAGCTTCACTTTCTGTCCACATGTAGTTTGGCAGATTGACAATCATCATTTTTCTTATGACATGAGGGTATTTCCATTAGGGGAACTGGATATCATACTTGGTGTGGATTGGATGAGGCTATTTAGCCCTATAATATTTTATTTTCATGGCACCGACATTAATTTCTGCAATGAAGGAGAGTATTTGAGTATTCAGAGCACTGATTAGAGTGTTAATCTGAGGCTGATCAAAGGTCTAGAAGCTCAGAAGATAACAATGTTTAAGAAGAGAAAAGGTATCATTCTATCATAAAGATGAATGTAGCAGAAGAGGCTAAACAAAATGAGCAGACCGACCAAGTGGCACTAGAAACTGAACCCGAAACACATGCTGAAATCATGGAACTTGTTGAGAGTTAAGATGTTTTTGCTTTACCTAAAACTTTACCTCCAATGAGAAATATTAACCATAAGATTGTGTTAAAGCCAGATGCACAACCATTCCAGATCAGACCCTATAGGCAACCACATGCTCATAAAGGCAGGTGGATGAGATGCTGAGAGATAAGATTAACTAGGAGAGCCAATCAGCCAAAACCCCTTCTCTTCGCCAGTTATTCTAGTTAAAAGGTAGGATAATTCTTGGAGGCTTTGTATATATTATAGGAAGCTAAATGAGAATACTGTAAAAGACAAGTTTCCAATTCCAATTATTGATGAGCTTCTTGATGAATTACATGGTTCAGTTTATTTTACAAAGTTGGATATGAGAGTTGGCTACCATTAAATACGGGTTAGAAGTGAGGATGTTCCCAAAACAGCATTTCAAACACACAAAAGGCACTATGAGTTTTTAGTCATGCCATCTGGATTATCAAGCGCCCCATCCACATTCCAAGCTCTCACGAATCAGGTTTTCAAGGCATTTCTCAGGAAGTTTATACTAGTCTTTTTCGATGACATCCTCATTTACAACCAAACTCTTTCGGATCACATTAATCAATTGCATCAAGTCTTGGCAATCATAAGAAATAACCAACTTTATGCTAAAACATCCAAATGTGTTTTTGCACATAGGAAGGTGGAATGCCTTGGGCATGTCATCAGTGGTTCAGGGGGTACAAAGGGACCCTCATAAGATTGATTGTATCTAAAAATGGACAATTCTAGTTAATGCTAAGCAATTGACAAGGTTTTTAGGGCTTGCTGGATATTATAGGCGTTTTATAGAAGGTTATGGCAAGATCTGTAGGCCATTACACAATCTCCTTAAGAAAGATGGATTTCAGTGGACTGCAGAAGCTACTCAAACCTTCAACTCTCTCAAGGAAATCATGACAACTGCTCCTGTTCTTTAGCCAGAGTTTGATAAAATCTTTGTGGTAGAAACTGAAGCCAACAACTTTGGCATTGGAGTTGTTTTGAGGCAAGATAACAAGCCTATATCATATCTGAGTAAGGCCCTTTGTGCAAGAAACCGTTGTCTTTCTACATATGAGAAGGAGTTACTAGCTATCATCATGACCATAGATAAATGGAGACACTATCTTATAGGCCAAAGATTTATCATCAGAACTGACCATCAGTCTTTAAAATTCCTGATCAATCAGAGGTTGAATAGTGCATTACAGCACAAATGGACTTCAAAACTTTTGGAGCTGAATTTCGAGATACGGTCTAAAAGAGGAAATGACAATAGTGCTGGTGATGCATTTGTCAAGACAACCAGGCCTGGAAAAGGTTTCAAATGCTGATACAGTTGCTGACAACTATGAGGTAAGGACATGGAATGGAAATCAGCCCTGAAGAAACTGAGGAAGTGGAAATCAATACTGAAGAAAATAATGAAGAGCCAATAGAAATTGAGGATTCAATAAGGAAGATCAGAATAAAAGAAAGGCCTAGAAACGAACGGCCCAAAACATGGAGAATCAGCCCAAGACCCAAATTAGAAGACTCATATGATCACGTTGTTGTTCTTCCTTGTTCACTCTTCATCAGTTGTTCAAAAAAAATGAAGCAAAATTAAGTCGAAAATGGCGCAGAAAGCTTGGAGAATCATCCCCAGGCCACTGTTGGAAACCATCCTCAACAACCACGCGCAGCACCACCGCGTTCCGCAGCCCCTCATCCTCCACGGCCCCCGCGGCGTCGGCAAAACCACCCTCATCCTCGAACGTACTGTACAGAAGCAAACCAACCATCTCTTTCTTTCTTTCTCTCACTCGCACGCTTGTTTGATCAATCAGCCTTTTCTGGGTTCTGTTTCATTTTCGCAGGTTTGCTGGAGAACTGGAACGCCGGGCCCCACTTGACCGCCTACGTGGACTTGGCGGAGAGCTTCCAAGATCATCACCCGAAGCATGGGGGTGCATTTCCATGGGCGTCGTGGTCCAACTGCGCTCCGCCGCCACTGTTGTTGCTTCGTTCCCAGCTCGAGAGTGGTCTTGAGGAGTTGGCCAAAGAGGGTGTAAAGCTGGGGAAGATTAGTTCCCACCAGATTTTCACTACTCTTAGTAAATGGCATAATCCCGGTACCGCGATTGAGAGGATTTCTGGAATAAAGGATGATAATTTGATGATTACTGCAAAGCCGGATGGTCCGAAGGGAAAGAAGAAGAAAAAGAAAGTATCTGCTGTTGTGGCTGCTTCTGGGAAGTTGGTGCAATGGGACATGGCAGTTGGTAGGCTGTCTGCTCGACGAAATGCCAAAGTGAGTTCTGTCTGCGATTTGAGTCTGTCAGAGGATTCTTATTACAGGGAAGCAGCGGCTGCTTTGGAGTTAGCTAAGGAGGTTATTACGGTGCAGCAAGGGTTGAGAGTGAATGCCATTCGGCATTTGAATGCGACTGGTGGATTTTCACGGCCATTAGCTCATTCGTCCACTGACTGGCCTTGCCTGTTGCTGGAATTATTTCTTGTGGGTTTTACTCTCTTGATCAACATGATACTATAAACCAGCAAGAAAGGAATTCGGGAACAGGATAGCTGTATGAATGGATTTAAGAGAAAGTTAGCTTCATTATGTAGATATCTTACTGTAGTTGGATGAATGCTTAGACAGTACAGTTGAAAAATGAATAACTTAAGAATTGCTATTGTTTAATTTCCTGTTTTTGGTGGATTCTCCTATCTATTACTCTGTCTATCCAAAATTAATAATTCGGTTTAATCTGTCTGTGTCATGTTTTATACTGTTCTAATAAACAGCCGAAGCTGGTGATAAACAACATTGAAGTCTTAAAGCAAGCAATTTTAACGGATGATACAAGTGTCAATGGATCTATGTATCATGACAGCCTGATATGGAGGATGGTAGCTTTATGTGCAAATGAGAGATGTCTCCCTGTTATCCTTGTGACATCATATAGGTAATAACGTTATTTCTACCTATGGCATCATGTATGGGATATTGTAGATTCATTTATAGTCCTATGCATGTATTATTCTTTGGAGTTGTTATGCTATAACCTCTTCAAACCATTTTGGGATTTTCTTAGTTTGAGTGCCTCGTCCGCATGAGGCTGCTGAATTTTACATCTGGGTAAACCAGTAGCAGATTTAGGGAATGAATTTAACTTGTAGGAAGCTGGATACAATTATTGTCAGGTGTAGGTAACAAGGCTAAAAGCTCAGAGAAATGGTCAATTTTCCAGTACTCATAGTCATAAGTGATAACATCTCTCGTGACAATAAACATTTGTGCTTATCAAAGTCACAGACTATGTAAGATTTCTACTCTACTGCATGATCTGTAATGACATGTTTTACATGCTTAGAGTATTTGATGAGGAATAGGATAATTAGCATACTTGCCCACATGCTATAAGATGCTCCATATTTGGTGATGGTTATGCAACATATCACAAGATGTTATATTTTTAGAACTAAAAATGCAGAATACTTCATAGGCAAAATCAGACTTATTGTGTGGAGAAATTCAATTTTTAACCTTTATTTTTCAGCATATTTATGATATCCATTTTGAAATCAAGTGATTAGTCAGTAGTGTAGATGAAATTCAGGCAACAATTAGCATTAAGTAATGGGCCGGGCCATTTCTAAAGTTACTGTGGGTCTTTAATAAGCTTATACGATCTTCTCATGCATGATTACTTTTCTCTCATACTCTAATTGTGTAAGACTGCAAATACCTTTCGTGTATTGAAATCTAACTTCTTTGGTTCAGTAATCAACTCTCTTTCCCTTTCTATCCTATTGAAATGACCCACAAATCTAAATTCTCGAATGGGTTTTGCAGCTACTATTCTTATCGTGCATTTATTGATTTTGGATTTCCAAACATATTCGTGTCTCGTGAGGTGAGTTGTTTATTATCCAGTTATTTTTTAGAAAGCTTACATTCCATGCATACACATATTATTTAATGCCCTAGACTATGTCATGAATATATACCTTGGATTTGTCTCTTTCTACACCGTTCCTCCTAATTGATATCCAGATGAGTTCATTAAAAAATTGTTGTAAATTAGAGTTTTAGCTAAACTACAATATCATTCTAAAAATGTGATTTGTTTATTGGCTTTCGAGAAAACTACATACATTTGGGTGGAGTCCAGCTGAAGCAAAAATGCACATGCTGAATGATTATTTTAGTCTATCTGAGGTATGAACAAACCCAAAGTTCTCCAATTAGCTATTTGTTTTTGAAATTTTATGCTAAATTAGTATATTAAGTTGCACTGAGAATGTCGTTCGTGAAATGACACTGCAATGGAATTTAGTTGTGGAGGCACTAGGGCCAAATCTCCGCCATCTTTTTGAGGTTTATGCACTCAAGCTCAACAATAATTACAATGAGTAAGATTGATTGCTTGCCTAGATTAGAATTTCATTGTCAAGATGGTTGATTAGTACTATGCTATCTGCCAAATGCAGTTTATTTGAATATTCAATTACAGCTCGAGTATCTATTATAACTTTTGGTGGTTATTGTTGTTTGTTGTGCAATATAAGTAATGTCGCTATAATTTTAATCTCAAATTTAGCCTGCAATATTTGTTGACATTAATATGTTTTCAATGAATAGGACACTTCATCTCTTGATTTGGCAGGTGTCTACAATTGTACACGATACTTTCTTCTTTATGAAATAAACAATCACATCAACCCATATGTAACCATAGCAACCGTGGAGAAGTATGTGTGGAGATTCTGTATTTGTTTGTTGTTGTAACAGAGGAAAGAGAGGAAAATTAGTATGAATATTCTGTTTAAATTTCAAGAAAGAGCTTGTATTAATTTGATTTTTTTCTCCTCAATAAAATTAGTATTCAAATTAGAGGAAAGAGAGGAAAATCAGTATAAGTATTCTGTTTAAATTTCAACAAAGAGCTGATTTTTTCCTCAATAAAATTAACATTCAATGTTTTTATTAACTTAATTATCAAACTCACCGCGCAAAGCGCAATATTACTTAACTAGTATGTACCAAGGAAAAAAAAGTATAACATGATATCCATGTAAGTGGATTTGCATGCCATAATTGTATATGTTTTTACCATTAAACCACTAACTGTAAAAATTGACTGTATCAACTTTTTTACGAGGGGCGTAATGCCCAATGCTAAAAGGATCACCACAAAGAAGCCTAAGAACGTGTATATCGGTGACCGCAACAGTTTTTGTTTAAAAAAACAGGAAAGTTGAACAGTAAGGTCCAACCTTGTTGAACAAAGGGGTCAAAACTGATCTTGGAAATAGAGGGGAGATATGTGGGTCAGTTGTCATGTGTCACTAGTCTATTGACTGAAAATATACCAAATCAAATCCTTTTATCTCCTTACCTACATATTTGATTTTATATTTCTTTTTAAATATTTTTTAAAATAAAATTAATTGTAAAAAACTACATTTTTCATTTTCTATAAATAGAGACCAATATTTCCATAATTCAATGCACAACTCACTATTTATCTTCTCCATACATAAAAAAACTCTCCATACTGTTCAATCCTTTAATTAATAATTTAAAACATGCTATTTATATTTGTTATTTGACTAATATTTAAAGAGTGAAATTTTTGGTTGGATTGGTACATTGTTAATATTTAAAAAGAAATAAATTGGTTAGATGAGACGTGGTGTAGGTGTATGCTGGTGTACATTTTTGTACATATGCTTTTGATTACATGTTAACGTTGGGCGACTGATATACTCCTTCTGTCCCAGGTTAAATTGCACACTTTGACTTTTGACATTTGATTCAAAAAATGTTTGACCATTAATATCTTTAACTATGTAGAATTAAAAATTATAAAAAATTAATATTATGAAAATACACATTAATTTTATAGTTTAAACTAGTCAATTTTGACTAAATGAATAGTACACGTGCAGTTTAAGATGAGATAGAGGGAGTACTAGCATTGGGGGAGAGATAAAATGTTGGAATGCATCACAATATAGTAATATAAGTGACTTTGTTGACCCATTAACTATCACAATCGTTCCTGTTTACTAATGGCCCCTAAACTTGCAAAATTGTTGAGTCGTGACCTTTTTTTTGAACACTTTTATCCCCTTAGCTATCTCAAAAACTTGCTCATTAGTTCATTGAGGGGTCAAAAGTGTTCGAAATTTTTTTTAGAGGGCTAAAGGTGGATGATCTTGATGGTTAAGGGGCCACCGTAGTCATTTGCTCCTGTCTATATGTTAGTTTTTTTTAATTTTTAATTATCGTAATTAGATTAGTTTCTTAGTTTTGTCCCATCACACAATAATCGACGTATAACTTCATATATTCCTTCCGTCCCAACAAAAATAGTACATTATTTTTCGTCCATTTCAACAAAAATAACATGATTTAAAAATTATAAAAAAAATGACAAAGAATATATTATTAAACTCTTATATTGTTCTTTTAAGTCTCAACAACTTTGCAAACTTAGCTCCATGCTTTTATGAATTTTCCCTTCTTTTCTACACTTATTTTCTGCCACATCACCTCTTATAAAAAATGAGTTTAAAATAATTTCCATAATTTTTATGGATAGAGGGGATATATAGTAATGGTTTGAAAATAATTTTTATGAACTGAGAAAAAATACGGTCTTACATTTTTCCGAAAAGAATGATTCAATAGAAAGAAGATAATGAAGGGATTGAAATTTAGTACTCCCTTCCTTTCAGGTAGAGTTGCACTCTTGCTTTTTGCACGTCGTTCAAGAGACATGTTTGATCGTTAATATGTTTATTTACGCATAATAATGACAAATAAAAATTTTATATTTAGAAACTATTTGTTACGACAAATTGAACAATATCATATACGATAATATTATTGTTCATATATATATATATAAATATGTGATTACATTTTGATAGAAAATATCATTAAAAAAGTAAGAGTATAAATTCAGATGAGACAGAGGTAGAAGTAGTAGTAGTTGGATATTAAAAAAAAAAAGAAGTGAATTCCAAATCCCACTTTAAAACGGTGGGTGATGATAGGCATGTGAGACAAAATAAAAGTCAAAATTTGACTTAAGGGAAGTGCACTAGCACAGCACTACCAATGGTGTGCATTCTACGTCCCAAAATCAAAAGCAGGACGCGCGGATCCTCCTGAGGCGGTAAAAGTCTTTTAACCTCGGGTTAGTCTTCTCTCATTTCAAAGGACAAAAAAAGTAAAAGACCTCCTCTTAGGTCATTTTTCTTCTACCTCTCCCCCAAATCACTTTCCCACCCTCCCCATTGACGTCGCTAGGTATGCTCCTGCCCAGCTTACTTCTTTTTCTTAATTGACGCTTAATTTGGAAATTGATTTTTTTATTTTATGTGCTGATCTGATTTTTATGCATTTCCTTTTTGAATTTGGAAATACCAACTTGGATATGAAGTAGGGTGGTAGATGGCTCTAAATGCTTTGCTTGTACTGTTCCCATTTGGTTCCAGAACAAACTGTTGAGTTAACCTTCAGATCTGCAACTTTAGAGGTGCCCACCCTTCGCTGTATGCCATAGTTTCTGCAAAGAGCTCAAAAACCATGATACTCGAAGGAGATCCTGATCATGCACTAGTTAAAACATTTTATATGGCTCTTAATTTATGACCTAAACTTCTGATGTGGATTCTAGGGCTTTTCACGTAAGAAACCTTTAATTAGATTGCAAGCTTGAACCTTAATCGTTTTAGGAGTAATGGAAATTGGAAGTTGCCATGGCCACCTGTTGTGAAGCTAGGGCCTAGCATTCTGTTTTAGAATGAATTGGCCACTTCACTTTCTTATTCAAGCGGTTTAAGCCTATCTTTGATTTAATGAGCCTATGCTTGGACTGGTTCTTGTCCTCCTTTTATTCCTTACTTATTTGAACACTTGTACCATAACCATTCCTTCTTCCACAGACTCAGAAGCACTAGTAGGTGGATTTTAAGCTTTTTGTTCCCATTATCCATATTTTTCTTTTTCCTAGTAAATTACACTTTGCTTTTAATTGCATGGGGATTGGAAACATGATTCTATACTACAGTCGTTGACTAATTTAATCATCAAGATCAAGTGTATTGCATAGCAATAGTTGTTCAAATGCTGCATGAATTGCTACTTGTGCTGCAGCAGCAGCAGTTACATCCTTGCCTTTAGTCTTCACATCCTGTGGGATGCTGTCCTCGATGTTTCACTGGTCTCCTCAGTGACTTAGTCCTTTTCGAATAAGCCGACCCTGTCTTAAGCCAGTCTCATTTTTCCGACACAATAGCGGTTCACTGGACTACAGGAAACTGTGGTTTCCCCCCCTTATTGCTTGAAATAGCTTGTAACTCTATACCTTTTCTCATTCTATTTCCCAATTTTCTGCGTGTTGCCGCTCTGTGGATCTCCAAAAGCCCCATTACTATGCAGCCCAAGCTAGGGGTCTTAGTAGAAGCTTCTGTATTATCTGCCATGATTCTATCTGCTCCCTCCGTCCCAACTAAATCTGCACACTTTTTGGTCAACTTTCTCAAGACACTTTTTGACCATAAATTTCAATTAGTATATAGGCATCAATATCATCATGTGAGATTGTTGGATTCTCTGCATCATGTAATTTCTAAATTTCAAATTTTAATACACCATCGGTATATGTAACTAAAGTTACAGATTAGGCTGAGATGAAGGGAGTAACAATTTTCCCTCTTTAAACCTAAACTACCTGTAGTTTACTAAATCCAGAAGATAAATACTTTCTAGAACAGAAATCATTCACATTTCCATTTTTCATGTTCTTTTTGCCCATAGACATTTGAGAAAGAGATAGCAAGACTGGGTAGACATTGTTTGTGGGATCTTTCTCAGATCATAAGGGACAAACAGCTGACTTATGGACACAAGTTACCCTGCTAAAACGGTAAGAAACATTTCTTCTTGGTTTCCCTCTTATGTAATTTGCTTGTTAAAAATGGCATCTTTTAGAGGTTAAACTGCAGAATTTTGATTTGCACCTATGTTTTGTATTTTAACCAATACCTAATCAATTTGCATGTGCATCCCTCTGTTGTTATATCTCTGTAACTCCCTCTGGTTCACATGCAGAATCCTCTTTCTCAAATGCTTTTTGTTCCACATGAAGGGTCATAATTCTGATTTTTACTTCTGATACTCTTGAATGGACAAGTGTGCTTTGCAATTATGCTACATTTAAATAGTAAGGATAAAAGTTGAATAAAGAGGGACAAACACTTGTTTTATGTGTTGCACCCTCCCATCCTTAATAAGTTTTTTTTTTTTGGATAAACAAGTTTCTTCATGTGGAATTTTAGCAGTACATGCTAATTTTTCATATTGTGTGCAAGTTTTGTCTAGTTCTCTTAAACCTTTTCTTTTTCGGTTATATTTTGTGGCTTCGTGAAATATTCTATTAAGAATATCAACTTTGTAAATGAATGTGGAATATGTTTAAAGCTGTGGTCTCTGACATTCCTCTAACCGCTGAATTTGCCTTTTACTCTTTTGGTTTCCAATTTTTTTTTTCTGATTTGTAATCTCAACGTGTGAGTATGGGTGGTTCTCTTTTGAGTCAGATTTGAAGCATTTGACTGGTTTTAGGTTTAATATCCTTTTATCATAAATCACAGCATAGTATTATTATGCTTCATCATGGTTGTTCCAGTCTGATAAAACTTTTAGATAATTTTTTATGGATTTTTACTGGCATCTAAGTGTGTAGGGTTAGTTGTGAACATGATTTACTTTAAGCTCTCGGAAGTAATGGGTAATAAATAAATAAAAAAGAATCCGGAAGATGTTTGTGGACTTTAATTATTTTTCCTGTTTAGGCTTTATTAAGTAAATGAAGAGTTTTAGCTTTCACTGCCATGGCCATTAATTTCCACTCTTTGTTCATGGCAGATTCGTTCCAGTTGTTATTTCCCATGGTTTCACTCTCCACCCCTTGGCTCTTCTCTGATTCTTCTGTAGCATTTGTCTCTATTTAAAGCTATGAGCTGTCTAAATTTTAATATATCTTCTTCTTTCACTGTGTCTTTTCCTTGTAAACATTTGCTCAAGCATTACTCGACTCTCTAGAACAAGGTTTGGTGAGTAAAGAACTTCATGAAATCATGAAAATGCTAGTGTTACCTTATTATGAGACTTCTCCAAATTTGAGCTTTGATGCATCCCGGTGATGATTCCTTTGTGTGAGGCAAATGATATCATTGCTGCAAGAGAGCCATATTGTAGGTAGTGAGAAAAATTTAATTAAGCTAAAGATTTTCATCCGCAGAAAGTTCAAAGTGATATTTTCTTAAGGAATCTGACATTTAAACTAGAAGGAACTGATCATGAGTTCGGTCCATTGTTTTCTTGTGGGTACCATCCATCAGTCTATTTTATTACCTTCGTATGAGTTTGTTATTTAATGTTTGGATGCATCAATATGGTATATTGGTATGTCGGAACTCCATAAGCTATCTCCATAGAGATGAGTTTGTTGATCGGTCCATAGTTGTTTTTTTTGTAGAAGAGATGCTCTTTCCACTTATAACGATTATCTACTTGCATTCAAATAACTATTGAGAGGTAGTGATGACAAAGACACTATTTTTTATGATAAACTTGGTACTTTGTTGCCTTGTGAAAGACACTAATCATGGATATCATTCCATTTACCCCCATCTAATTTTTGTACTTAGTCATGAAAATGATCTTTAGGTGAAATTGACTGTAAATGATCATTTTTATTTACTGATCTTGCATGAAGATATTTGTGATATTTTTCGTAAACAAATATTTGTTGGCAGCTGCTTGTAAAAAGCTATCGCTAGTATATGACATTTTATCGCTTTTATGTCTTGACCAAACACCATGGTGAGAGTGAGACATGTTTAGTATATTTGACCCCTCATAGTGGGGTCAAAGTTTTTGTTGTTCCCTTTTGGGAGTATCAACTC
>JAULKM010000011.1:9140941-9181258 GCA_032355605.1 Rubia tinctorum | reverse complement strand
GTGTAAAGCTGGGGAAGATTAGTTCCCACCAGATTTTCACTACTCTTAGTAAATGGCATAATCCCAGTACCGCAATTGAGAGGATTTCTGGAATAAAGGATGATAATTTGATGATTACTGCAAAACCGGATGGTCAGAAGGGAAAGAAGAAGAAAAAGAAAGTATCAGCTGTTGTGGCTGCTTCTGGGAAGTTGGTGCAATGGGACATGGCAGTTGGTAGACTCTCTGCTCGACGAAATGCCAAAGAGAGTTCTGTCCGCGATTTGAGTCTGTCAGAGGATTCTTATTACAGGGAAGCAGCGGCTGCTTTGGAGTTAGCTAAGGAGGTTATTACAGTGCAGCAAGGGTTGAGAGTAAATGCCATTCGGCATTTGAATGCGACTGGTGGATTTTCACGACCATTAGCTCATTCGTCCACTGACTGGCCTTGCTTGTTACTGGAATTGTTGTCGGACGCAGCTGAAGTAGGCTACTTCCAGGTAGTTTAGATGCAAATCATTTATTCTTGTGGGTTATACTCTCTAGATCAACATGATACTATAAAACAGCAAGAAAGGAATTAGGGAACAGGATAGCAGTATGAATGGATTTAAGAGAACGTTAGCTTCATTATGTAGATATCTTATTGTAGTTGGATGAATGCTTAGACAGTACGGTTAAAAAATGAATAAGTTAAGAATTGCTATTGTTTAATTTCCTGTTTTTGGTGGATTCTCCTATCTATTACTCTCAGAAATTTTTTTATGTGGGGGAAAGAAGTATGTGGGGGTGAGGGGCCAATAATATGTTGACATGTGTACATGTATTGGGAAGTTAATAGCAGTTTTTGTTTTTTAATTTCTTTTACCTTTTCTTTTCTCATCATATTTAACACTTGTAAAAAACTCATTAGCTCCTCACCCCCACATACTACTTTCCCCAACATAAATTTTTTTCTGCTATTACTCTATCCATTCAAATTTAATAATTCGGTTTTATCTGTCTGTGTCATGTTTTATACTGTTCTAATAAATAGCCGAAGCTGGTGATAAACAACATCGAAGTCTTAAAGCAAGCAATTTTAACAGATGATACAAGTGTCAATGGATCTATGTATCATGACAGCCTGATATGGAGGATGGTAGCTTTATGTGTAAATGAGAGATGTCTCCCTGTTATCCTTGTGACATCAGATAGGTAATAGCTTTATTTCTACCTGTGGCATCATGTATGGGATATTGTAGATTCATTTATATTCCTATGCATGTATTATTCTTTGGAGTTCTTATGCTATGACCTCTTGAAACCATTTTGGATTTTGCTTAGTTTGAGTGCTCCGTCCGCATGAGGCTGCTGAATTTTACAACTGGGTAAATCAGTAGTGGATTTAGGGAATGAATTTAACTTGTAGGAAGCTGGATATAATTAATGTCAGGTGTAGGTAACAGGGCTAAAAGCTCAGAGAAATGGTCAATTTTCCAATACTCAGTCATAAGGAATAACATCTCTCGTGAAAATAAACATTTGTGCTTATCAAAGTCATAGACTATAGAAGTTCTCTACTCTACTGCATAAACTGTGATGACATGCTTTATAGGCTTAGAGCAAGTGATGAGGAATAGGATGATTAGCAGAATTACCCAAATACTATACGATCCTCCATATTTGGTGATGGTTATGCAACATATCAAAAGGTATTCTATTTTTAGAGCTAGAGGCTTGACGTGGTAAGTAGCAATTAGGATAGTATTATTACCCCGGAAATTCTTTGGCAATCCTCACTTGAACATTAAGGATGCAGCGCTTGCAAAGGTCAATTGGGGCTTGATGCATTAAGGATCTAGTTACTAGTTAATAGTCAACAATTACGTTCTTTTGAGTTGTGCCCGTAATTAAGATCATTCATGGTCCAATATCAACTGTTGCCATTGATCAAAATACATTACAGGCAGAATCAAACTTATTGTGTGGAGAAACTCAAAATTTTAACCTTTCTGTTTCAGCGTATTTCTGATATCCATTTTAAATCAAGTGATGGGTCAGTTGTGTAAATGAAATTCAGGCAACAATTAGCATTAAGTAATGGGCCTCACATATACTGTAATAGGGGCCCTTTCTGAAGTTACTGCGGGTCTTTAAGAAGCTTATACGATCTTCTCATGCATGATTGCTTTTCTTCTCTACTCTAATTATGTAAGACTGCACATGCCTTTCTTGTATTAACCTAGCTCTTTTGGTTCCATAATCAACTCTCTTTCCCATTTCTATCCTATTGAAATGATCCATGAATCTAAACTCTCAAATGGGTTTTGCAGCTACTATTCTTATCGTGCATTTATTGATTTTGGATTTCCAGATATATTCGTGTCTCGTGAGGTAAGTTGTTTATTTATCCAGCTATTTCTTAGAAAGCTTCCATTCCATGAATGCACAAGTTATCTAATGCCCTAGACAATTTCATGAATATATACCTTGGATTTGTCTCTTTCTACGCTGTTCCTCCAAATTGATATTCTGATGAGTTCGTAAAAAATGGTTGCAAATTAGAGTTTGAGGTAAAATACGATATCATGCAAAAGATGTGATTTGTTTATTGGCTTTCGAGAAAACTACAGACATTTGGGTGGAGTCCAGCTGAAGCAAAAATGCACATGCTTAATGATTATTTCAGTCCATCTGAGGTATGACCATACCCAAAGTTGTCCTATTAGCTATTCGTTTTTGAAATTATCTGCTAGATTAGTATTAAGTTGCACTGAGATTGCAGTTTGTTAAATGACACTGCAGTGGAATTTAGTTGTGGAGGTACTGGGGCCAAATCCCCGACATCTTTTTGAGGTTCATGCACTCAAGCTGAGCAATTATTACAATGAGTAAGTTTTTTGCATGCCTAGATTAGAAAGATGGTTTATTGGCACTATGCTATCTGCCAAATGCATCTTATGTAAATATTCAATTACAGCTCGAATTTCTATTATAACTTTTGCTGTTTGCCTTTGTTAGTTGACTGTTGTATACTATATCTAACGGCGCTATAATTTTAATCCCAAATTTATCCTGAAATCTTTGTTGACATCAATATGTTTTGAAGGAATACGGCACTGCCTCTCTTAATTTGGCAGGGCTACAATTGTATATGATACTTTCTTCTTTCTGAAATAACAATCACCTTAAGGTTAATTAGTAGATAACATCATTAGAGCTTCATTGCATCATGAATTTCGTGTTGCAAGGGTTACTATGACTAGATGCACCAAAGGGTATTCCGTGTTACAAGCCGTGGGGCTCTGTGATTATTGGACATATGGATAGAACATAGGGTGTCTGGCTGTAATCATCTACGCTACTTCGGCTTTCACCATTCATTAACCATGGATTTTACGGCCGTATGACTAACTAATAATATAGTCAGTTGTCATGAAACAAACGAGAGCTAGGTTGACACTGTTGCTCTGTCTTCCTGCTTTTTGTTAAATTTGTACCTTCCAATGCTCTCGTGCGCAGAATCTCAATACTCTTTAATTTGATCTTCCTAAGTGACTAAAGACACAAATTGGTGCAAGATTTTGATGCAAGTTGCTTCTAAAACTTTACAGAAATACTGAGTCAGTACTGAGTCGGTGTGTAAGAGTCAGTACTGAACATCCCCTACTGTAACTGTACATGCTCCCATAGCCATAACTTGTTTAGGTTTGGGCATTTGCTCCGCGGTTTTGTTATGTGTACTCGGTGTAAAAGTTTGGTATAAATGTATCACCATGTTATTAAGTATTTTAATTTATTTTATTGTTTTTCTTATTTCCTTACTGTAGAATCATGGATGAGAAAGGTAATACCTTTGAAGACATTTTGGATGCATACTTGGCCTATTTGCAAGTAAGTCATAAGTATTTTTAGTTTTGTGTTCCACTGATGTGTTACTTTGAAGCTTAAAGCATGAGGCTGAACTATAATCTAGCAAAAGTAACATGAATCCAGTTTCATAATATGAGTCAGTCATGAAATAATTTTAGTTGGAAGAACGTGGAAAGATTCTCATTTCTGCCGTGCCTTCATAATCAGTTATTATGGTATGTTTGACACTGTAGAGACCAGTACTCCCTCTGTCCCATATCAAATTGCACACTTACTATTTGACACTACTCTCTATGAAAATTTGACCATATTTGAATAGATAAGCAACAATACTATCGTGTGTGATATTGTTGGATTCGTCGTAAGAAGTCGTTTTTAAATATTAAATTTTTATTTGCCGTTATTATACGTAGTTATATACAGTAGATATTAACGGTCAAACATGTTTGAAAAATGTTCCTTGTAATTTGATCTGGGAAGGAGGGAGTACTACTATTGAATATGAAGCCAATTATGGCAGGATTTTTGAATACTTTACACTCAAGCTGTGGGTCATTGTGACTAATTTGGAATAAATGTTTAACGTGTTTACTTTATTATGCTGGTGCAGAACTTTCTTATTAGACAGAAGTTTATTTTCTGCCTAATTTCTATGTGCTTCGCTCTCTGCCACCTTACGGTCACACTTACTAGAGAAGAATTGAGATTTTGTTCAAGTTATGGTTTAATATCTTGCCTGGAGCGCTAATCTATTATTCACAGTAAAGTTTTTTAAGATTCTGCTCAAACTACTGTTGGGTTGCAAGCTAGAATTGTAATTTTAAAGTCATTCACAATGATGTTAGCAAAAGTGAAGAATTCCAACCACAAGATCCAAAAGTTAAGTAGACAATAATAGGACCTACAGTAGTAGAATTGTAGTATCCCTTTTCGCTTTATTTTTTCTCTCTGCAGAATAAATAGCTGGAAGCAGTACCTTGCGAGGAAGCATCATTGACTTTCACACACTTCACATATTGTCGTGGTTTCTATTCTTCAACTAACAACTGCTGTTTATGCTTATTCTAGGTAACTGTAGTTAATCCTGCTATGGATAAAGCACTGCAGATCTTAGAGAAGTTTTCTGTGGATGCACGAAATGGAAAGATCACAAAAGATAGATTAAGGTTTGGTGCTCCCTGGAGGCATCCTCCACGAACCGACAATCTTACTGAATGCCATGGGTGGGCTAAGGTCCAACTCATGGACTTTGTGCAGTCTCTAGTCAACACAGAATTTGGGGTACATTTTTTTGGCCTTTGTATGTTATTTTGATTTTGCAGTTTCACGTGGTGTGTTTGATGTTTGGTCTGAGAGAAAAGCTATAAGGTGTAAAATCTATTTTTTAGGGATTGACTAAACATGTCTGAGATTCTTCTTCTCACTGAATCTGATTTTTAATTAGTTGCTGGTTCCTTGCTTTGTTTTACTAGTGAAGATTTTGACAGGCATGGCTTACAGATAGAATTCTGTTAAGTGAACTCTGTTTTGTTCTGATTTTCTATCTAATATCTTCTGTGAAAATTTGGAATCCCATTGCTTCTTTTCTAGCTTTTCCCCAAGTCACTGGAGCTTATTTTCAATAGCATGATCTGAATGTGTCGGATTACCTCATAGCAGTGGTTAAATTTTAATTTTTTTTAAAGCTTATTCTTAGGACTACGACATATTGGAGTTCATATTCAACAATGATCACATAAGCAAAAACCTTGTGCATTAGAGTTTCTACTATTTCCTTTATCAAACGAGTAAATGCATAAGTTATGAAATGAATCAGTAATAGACACCTGGTTAGCCTGCTAATAACCAAATATAACTCATCTATACCTTTTCTGCCCCTTGTACTGTGGGCCTGTGGCTGTGTTATGTACTCCCTCCGTCCCACTACTATTATCACACTTTATTTGGATGTCCCATTATTATTCTTGTCACACTTTGCTTTTTTCCTCCTTAGATAGAGTCCAGTATATTCTCATTCACTCATTTGTATTCCTTTCTTCTCTTCATTCTCTCCGCTACTTCTCCAAAAATGTAATTCTACCAAAATTCTAGAGCAAAAGGCAAGTGTGACATACATAGTGGGGCAAGGAAGTAGAACAAGTTTCTGATGGTTAGGTTATACAATTTTGTCTTGTAAGGAGCTGATGTTTGGATGGCACTTAGCGGATGAGATGGAATGTGGAAAGGCTTTTGATAGAATAGAACCTCCTGTCTAGAACAGGCTAGACTATGGCAGCCTTATACAAGTAGGGAAAATGAAATCTGACCAACTTATGTGACTTCCTTAAACAAATAACTAGTGGAGATAAATTTCATTGTCAGCCTTGTGTCACTAAAGGCATAAAAGCTATGGCCATCGTAGAAGCTGCTTTCTCTTTTGGTAATGCACTACAACTTAATGCAATTTCTGCAAGAAGTTGTATTTGCATTTCACTACTGGATTTTCATGTGAAACTTGTGTGAGGTTTTGACTATCATAACAGCTGTTGACAGCGAAATTGGGTGTAATTCATCTTAGAAAGATCTAAGCTTAGAATTGCCATCTGAGCTTAGATACCATAAAAAGTGGTAATCCTTTCATCAAATGAGCACCGGTTCAGGGCTATGGCCTTGGGATTTGTCTCTGGATTGACCTAATTTATGTATGGATTGTCTTTTCTTTTTAAAAACTTTTCAGTCTGAAATATAGCTTGGTTCAGGCGGATATATTGGTTTTTCTCTTTCTTTTTGGTAAACTTTTTTTTTTGTATCCTGCTATCTTTTCAGGCCAGTAATAGGATTCCAATCATCTATACTCACATGCTTAGAGTTGAATATTCAGAATAATCATTCTTAGTTTCTTAATGATCTCTTATGTCACTTTTACTGCAGATTAATTATTTTGCTGACTGGAGTTTGGAGATCTTTGATGATCCTTCTGCAGTTGCATTGCTGGAGGTACGTTTTAAGTTTATCAACCTTTGTGATTCCCCATCTTTTCAATATATTGTTCTTTCCCAGCATTGTTCATTTGGATATATGTAATCCCATTCCCTACTAGTTTCTAATTCGATTATTCTATAGGTCGGTCTGCTATATGCGCAACGTGACCCATCCTTTATTCGGCCAATAACACGTGGTGTCGAGAGGTGCTTAGTGAGATGGTAAGAAACTTACATCAACTGCAGGAGCTGCTGTATAATACCAGCTACTTTAACTGCATGTATTTCTGCAGGCTTGTTCAGCAGCGGATGCAAATGAATTTTAAGGAATCAATCCAGTATCGTTGGCAGCGAAACTTCAGAGGACGCAGTTATCGACACTTGATGTTGGAAGTAAAGTGAAAACTGGGTATTGCAGGTATGGACAACTGGTATGAAGCTGTGTGATCTCTGTTTTCTGAGTTAAATGGCATAAAGATGTGCAATTTTTTTGGTGTTACAGTGCAAGTATTTTGTTTCTGTCAGCTGAACCAAAGAATATGCAGTTTTGGTGTTTTGGGGACTCCGTGTGTTATTTTGCCTGATGGCTTTAGATAGTAAGTGTTATTTGCTGTCACTGTGTAAGAGCTTATGGCTTTACACTTCTTGACTAGGCAGTCTTAAACTGTAAACTTCCTTGCTGCAGAAGCACTCATTTCTGCATGTCCTGGTTGTCTACCGGACTCTGCCCCGATAATATAGCTACTCAGAAGATTAGGGAATAAAAGAAGTGTTAACTAGCAGATTCCTCTATGTGAACATCTAGCAGACTAGCACCGAGATTGATTATGGTTGATGTTCATTTTCTTCAGGCAGTTAACTAAACACAATGGTGGTGATAACATAAACACAATGGTGGTGATGTGAGGCATAAAGGTAACATAACCATCTATTGATGTGCTAAAGTATTTAAAACAATTTTGAGTATTTTTAATTGAGAGAGTTTCGGAAAGAGTGGGTCTTCTATAAGATTATGGACAATAGTAGTACGATTATATGGGTATTACTATTGTCATTATGGTATATACGGAACAAGTTACCATTATGCATTTTGGTATTTTTTTGGTATATTATTATTGTTATGGTACTTTTTAAAAGTTAAAAAAAAGGAATAATATGTATTTGAATGTGAAAAAAAAATTATAAATTTTTAAGTATATAACTTTGCATTTGTATAATGTAAAAAATAAGTGGCATGGCCATAACTTTATAGACAGACTGCTTAACAGGAGCCCCACTCTTTTTAATTAGACTGTATTTCAATTCATCTTAATATACTTTAACTTAATTATTATAATTTGATTTGACTAATTTAAGTCTAGTTTATTTCATATTATTTCAAATTAGTAATCCCTCCGTCCCAGTTGAATTCGCACCCTCGTCATTATCACGATGTTCAAGAAATATGTTTGACCGTTAATATTTTTACCTACGTATAATAACGACAAATAAAAAGTTGATATTAAGAAACTACTTGTTACGATGAATTGAACAATATCATGTACGATAATATTTTTGTTCATATAGTTATTCAAATATGTGGTCAAACTTTGAAAGAGAATAATGTCAAAAAAGTAAAAGTGCAAATTCAACTGGGACAGAGCGAGTATCATTCCATTGAGTTCAAATCAGATAAAAATAATAGGACACCCTAACATAGCCTCTTAGAGAATCTCCAATCATCCACCCACCAAATTTCATCCCATCCAACTTTTTTCAATATTTAATTAATATACTCATTCTCTCAACTTAAATTCATCTTGCCTTTCATTTATACTCCACAATCATAAAATTCAACTCATCCCACTACCCCACTTTATTGTGGCCCCCGTCTTATTTTCTATTTATTAAACACATCTTTTATCATGTACATGAATATATAATATTACATGTCACTATATTTTAACATATCTAAATTAGTAGAAAAATAAAATTACGTAAAAATAAATGGAAGGAAAAATAATAATATTTTGGACGGAAAAAACATAAATTTAAATTTCATCAAACAACGTTCTTTGGAATGGTACACGAAATGACTTCAAAAAAGAACTTGGAAACTACAAAATAAATTAAAGATAACACAAAATCATAATATATAATAATGTAAAAGATACATGCTTAATTTGAGTTGCAAGAGTGTTGTCAAACGTGTTCAATCAAGTCATTCTTGAGTTGTCGGTGATTTGCCCTGTTATAAAGTTGAAACCTTGTCTGGAGAAATTCAGTCATATCAACTCGGGTCCCCGGGATATCTCCCATGCTTCATGATCGAGAGTATCTAAGAAGTCGGACACATCGAAATGGAGCCCGTATGTATCGCGTTCATCTTCTACAATCATGTTGTGTAGGATGACACAAACTATCATTATCTTACCCACCATTCCAATATCTCAATAATATGCAGGGTTGCGAATTACTCCCCCTGTCCCATTTCAAGCTACACTTACTATTTGACATTATTCTCTATCAAACTTTGACCGCATATTTGAGTACATATATAAGCAATAATATTATCGTATGTAATATTGTTTAATTCGTCATAACAAGTAGTTCCTCAAAAGTAACTTTTTGTTTGTCATTATTATACGTATTTAAACATATTAACAATTAGACAAGTTTCTTGATGAGCGTGGAAAAGATTCTGTGAAGCTTGAATTGGGACGGAGGGAGTATATGAAATCGAGCTTGCAAAACTCCAAATGCGCGTTCAACATCCTTTCTCAGGCTCTCTTGGGCTTTAGCAACTACTTTCTCTCTCTCTTAGTGGTAGACGGACAGAAGGTATAAATGCAGCCCACTCGGGATAGATGTCGTCTGTTAAATAGTAACTCATATCATAGTCATGCTCATTCACATGAAATTCGCACTTTGGAGCCACTCCATTAAGGACATCGTCGAATAAAGGTGATCGGTCAAGAACATTAATGTCATTACAAGACCCTGGAACTCCAAAGAATGCATGCCATATACGAAGATCGTAAGAAGCAACAGCCTCAAAGATAATGGAAGCTTTCTTAGATCTACCCATATATTTTCCTTTCCATGTTGATGGACAGTTCTTCCAGCCCCAATGTATGTAGTCCACACTACCAAGCATTCTGGGAAATCCACGTTCAGCTCCAACATGCTTCATGCGTGCAATATCTTGCGGATTCGACCCACGTAGGTATTCATGACGATAAACATCAATAATGGCCTCCACGAAATGTTGAAGGATATCTTTTGCAGTTGTTTCCCCGATCGACAAGTATTCATCAACTTGAGCATAGGCTAAACCATATCCCAGAATACGCATTGCAACTATACATTTTGTAATTGGAGTGAACCCAAGTACGTTGCATGCATATGGTCTCTGTGTAAAATACATGTCATTATGCGTAATATCTCCGACTATGCGGAGAAACAAGTCTCTTCGCATACGAAATCTACGTCGAAACATAGCATCATCGTAGATTCTTTCCTCTGGATCCGCATGCGCCGTGAATTCTCACTAACATTGTTTCATAATACCATGATGTAATTGCCAACCATGTTACGCACTTCTCTTCTTCTTTGGTCGTGTAATGTTTGGTTTGAGGATTCTTCAATTTCATCATCACTCCAAATTGGTGGTAAGTCAATGAGAGAAGATGAAGACATTGGTGGGTTTGAAAATGAAGACATTAGCTCTAGGAGAAGGGTTGGATAAATGAAGTTGGAGGTGAGAATGAGAGGTGACTCAATGTCTTGGTTTTATAGTAGACATCCACCAAAAATGTGATTCAATGGTGAACCCACTCATTATTGGCGGCCGAATAATTTGAATTTCAAACTTCGACCCACGTGAAGAGATGGAACGCGACTATGGCAAACCCACTCATTATTGTCGGTCGAATATGTTGAATTTCAAATTTCGACCCACGTGAAAAGATGGGACGTGACTATGGCAAACCCACTCATTATTGTCGGTCGAATATGTTGAAATTCAAACTTTGACCCACGTGAAAAGATAGGACGTGACTATGGCAAACCCACTCATTATTGTCGGCCGAATATGTTTAATTCAAACTTTGACCCACGTGAAAAGATGGAACGTGACTATGGTAAACCCACTCATTATTGTCGGACGAATATGTTGATTTTCAAACTTCGACCCACGTGAAAAAATGGGACGTGACTATGACAAACCCACTCATTATTGTCGGCTGAATAATTTGAATTTCAAACTTCAACCCACATGAAGAGATGAGACGTGACTATGACAAACCCACTCATTATTGTCAGCCGAATATGTTGAATTTCAAACTTCGACCCACGTGAAAAGATGAGACGTGACTATGACAAACCCACTCATTATTGTCGGACGAATGTGTTGTTTTTCAAACTTCGACCCACGTGAAAAGATGGGACGTGACTATGGCAAACTTACTCATTATTGTCGGCAATAATGAGTAATTTAATTCCAATTTGTTTTGATAAATTATAATTATAATTTCCATTAACGTTAATAAATAAATACATTGAAAGTAACTAATACAAGAAAGTTCAAACCATAAACTTATAAATACAATGAAATAAAAGAAAGTTCAAACCATAAACTTAGCAATACAATGAAGTACAAGAAAGTTCAACCCATAAACTTAGCAATACAATGAAGTACAAGAAAGTTCAAACCATAAACTTAGCAATACAATGAAATACAAGAAAGTTCAAACCATAAACTTAGAAATACAATGAAATACAAGAAAATTAATGTGTTTCAGCCACGATACAATTCAACCATCAACCTATCGCGGGTGTCAGCTTGCTCTTGAGTAACATTCGTACCAAAACTCAGAAGTAGGTTAAGAGTCCTACTCTTTCTTTCATGTGTATTCTCCTCTAACTCAAGATGCCTTAGTGCAACATTTTCATGTTCAACTGCAACCCTTTCACGTTCAACCACCACAAAATTATTAAATGAAGATTCAGAAACTGGGAGTCCCTTTTTTACCTTCCGCTTACCTTGAGCTTTTGCATATTTCAATCCCATCGGTCGCGACGTAGGTGTCGGGGGGTCTCCACTACCAGGTGTGCTTTCATGAGTTGATTCTGTATAAGTGCCTCTCTCATTCAACCTCGATCTTTTTCCACTTCCCTCACTACTGTGGTCATTCGAAGTTTTCCTGTATGTGTTCCACGCCTGTGATTCTCCTGGGACGTGTTGAGATCAGAACTTTGGAACCTCACAAAGAATGTAGTATAAATGTGGCATACTAAAAGCATGATTCTGATCTTGTTTGAAAATTTCCATGGCATCATTTCAGATATCTTCATTCCCCTTGCCACTACCACACCTTCTTGTGGCAGTGCTCACGGGATCAATGTACTGGCCTACTTCTTTTGAAATCTTTTATCAGTGACCCTTGCAAGAGGGTATTGTTCTGGCTTTTCCTGTATAATTTTTGACACATTCCACAATTTTCCCCAGAACATCGCATTGTTTTAATTCGTACCTATCTTCGGATCGGTGGAAAATTCTAGCCATGCTTTTGCTAGCACTTTGTCATCTTCTTCATTCCATGTTAACAGAGTTTTCTTCGGCATTTGAGAGCCGTTTTTCGAACCCTCCTCCGGCTCGGCTTCCTTATCTTTATCCGTAACCCCAAAAATGTTAGGGTTACAATTGCGCCATCCACCTCCATGTCTGCCATATTGACTGCTTCCTTGCCAATCAAACTGATCGCCGGTACCTTGCGATCCACGAGTAGGGAATTATGATGGAATTATGATGGAATCATGTTTTGATTGTAGTGCATATGTGTTTCTGATGGATTTTGCGTAGAATAGTTTGGAAAAGACGCATAGTTGTGGTATAGGTATGGCGGATATGGAAAATGCATGGGCGGTGCACTAAAATTTAGATTTTGTTGCGAAGGATGACCTGGAGTAGATGAATTTTGGTTTGTCGATGGGAAGCGGAAATTAGAATTTCTTGAATCCATTTTCAATCTTTCGAAAAAATGGACTACAATTTCTGGTCGGGAGTGAAGAAGGGAGAAAATGAAGTATCAAAGAGCTGTAGGAACTTATTCAATGTTAGCCTCTATTTATAGACAATTTTATTTTTAAAATATTGGTGAATTTTTTTTAAAAAAATAAATGGTACATGAAGTTTTGCCCATTTAAAATATGGTTGTTTATTACCGTTTGAAATATGTCCGTTTGAAACAAATATGCTGAATTTTTTTGGCACATGGCAAGTGTCACTATATAGTGGGCCTTTAAAATAAATAAAAATAAAAATTCCACTTGGCCCACATTTGTTGAATGAGAATATGACGGATTTTCTCATCCCCTTGGCCGAATCTCCCTCCTTCTCTCCTCCCATCCCCCAAAATCCATCACTATTGTAGAGCTTCATCCCACACTTCCCAAATTCATCCCACTAATTTCATCCCCATTATAGATGCTCTTACTAAGAATCAGTGAAGCCCATGACGTCATCAAATGGTCATTTTCATTTTCTATTCACACTATAATTATTTTATTTTTAAGTACTATTCAACTATAATTAAACGTGATTATTTGTTCAAATAATAGATTATAATCTAGTATTAATATGTACTTAAAATATATTTGATAACTATTTTTTATATATTAATAAAGCATGATTAAAGATAATTATATATTATAATTTTGGTTATGAATTAATTTTTTGATAACACTTGATATCAAAATATGTTAGTAAATGCAATAGTACAACCATTTCTATAGGGGTGGAGATAACTGCCGATTATATTAAATAATTGATGTACCTAGGAATATCATCCTTTACCGTATCTTAGAGATGCGGAATAATTTACCATAGCACAATAAAAAAAATAATGTCTTATTTAAAATAAAACTATTATAATATTATTTCATACTCAAGGTACTAACCCGCCCCCTCGTGACGTCGCTAATGAACCACGGGAGATCTACTAATACCCGAGGGGGATGTGATCAAAGATGAGATTTGCTTGTTACTTCTGTTCATACTACTATACTACCAAAGATAGTAGATAGTGGCAAGTATCGGAGTCGTCCACAGAGATGTTAGTAATCTGGTAATCTACTAAACACAACCGTGGTCGGGTCGTCAATCGGACCACGTGTTAGGAATAAACAATATAGTGAAAATACTCATGTGGAGGGTGTTTTAATTATTAACTACAAACATGAAATCAAAGGAATAAACTATAAAAACAAACACCCGAGGAATATTTGCGTAACATGGTCAATGTTATTTCGATCATCGATTTCATCAAATACAAGAACTTAGCCCTATTCTAGTGTTTGTGTCACGTGGTTTGGAAAATGGTCAAAACTTCCCCTATCTATCACATAGAGGTGAACGTATAAAATCTTCCATCAGCCTTGCCTTCGCGACAAGGGGAGTGCAACAACGGCTATGGCACATTGTGCAGGTCTGATTCTCCCCTGTGCGATTAAGTCCCGGGCGGAACACCACGAACGTACTACCCCTAGGCTTACAAAGGCAAAGGAAGTAGTTGTTTTATCGATGGCTTCTAGGATCAACAAAATAATCCTAGTTTACTACGTACTTTTTTTCTACCTGCAATCCTTCGGACTTCTTTAGTCGGTTAACTAGATGCATGGTCGATCGTGGCGATTGACAACGGTGAATTTTGTGCACACGCCCAGTTCCGGACTATCGTCACCCCAAGCGCGATCCTAGATTTCTTAACTGGGGAGTAGCAATAGTGCACCAACATGAAAGTAGACTCGATTGTGTGCCAACAAAGTGTGACAATCATGCAATTCATAAGAATATTAAGAACATGCCAACAGAATGATCACAAAACACATAGAAATAGGTAGGTCTAGAAATCCCACAAAATAAACATCAACACATGAATACAAATATAGTCCCCAAGCTAGATCCCTAGTCCCTATGCATTGAACCAAAGTATTTCATTGGATTCAACACCTTCGGGCAGAAGAAGGATAAAAAGATTAAAAGAAAAGAAACTAGAGAGAAGATGGAGTGTTTTCTCTCTCTAACCACCTACTAAGATCTTAAAATGAGCATAAACTCCAAATCCCCCTTTCTTGGTCCCAATTTCATTTACTACTATGCTTTGGAGTTCATGGCCTTCAATCTACTACCATCATTGTGAATTTCCTTCAAATATCTACTTCCACCCTCGCGGATGGCCTTCCAAAAAATAAAATGAAAAAGTACTCACGAGCAACTTACTAATGAGATCAAAGAGGAAGATCTAGGAAGGTAGAGATAGAAAATTGCTGACTTGGAGAAAATATTTGAAATTGCTATGGGCGTGGAACGAGGGATGGACTATATGCATCATGGATGCAACATACAAATACAACATTTCGACATCGAGCCACATAACATATTTCTGGATGAAAATTTTGTACCCAAAGTTTTAGATTTTGGACTTGTTAAACTTCGTCCTGTAAAAAATGATGTTGTGACTATGACAGCGGTGAGAGAAACACCAGGCTATATGGTAGCTGAAATTGTTCTACACAAAGCTTGTCGAAGTCACTTACAAGACAGATGTTTACAGTTTTGGAATGCTTCTCATGGAGATGGCTGGCTGGCGAAAGAATGTGAATGCTACTGCTGAGCACTTAAGAAAGATATACTTTCTCTTTTGGATATAAGATCAGTTTGAATGGGGACGAGATGTGGAATGTGGTGCTTATGAAGATGATCAATTTTCTGAGGAGGAAAAAGAGATTGTAAGAAAACTGGTTTTGATTGCTTTTTGGTGCATACATATGTCACCAAATGATTGACCATCGATGAAAGAAGTAGTCGAAATGCTACATGGGGATTCAACATCACTGCAATGACCCTCAAACCCTCAATTTCACCCCCTCATGCACCTTCTCTTGTGGATCAACGCGGCTGTTTCAGCTCTTCTGTTGAAAGACTTAACCTAGGACTTATCTGAATCCGTGTACCTAAAAATACAAGAGGAACAATATTGTTAGAATTATGATCAGATACAGTAATTAGTAGTTTTGTTAAGTGTATGCTTGCAATAGCAAGTTACATTTTAGAAATTCCCAATAATAATGGATGTAGTAATAACAAATGTTAGCCTCAAATAATGGATCGGATGCACAAAATGACAAAGGTGGCTACTCTGTTCCTCTGTTTGATGACAAAGGTGGCTACTCTGTTCCTTTGTTTGATGACAAAGGTGGCACCAAACTAAATCTCAAGATACCATCAATATAACTTGTGTCAGTATAGTTACGTATACAAACACTTTAAATAAACTTTTGTGATGTCATTCTATCTCAACATTACATAATTTATGTCAAAATTAATGTAGAGATAGATGAATTATCAATTCATTAATAAATGTAATATAACGCGTATTATAGTTCTTAATTTATATTAAAAATATTAATGACACTTATGTAGTTGTAGTAAGTCATAACCAGAATTGGTGATATGGTGTTCTAAAAGCATTCTATTTTAACATTACAACATTTGCATTACCTAAGCGTGTAGTTTATGTGAAAAATTCATAATTCACATATAAAATTTGCACGCTAACTACACGCATAGGTGATATAGTTTACTATGTATATATATTCAAAAAAGTTGGTTGTAACCCTAGTCCATTGCATTTTGTTGTCTTCTTTGATGGATATAATTTAGAAGAATGAAGTAGTGAGAGAATAATATTTTGCTAGATGTAATAATGAGTTACCTCTTTTTGAGTCCATAATGTTGATGAAGAATGCGGTGAAGATTGAGGTCTGGTGAGCTAGGATGTGTCACGACCCACAACGAGGCAGCCAAACTCTTCAACAATCATTGGTGATATGGTGTTCTAAAAGAATTCTATTTTAGCATTACAACATTTACATCACCTAAGCATGTAGTTTATGTTCAAAATTCATAATTTACATATAAAATTTTCACTTAAACTACACGCATAGGTGATATAGTTTATCTAAGAATTTTATTCTAATCTTCATTTTCATTCAATAAATTTCAAGATTGGTCATTGGAGTAAGGGGAATAGTAGGAATGATATTATTATTCGCACTCTCATTCACAAATGATGAGCAAGACATTTATCCATATACGGCGGCATGGAGTAATTTTTCCAAAGTTGCAACAACATGGCTCCAATCAGATACTCTTACAGACAAATAAGGAAGATAACTAACAATTTCAATGTCAAGTTAGGCGAAGGAGGCTATGGTTGTGTGTACAAAGGAAAACCTAAAAGTGGGCAGCTGGTAGCTGTGAAAATATTGTCAGCCAAATCAAAAGTCATTGGCAAAGATTTTGTGAATGAAGTAGCTACTATTGAAAGAATTCACCATGTTAATGTTGTTCAATCAGCTGGGTTTTGTGCCACACCGACAAATATTTCTTTGATCTACGAATACATGCCTAATGGTTCGCTAGATAAGTGTTAATTACCCAGAGTGGGAAAGATTCAGAATTGTTGACTTGGAGCAAAATATATGAAATTTCTATGGCGTGGCACGAGAGATAGACTATCTGCATCAGTGCTGAAACATGCAAATAATGCATTTCGACATCAAACCACATAACATACTTCTGGGTGAAAATTTTGTACCCTAAGTTTTGGAATTTGGACTTGCTAAACTTTGTTCTGTAAAAAATGATGTTGTGGCTATGACGGTGGTGAGAGGAACACTAGGCTACATGGCACCTGGATTTTTCTACACAATGGTCGGCGAAGTCACTTACAAGGCAGATGTTTACAATTTTGAAATGTTACTCATGAAGATGGCCAGCAAGCGGAAGAATGTGAATGTTAATGTCGAGCACTCAAACTGGGTATACTTTCCCTTGTAGATATATGATCAGTTTGAATTGGGACGGGATATGGAATGTGGTTCTTATGAAGATGGTCAATTTTCTAAGGAGGAAAAATAGATTGTAAGAAAACTGGTTTTGATTGTTGTTTGGTGCATACAGATTTCACCAAATGATCGACCATCGATGAAAGAAGTAGTCGAAATGATGCATGGGGATTCATCATCACTGAAATTACCCCTAAAACCCCAATTTCACCCCCTGATGCACTTTTTCTTATGGATCAATGCGGCGGTTTCAGCTTCTCTATTAACGATGACTTAACCGAGGGCTATCTGAATCCGTGTACCTAGAAATAAAATAGGAACAATCTTGTTAGAATTATGATCAGATACAGTAATTAGTAGTCTTGTTAAGTGTATGCTTGTAATAGAAGGTTACATTTTAGAAATTCCTAACAACAATAGGTGTAGTTGTGACAAATGTAAGCCTCAAATAATGGATCGGATGCACACAATGACGAAGGTGGCTACCCTGTTAGTATAGTTATGTATACAAACACTTTAAATGTACCTTTGTGATGTCTTTCTATCTTAACATTAAATAATTTAGGTTATAATTAATGTAGAGATAGATGAATTATCAATTCATTAATAAATGTAACATAACAAGTATTATAGTTCTTAATTTATATTAAAAATATTAATGACACTTTTGTAGTTATAGTAAGTCATAACCAAGATTGGTGATATGGTGTTCTAAAAGCATTTAATTTTAACATTACAACAACTTTTGCATCACCTAACCGTGTAGTTTATGCGCAGAATTCATAATTTACATATAAAATTTGCACACAAACTACACGCATTGGTGATATAGTTCACTATATATATATATTCAAACAAGTTGGTTGTGACCCTATTCCATTGCATTTTGTTGTTTTCTTTAATGGATGTATTTTAGCAGAATGAAATAGTGAGAGCATAATATTCGGCTAGATGTAGTAATGAGTTACTTCTTTTCGAGTCCATAATGTTGATGAAGAATGCAGTGAAGATTGAGGCCTGATAAGCTAGGATGCATCACAACCCACAAAGAGGCAGCCAAAATCTTCAACCATCATTGGTGATATGGTGTTCTGAAAGCATTCTATTTTAACATTACAACATTTGCATAACCTAAGTGTGTAGTTTATGTGCAAAATTCATAATTTACATATAAAATTTGAACGCAAACTACACACATAGGTGATATAGTTTATCAAAGAATTTGCTTCTAATCTTCATTTTCATTCAATAAATTTCTGTATTGGTCATTGGAGAAAGGGGAATAGTAGGAATGATATTATTATTCGCACTCTCAACCACAAATTGCGAACAAGACATTTATTCTTATACGAGGGCATAGAGTATTTTCTCCAAAGTCACAACAACATGGCTTCAATCAGACACTCATATACACAAATAAGGAAGATGACTAACAATTTGAATGTCAAGTTAGGTGAAAAAGGCTATGGTTTTGTGTGAAAAAAGAAAACTGTGAAGTGGGCAGCTGGTAGCTGTGAAAATGTTGTCAGCCAAATCAAAAGTCAATGGCAAAGACTTTGTAAACGAAGTAGCTACTATGGGATGAATTCACCATGTTAATGTTGTTCGATTAGCGGGGTTTTGTGACACAGCAACATAGAATGATTTGATCTACGACTACACGCCTAATGGTTCGCTAAAAAAGTTGTTATTTACCCAGAGTGGCAAAGATTCCGAATTGCTGGCTTGGAGCAAAATATATGAAATTGCTGTGGGCACCTGAATTTTTCTACACAAGTGTCTGCTAAGTCACTTACAAGGCAGATGTTTACAGTTTCAGAATGTTAATCATAGAGATGGCCGGCATGCGGAAGAATGCGAATGTTAATGCTGAGCACTCGAGCCATGTATACTTTCCCTCATGGATATGTGACCAGTTTGAACGGGGACGGGATGTGGAATGTGGTGCTTATGAAGATGGTTAATTTTATGAGGAGGAAAAAGACGTTGTAAGAGAAAGTGGTTTTGATTGCATTTTGGGGCATACAAATGTCACCAAATGATCGACCATCATTGAAAGAAGTAGTCGAAATGCTGCATGTGAATTCAGCATCACAGAATTTACCCCCAAGACCTCAATTTCACCCCCGTAATGCACCTTCTGCTGTGGATCAACATGGCGGTTTTAGCTCATCTCTTGACGTGGACTTAACTGAGAGCTTATTTAAATCCGTGTACTTAGAAATACAAGAGGAACAATCTTATTAGAATTATGATTAGATACAATAATTAGTAGTATTGTTAAGTGTATACTTGCAATAGAAGGTTACATTTTAGAAATTCCTAACAACAATGGGTGCAATTGTAACAAATGTTAGCCTCAAATAATGGATTAGATGCACACAATGACGAAGGTGGATACTCTTTTCTTCTGTTTGGTGACTAAGGTGGCACCAAACTAAATCAAAAAATACCATCAATGTAACTTGTGTTAGTATAGTTACGTATACAACCACTTTAAATATACTTTTGAGGTGTCATTCTATCTCAACATTACATAATTTAAGTCAACATTAATGTAGAGATAGATGAATTATCAATTCATTAATAAATGTAACATAACACGTATTATAGTTCTAATTTTTTTTTAAAGTATTAATGACAGTTATGTAGTTATAGTAAGTCATAACCAGCATTGGTGATATGGTGTTCTAAAAGCATTCTATTTTAACATTACAACATTTTCACCACCTAAGCGTGTAGTTTATGTGCAAAATTAAAAATTTACTTATAAAATTTGGACGCAAACTAATCGCATAGGTAATATAGTTTACTATGTATATATATTCAAAAAAATTAGTTGTGACCCTAGTCCGTTGAATTTTGCTGTCTTCTTTGATGGATATAGTTTAGAAGATGAAGTAGTGAGAGCATAGTATTCGGCTAGATGTAGTAACGAGTTCCCCTTTTCGAGTCTGTAATGTTAATGAAGAATGGGTGAAGATTGAGGCATGGTGAGCTAGTATGCGTCACCACTCACAATGAGGAAGTCAAACTCTTCAATCATCATTGGTGATATGGTGTTCTAAAATCATTCTATTTTAACTTTGCAACATTTGCATCACCTAAGTGTGTAGTTTTTGTGCAAAATTCATAATTTACATATAAAATTTGCACGCAAACTAAACAAATAGCTGATATAGTTTATCCAAGAATTTGCTTCTAATTTTTTGAGTCCATCATGTTGATGAAGAATGTGGTGAAGATTGAGGCCTGATGAGCTAGGATGCATCACAACCCACAACGAGGCTGCCAGACTCTTCAACCATCATTGGTGATATGGTGTTCTAAAAGCATTCTATTTTAATATTACAACATTTGCATCACCTAAGTGTGTATTTTATGTGCAAAATTCATAATTTACAGATAAATTTGCACGCAAACTACACACACAGGTGATATAGTTTATCAAAGAATTTGCTTCTAATCTTCATTTTCAGTAAATAAATTTCAGGATTGGTCATTGGAGTAAGAGGATTAGAAGGAATGATATTATTATTCCCACTCTCATCCACAAATGGCGAGCAAGACATTTATCCATATAGTAGGGCATAGAGTATTTTCTCCAAAGTCACAACAACTTGGCTCCAATCAGATACTCCTACAGACAAATAAGGAAGATAACTAACATTTTCAATGTCATGTTAGGCGAAGGAGGCTATTGATTTGTGTACAAAGTAAAACAACGAAGTGGACAGCTGTGAAAATGTTGTCAGCCAAATCAAAAGTCAATGGAAAATATTTTTTGAATGAAGTAGCTACTCTTGGAAGGATTCACCATGTTAATGTTATTCGATTAGCTGGGTTTTGTGACACAGCAACAAAGAATGCTTTGATCTACGACTACATGCCTAATGGTTCGCTAAATAAGTTTTTATTTACCCAGAGTGGCAAAGATTCAGAATAGCTAACTTGGAGCAAAATATATGAAATTGCTATGGGCACCTGTATTTTTCTACACAAGGGTCGGCGAAGTCACATAGAAGGCATGTGTTTAAGATTTTGGGATTTTAATCCTGGAGATGGTTGGCATGTGGAAGAATGTGAATGCTAATGTTGAGCACTCAAGCCGGGTATACTTTCCCTCGTAGATATATGATCATTTTGAATGAGGATGGGACATGGAATGTGGTGCTTATGAAAATGGTCAATTTTCTGAGGAGGAAAAAGAGATTGTAAGAAAACTTGTTTTGATTGCTTTTTGGTGCATACAGATGTCACCAAATGATCAACCATCATTGAAAAAAGTAGTCGAAATGCTGCATGAGGATTCAACATCACTGAACTTACCCCGAAAAAAATCAATTTCACCCCCTCGATGTACCTTCTGCGGTGGATCGACGCGGCGGTTTCAGCTCCTCTCTTGATGAGCAGTTAACCGAGGACTTATCTGAATCCGTGTACCTAGAAATACAAGAGGAACAATTTTGTTAGAATTATGATCAGATACAGTAATTAGTAGTCTTGTTAAGTGTATGCTTGCAATAGAAAGTTACATTTTAGAAATTCCGAACAACAATAGGTACAGTTGTAACAAATGTTAGCCTCAAATAATGGATCAGATGCACACAAAGACAAAGGTGGCTACTCTATTCCACTATTTGGTGACAAAGGTGACACCAAACAAAATTGCAAGATACCATCAATATAACTTGTGTTAGTATAGTTACGTATACAAACATTTTAAATATACTTTTGTGTTGTCATTCTCTCTTAACATTACACATTTTATTTCAAAATTAATGTAGAGATAGATGAATTATCAATTCATATATAAATGTAATATATCATGTATTTTAGTTCTAAATTTTTATTAAAAGTATTAATGACACTTATGTAGTTATAGTAAGTCATAGCCAGCATTGGTGATATGGTGTTCTACAAGCATTCTATTTTAACATACAAAATTTGCATCATCTAAGCGTGTAGTTTATGTGCAAAATTCAAATTTTACATATAAAATTTGCACGCAAACTACTCGCATAGGTGACATAGTTTACTATGTAAATATGTTCAAACAAGTTGGTTGTGACCCTAGTCCGTTGAATTTTGTTGTCTTCTTTGATGGATATAGTTTAGCAAATGAAGTACTGAGAGCATAATATTCAGCTAGATATAGTAATGAGTTCCTCTTTTCGAGTCTGTAATATTGATGAAGAATGGGTGAAGATTGAGGCCCGATGAGCTAGGATGTGTCACAACCCACAACGAGGAAGCCAAACTCTTCAACCATCATTGGTGATATGGTGTTCTAAAACCATTCTATTTTAACATGACTACATTTGCATCAACTAAACATGTAGTTTATGTGGAAAATTCATAATTCACATATAAAATTTGCACGCAAACTATACACATAGGTGTTATAGTTTATCAAAGAATTTGCTTCTAATCTTCATTTTCATTCAATAAATTTCAGGATTGGTCATTGGAGCAAGGGGAATAGTAGGAATGATATTATTATTTGTCTCTCATCCACAAATGACGAGCAAGGCATTTATCCATATACAATGGCATAGAGTATTTTTTCCAAAGTCGCAACAACATGTCTCCAATCAGTTACTCCTACAGACAAATAAAGAAGATGACTAACAATTTCCATGTCAAGTTAGGCGAATGAGGCTATGGTTGTATGTACAAAGGAAAACTCCGCAATGGGCAGCTTGTAGCTTTGAAAATGTTGTCAGGTGAATCAAAAGTCAATGGCCAAGATTTTGTGAATGAAGTAGCTACTCTGGGATGAATTCACCATATTAATGTTATTCGATTAGCAGGGTTTTGTGACACAACGACAAAGAATGATTTGATCTACGAATACATGCCTAATGGTTCTCCAGATAAGTTGTTATTTACCCAGAGTGGCAAAGATTCAGAATTACTAACTTGGAACAAAATATATGAAATTTATATAGGCATGGCACGAGGGATAGATTATCTACATCAGGGCTGCAACATGCAAATACTATATTTCGACATCAAACCACATGACATCCGAATGAAAATTTTGTACCCAAAGTTTCAGATTTTGGACTTGCTAATTTTCGTCCTGTAAAATATGATGTTGTGACTATGGTGGCGGTGAGAGGAACGCTAGGCTACATGGCACCTGCATTGTTCTACACAATGGTTGGAGAAGTCACTTAACAGGCAGATGTATGTAGTTTTGGAATGTTAATTATGGAAATGGCCGATAGGCGGAAGAATGTGAATGCTAATGCTGAGCACTCGAGTCGGGTATACTTTCCTGGGTGGATATATGATCAGTTTGAACGTGATAGGATGCGGAATATGGTTCTTATGAAGATGGGAATTTTCTGAGTAGGAAAAAGAGATTGTAAGAAAACTGGTTTTGATTGCTTTTTGGTGCATACAGATGTCACCAAATGATCGACCATCGATGGAAGAAGTAGTCAAAATGCTGCATGGGGATTCAGCATCACTGAATTTACCCCCAAAACTTCAATTTCACTCCCCTGATGCACCTTCTGTTGTGGATCAACGCTGCGGTTTCAGCTCCTCTTTTGACGGGGACTTATCTAGATCCGTGTACCTAGAAATACAAGTGAAAAAATCTTGTTAGAATTATGATCAGATACAGTAATTAGTAGTCTTGTTAAGTGTATGCTTGCAATAGAAGGTTACATTTTAGAAATTCCTGACAACAATGGGTGCAGTTGTAACAAAGGTTATCCTCAAATAATGGATCTTATGCACACAATGACAAAGGTGGCTACTATGTTCCTCTGTTTGGTAACAACGGTGACACCAAAATAAATCGCAAGATACCATCAATATAACTTTTGTTAGTATAGTTACGTATACAAACACTTTAAATATACTTTTGTGATGTCATTCTATCTCAACATTACATAATATATGTCAAAATTAATGTAGAGATAGATGATTTATCAGTTCATTAATAAATGTAATATAACACGTATTATAGTTCTAAATTTTTATTAAAAGTACTGATGACACTTATGTAGTTATGGTAAGTCATAACCAGCATTGGTGATATGATGTTCTAAAAGCATTCAATTGAACATTAAAACATTTGCATCACCTAAGCGTGTAGTTTATAAGAAAAATTAGAAATTTACATATAAAATTTGCACGCAAACTACTCGCATAGGTGATATAGTTTACTATGTATATATATTCAAACAAGTTGGTTGTGACCCTAGTCCGTTGAATTTTGTTGGCTTTTTTTATGGATATAGTCGCATATGAAGTAGCGAGGGCATAATAATCGGCTATGTAATAATAAGTTCCTCTTTTCGAGTCTGTAATGTTGATGAAGAATGGGTGAAGATTGAGGCCTGATGAACTAGGATGCGTCACAACCCACAACGAGGAAGCCAAACTCTTCAACCATGATTGGTGATATGGTGTTCTAAAAGCATTCTATTTTAACATTACAACATTTTCATCACCTAAGCATGTAGTTTATGGGCAAAATTCATAATTTACATATAAAATTTGCACAAAAACTACGCGTATAGGAGATATATTTTATTAAAGAATTTGATTCTAATCTTCATTTTCATTCAATAAATATCAGGATTGGTCATTGGAGTAAGGGGAATAGTAGTAATGATATTATTATTCGTACTCTCATCCACAAATGGCGAAGAAGGCATTTATCCATGTACGATGGCATGGAGTATTTTCTCCAAAGTCGCAACAACATGGCTCCAATCAGGTACTCCTATAGACAAATAAAGAATATGGCTAACAATTTCAATGTCAAGTTAGGCGAAAGAGGCTATAGTCATGTGTACAAAGGAAAACTCCGTAGTGGGCAGCTTGTAGCTTTGAAAATGTTGTCAGCCGAATCAAAAGTTAATGGGACAAATTCACCATGTTAATGTTGTTCGATTAGAGGGGTTTTGTGACATAGAGACAAAGAAAGCTTTCATCTATGACTACATGCCTAACAGTTAGCTAGATAAGTTTTTATTTACCCAGAGTGGCAAAGATTCAGAATAGCTAACTTGGAGCCAAATATATCAAATTGCTATGGGCGTGGCATGAGGTATAGACTATCTGCATCAGGAATGCAACATGCAAATACTTTATTTCGACATCAAACCACATTACATACTTCTGGATGAAAATTTTGTACCCAAAGTTTTGGATTTTGGACTTGATAAAATTCGTCCTGTATATAATGATGTTGTGACTATAACGGCGGTGAGAGGAACACTAGGCTACATGGAATCTGAATTGTACTACACAAGGGTTGGCGAAGTCACTTACTATGCAGATGTTTACAGTTTCAGAATGTTAATCATGGAGATGGCTGGAATACGAAAGAATGTGAATGCTAATGCTGATCAATCGAGCCAGGTATACTTTCCCTAGTGGGTATATGATCAGTTTGAATGGGAACGGTCTGCGGAATGTGGTGCTTATTAATATGGTCAATTTTCCGAGGAGGAAAGAGAGATTGTAAGAAAACTGGTTTTGATTGCTTTTTGGTGCCTACAGATGTCACCAAATGATCGACCATCAATGAAAGAAGTAGTCAAAATTCTGCATGGGGATTTAGCATCACTAAATTTACCCCCAAAACCTTAATTTCACCCCCTGATGCACCTTCTGCTGTGGATCAACGTGGCGGTTTCAGCTCTTCTCTTGACGAGGACTTAACCGAGGGCTTATCTAAATCCATATACCTAGAAATACAAGAGGAACAATCTTGTTAGAATTATGATCGGATACAATAATTAGTAGTCTTGTTAAATGTATGCTTGCAATAGAAGGTTGCATTTTAGAAATTCCCAACAACAATGGGTGCAGTTGTAACAAATGTTAGCTTCAAATAATGGATCAGATGCACACAATGACAAAGGTGGCTACTCCTTTCCTCTGTTTGGTGACAAAGGTGGCACCGAACTAAATCGCAAAATACCATCAATAAAACTTGTGTTAGTATAGTTACGTATACAACCACTTTAAATATACTTTTGTGATGTCATTCTATCTCAACATTACATAATTTATGTCAAAATTAATGTAGAGATAGATGAATTATCAATTCATTAGTAAAGTTAATATAACACGTATTATAGTTCTTATTTTTTTAAAGTATTAGTGACACTTATGCGGTTATAGTAAGTCATAACCAGCATTGGTGATATGGTGTTCTAAAATCATTCTATTTTAACATTAAAACATTTGCATCACCTAAGTGTGTAGTTTATGTGCAAAATTTAAAATTTACATATAAAATTTACACGCAAACTACTTGTATAGGTGATATAGTTTACTACGTATATATATATATATTCAAACAAGTTGGTTGTGACACTAATCCATTGCATTTTGTTGTCTTCTTTGATGGATATAGTTTAGAAGATGAAGTAGTGAGAGTATAATATTCGGCTAGATGTAGTAATGAGTTCCTCTTTTTGAGTCCATAATGTTGATGAAGAATGGGTGAAGATTGAGGCCTGATGAGCTAGTATGTGTGACAACCCACAATGAGGAAGACAAACTCTTCGACCATCACTGGTGATATGGTGTTATAAAAGCATTATATTTTAATATTACAACATTTGCATCACCTAGGTGTGTAATTTGTGTGCCAAATTCATAATTTACATATGAAATTTGCACGCAAACTACACGCATAGGCGATATAGTTTATCCAAGAATTTGCTTCTAATATTTTCGAGTCCATAATGTTGATGAAGAATGCGGTGAAGATTGAGGCCTGATGAGCTAGGATGCATCAGAACCCACAATGAGGCAGCCTAACTCTTCAACCATCATTGGTGATATGGTGTTCTAAAAGAATTTTATTTTACCATTACAACATTTGCATCACCTAAGTGTGTAGTTTATGGGCAAAATTCATAATTTACATATAAAATTTGCACGCAAACTACACACATATGTGATATAGTTTATAAAAGAATTTGCTTCTAATCTACGTTTTCACTCAATAAATTTCAGGATTGGTCATTGGAGTAAGGGTAATAGTAGGAATGATATTATTATTCGCACTCTCATCCACAAATGACGAGCAAGGCATTTATCCATATACGAGGGCCTAGAGTATTTTCTCCAAAGTCACAACAACTTGGCTCCAATCAGATACTCCTACAGACAAATAAAGAAGATGACTAACAATTTCAATGTCAAGTTAGGCGAAGGAGGCTATGGTTGTGTGTACAAAGGAAAACATCGAAGTGGGCAGTTGGTAGCTGCGAAAATGTTGTAAGCCAAATCCAAAGTCAATGGCAAATATTTTTTGAATGAAGTAGCTACTCTTGGAAGAATTCACCATGTTAATGTTATTCGATTAGCGGGGTTTTGTGACTCAACGACAAATAATGCTTTGATCTATGACTACATGCCTAATGTTTTGCTAGATAAGTTGTTATTTACCCAGAGTGGCCAAGATTCAGAATTGCTAACTTGGAGCAAAATATATAAAATTTCTAAGGCCACCTGAATTTTTCTATACAAGGGTCGGCGAAGTCACTTAGAAGGCAAGTGTTTAAAGTTTCGGAATGTTAATCCTGGAGATGGGTGACATGTGGAAGAATATGAATGCTAATGTTGAGCACTCGAGCCAGGTATACTTTCCCTCGTGGATATATGATTAGTTTGAATGAGGATGAGACATGGAATGTGGTGCTTATGAAGATGGTCAATTTTCTGAGGAGGAAAAAGAGATTGTAAGAAACTGGTTTTGATTGCTTTTTGGTGCATACAGATGTCACCAAATGATCGACCATCATTGAAAAAGTAGTCGAAATGCTGCATGGGGATTCAACATCACTGAACTTACCCCTAAAAAAATCAATATCACCCCCTCGATGCACCTTGTGTTGTGGATCAACACAGAGGTTTCAGCTCCTCTCTTGATGAGTTGTTAAATGAGGGCTTATCTGAATCTGTGTACCTAGAAATACAAGAGGAACAATATTGTTAGAATTATGATCAGATACAGTAATTAGTATTCTTGTTACGTGTATGCTTGCAATAGAAGGTTACATTTTAGAAATTCCCAACAATAATAGGTGCAGTTGTAACAAATGTTAGCCTCAAATAATTGATCAGATGCACACAAAGACAAAGGTGGCTACTATGTTCCTCTGTTTGGTGACAAAGGTGGCACCAAACTAAATCACAAGATACCCTCAATATAACTTGTGTTAGTATAGTTACAAATACAAACACTTTAAATATACTTTTGTGATGTCATTCTATCTCAACATTACAAATTTATTTCAAAATTAATGTAGAGATAGATGAATTATCAATTCATTAATAAATGTAATATATCACGTATTATAGTTCTAATTTTTATTAAAAGTATTAATGACACTTATATAGTTATAGTAAGTCATAGCTAGCATTGGTGATATGGTGTTCTAAAAGCATTCTATTTTAACATTTCAACATTTGTATCACCTAAGTGTGTAGTTTATGTGCAAAATTCAAAATTTACATATAAAATTTGCACGCAAGGTACTCGCATAGGTGATGTAGTTTACTATGTATGTATTTTCAAACAAGTTAGTTGTGACCCTAGTTCGTTGTATTTTGTTGTCTTCTTTGATGGATATAGTAGTAGATGAAGTAGTGAGAGCATAATAATCGGCTAGATGTAGTAATGAGTTCCTTTTTTTAGTCCGTAATGTTGATGAAGAATGCAATGGAAATTGAGTCCTGGTGAGCTAGGATGCATCACAACTAAGAACAAGGAAGCCAAACTCGTCAACCATCATTGGTGATATGGTGTTCTAAAAGTATTCTATTTTAACATTACAACATTTGCATCACCAAAGCGTGTAGTTTATGTGCAAAATATATAATATACATATAAAATTTGCACGCAAACTACACGCATAGGTGATATAGTTTATCATAGAATTTTCTTCTAATCTTCATTTTCATTCAATAAATTTTAGGATTGGTCATTGGAGTAAGGGGAATAGTAGGAATGATATTATTATTCGTATTCTCATCCACAAATGGCTAGAAAGGTATTTATCTATATACGATGGAATAGAGTATTTTCTCCAAAATCGCAACAACATGGTTCCAATCAGGTACTCCTACAGACAAATAAATAAGATGATTAACAATTTTGATGTCAAGTTAGGTTAATGAGGCTATGGTCATGTGTACAAAGGAAAACTCCGTAGTGGGCAATTTGTAGCTTTGAAAATGTTGTCAGCCAAATCAAAATTCAATGGCAAAGATTTTTTGAATGAAGTAGTTACTCTGAGATGAATTCACCATGTTAATGTTTTTCGATTAGCTGGATTTTGTGACACAATGACAAAGAATGTTTTGATCTATGACTGCATGCCTAATGGTTCGCTAGATAAGTTGTTATTTACCCAGAGTTGCAAAGATTCTGAATTGCTTACTTGGAGGAAAATATATTAAATTTCTATGGGCCTAGCACAAGGGATAGACTATTTGCATCCGGGGTACAACATGCAAATACTGTATTTCGACATCAAACCACATAACATACTTATTGATGAAAAGTTTGTACCCAAAGTTTTAGATTTTGGACTTGCTAAACTTCGTTCAGTAAAAAATGATGGTGTGACTATGACGACGGTGAGAGGGATACTAGGCTACAAGGCACCTGAAGTGTTCTACACAAGGCTTGGCGAAGTCACTTACAAGGCAGATGTATGTAGTTTCAGAATGTTAATCATGGAGATGGCCGACATGCGGAAGAATGTGAATTCCAAGGCTAAGCACTCGAGCCAGGTATACTTTCCCTGGTAGATATATGATCAGTTTGAATGGGGCTGGGATGTGGAATGTGGTTCTTATAAAGATGGTCAATTTTCTGAGGAGGAAAAAGAGATTGTAAGAAAACTGGTTTTGATTGCATTTTGGTGCATACGGATGTCACCAAATGATAGACTATCAATGAAATAAGTAGTCAAAATGTTGCATGGGGATTCAGAATCACTGAAATTACCCCCCAAAACCTCAATTTCACCCCCTAGTACACCTTCTGCTGTGGATCAACGCGGCAGTTTCAGCTCCTCTGTAGACGAGGACTTAACCGAGTACTTATCTGAATCTGTGTACCTTGAAATACAAGAGGAACAATCTTCTTATAATTATGATCATATACAATAATTAGTAGTCTTGTTAAGTGTATGCTTTGCAATAGAAGGTTACATTTTAGAAATTTTCGACAACAATGGGAGCATTTGTAACAAATGTTAACCTCAAATAATGGATCAGATGAACACAATGACAAAAGTGGCTACCCTGTTCCTCTGTTTGGTAACAAAGGTGGCACCAAACTAAATGGCAAGATACCATCAATATAACTTTTGTTAGTATAGTTATGTATACAAACACTTTAAATATATTTTCTTAGGCCTGAAGATATTTCTCCAATTATGGAGACTTTTCCCGAATAGTATTTGTATGCTATGTAGGCCTTCTGTTTGAACAAGATAGACCACAATTTGCTGCAGGCGTCGCCAGAATAATCTTCCAATTAGCCAACTGGAACCCCTCTGGCGTGAATCTAAACTCTAACTCGGCTAAACGGAAGCTTACTCCTGCAAATATGAATTTTGATACCAAAGCTAAGCAAGGTAAGGAACCATGGTACGCGTAATTTGTGAATTATTTAATCATTGAGGAGATGTCACACACATTCGCACGAGCACTAAGGCTTAAATTTAAAAATGATTATAAATACTATTTTTGGGATGAGCCTTATTTGTGGAAGGTAGGATTTGATCAAATAATTAGGAGATACATTCCTGAGGAAGAACAATGTAACATTCTCCTACATTGTCACTCATTTTCTTGTCGTAGACACTTAAGTCCAAAACGCACATCTCATAAGATACTTAATAGTGGTTTCTTTTGGCTAACACTTAATCGAGATGCATATATTTTTTTAAGAGTTGTCCAAGGTGTCAAAGGATAGGTAATATCTCTCATCATGATAAGATGCCCCATGTTAATAATTGTTTGTGAAATATATGATGTGTAGGACATGGATTTCATGGGGATTTTTCCTAGATCTTTTTGTAATTTATATATTATACTTGCGGTCGATTATGTCTCTAAGTGGGTGGAGGCTAAATCCACCTGTACTAATGATGCCCAAGTTGTTTCAGGTTTCTTGAAATCCCATATCTTTAGCAGGTTTGGTGGGCCAAGGGCAATTATCAGTGACCAAGGCAAGCATTTTTGTAACCGCACCATAGAAGCTCTCATAAGGAAGTATGGGGTTCATCACAGGCTAACTACCATGTATCATGTTCAATCCAATGGCCAAGCTGAGGTGTCCAAAAGGGAAATAAAACAAGTTTTGGAGAAAAATGTTAGCCCCCCGAGGAAGGATTGGAGCAAGAGATTAGATGATGCCTTGTGGGCATATCGTACTGCCTATAAGACACCTATCGACATGTCTCCTTATAGACTTTCTTTTTGAAAATTGTATCATCTACCTTTCGAGCTTGAGCACAAGGCATTTTGGGCTGTAAAGGAGCTTAATATGAAACCAACCAAGTGTGAGGAAGAGAGAAAGTTCCAACTTCAAGAGTTAGAATAGATCTGGTTGGAGATGTATGATCAAGTTATGTGGTAGAAGGATAGCACCAAGAGGTGGAATGACAAGAATTTGAGATCCAAGAAATTCATGGTTGGGTAGAATGTTCTACTTTTTCAGTCCAAACTTTGATTGATGCCTGGAAAACTCAAGTTAAGGTGGATAGGACCTTTTGAAGTGGCTTCTATTTGCCCAAACGAGACCCTGGACATAAAGAGTTTGGAGACAAGAAAACATTTTCTTATAAATGGCCACCGTCTCAAGCCATTTTATGATGCTTATCAAGTGGCTACAGTGGAAGAAATTCCATTGTTGTTCCCCACCGATATCTGATCGCATGAGAAAGTCCAGTCAAAAACTATAAATAAAGGTGCTAATTGGGAGGCAACCCAAATTTTTTTCTCTGATTAGTTTTTTTCTTTTTTAAACTTGGAATTTCTCATCTACTCTCATTTCTTGATCTACAGATTATGTAGTACTTAAATTTTCACCGTGGAGAATTCACACCTTTTGGAAAGCTGGACTCACGGGCTCTGTTTGGCCAAACTGGAGGCCTGCCCAGAACCTGATTTTGATCCAACACTCTCCTCTTGATCGAGAATTCCTCCAAACCCACCACTATAAGTTCCCTCTTTCCATTGTCATTTTTTCAATGTTTGACTATGTGTTTAAACATTTTCCCATAAGTGGTTTGCATTATTTGCTTGAGGGCCAAAGAAGTTTAAGTGTGAGGAGGTTTATTGTGTATATTTTCGTATTTTTATTTTTATTTCAAAGAAGTATTATTTTTGTTTTGTGTTTTTTGTTTTAGTCAAACATGTGTTTCGAATCGATAATTTGGCATGAAGAAATTCTAGTGGCTCTTGATCTGCCAGTTGTAAACTTTATCGTTTAACAAACTTGGTAAATTTGATATGTCTTGAGCTTTTTGAATGAGATTTTCTATGATTTGTGAAATGTATTTCTTGTTATGTTGCAAATTTTTCTTCACGTGTACTGATTTTGGACTGCAATGGAGAGGAATGACGCTGTTAAAAATTCAAAAAAATAAAATATAGCGCCTACATTTGATATGATATTACTCAGCAATCTCTTACTATCCATGAGTATGAAGGTTTTTGGTGAATGTCTACCATACATGGATGATGGTTCGAGAAAAAACATGCATAATACTTTGATCGACATTGTTGAGCTTAGAACCCTTAGGATCTCACCAATATGAATGGTCCCTAACCCCATTACAACCCTTGAGAAAGACCTTCCTGATTTGCTTATTAACTTCTTTGTGTTATAGCTTGTGAATTATTTGAGTGATTGCCCTTTATATATTGAGAGTGATTGAGTGAAACTGTCAGCAATATTCTATGCTTGTCCGATTTTAACTAAATTGATGATTGAATTTCATGATCTTGAATATTTTCATTTCAATTATTTTAGGGATGATAATTCCCAGGTGCGTTAAAGTAAATCTTTACTCCTTGACAGGGGAAAATATATCATTATAAGGGTACAATCTGAAATTTTTAAGTGGTGAATTTTTGTTTGTCCGGTCTTGTGTCATATTTTTTATTTTTCTTTTTATAGGGTTATTTTAGATAGAGCTTTTTGAGGGAATGAGAACTTTTGAATGTTGTGGATTATTGATTGATCTTATATTCTTCACTTCATATTTGAGGGAAAGCATGATTCAAGTGTGAGGCTATTTGATATGTGTTTTATTGTGCTCATATTTTGTGGGATTATTGTGATTTTATATAAATATAATATGCACTTTAGGTGTTTTTGGTGTAGGATTTCATGGATTGTGAAGAATTTGAGAGTGAGTTATACATTGTACTCTTTTTCCTTTTACTAGAGGTTTTTTCCCATTGGGTTTTCCAGGTTAGAGTTTTTAATGAGCCGTGTGTTGCAATGGAAAATGTTCTTATTCCACAGATGAAGGCAATTGATAAAGTATTGGCGGAAAAATGAATAAGTGAAGTGGTCTTAGTTATTCGCGAGGGGGTGGGGGTTTATGAACCACTTAAATAAATGGATGAATTCCGTTAAGTGAAAGCATTGAAAATCCATTAACTCATGTATTCAAAACCCCTTCATAAATGTATAAGGAGATTTCATCAATTGTAGATTAGTGAAGTTCCATTAGTATGTAGGTTAATGAAGTTTGATTAGTGTTGTAAGTTAATGAATTTCAATTAGTGTTGTAACATACTAGAGCACTATAAGTGCTTGTACATTTGAAGAAAGAAGCACAATTTTAATACAAACAAGAGTTATACAATAAATTAGTTAGTTTATCTTATGTTTAGTCGTGGCCACAAGTTTATATTGGGTGATTAAATGATTATCCTCATTCCGTGCCCAGGTTCCATTATTTCTAACTATATAATTCATTAGTTTCTTTTTATGTTTAATTATCATATTATTATATTGTTTATTTGTTTATTTTAATTAATATGAGTAGCTAATTGTTTATTTGGCATAGAATAATGAATCACTAGTTTAATGTTACCGTGAGTCCTAATCGATTTTATAATTATTATCTGTGAATTTCTGATTGTTTTAATCATAATTTATTCTTGTTTAATTTGAGTCTGATAAACTTGAGTTTAATAGAGATTGTGCTAATTAATTCCACCAATCCGTAATTGTTAGCAAGGGTTAATTATTGGCAAGCTTTCGTAAAAATAGCAAGCTGTCGCAGCGGAGTTAGTGAATAATTTGGTAGATAACTATTACTTGCGAATACTTGGGTAGTTATCTATATTGGGTTATTTTTGTGTTTATTCTATTGGAGTTTTTATATGGTTTAGCTAATACTTTCTAGATGTATTCTGATAAGAGAAGTAGCTAGTTCAGCAAATACTTGCTAGCTATCGACGAGGTAAGAAAGAATTTGGGTAGTTCAGCAAATATTTGCTATCCTATAACTGGTTAATTTGTAGATAATAATTTATTATTGCGCCAATGATCGAGTCAAACTAGTTTGGATTTATTCGAATGCCTAATTGTTTCTCTATTTGATAATATTTTCGTAGTTTTAGTTTTATTATTTGCTTTCTTAGTTGATAAAAATTACTCTCTTGCAATAAAGCGTGGTGGCTACACCAAATTTGATTTTAGGAAATTGAATTTTGATTGCACCGTTCTCTGTGGGATCGACCCTGCTTATCACTGAGCTAGAGTAAATTCTAGCATATTTCAGAAATTATTTGGTGGTTTAACGACACACCACTCTCTGAAGATACGGAAGTGATCAAGAATGTCTTCGGGTAGGCTAGTGAGGCTAGGAGGTTCTCTAACGGGGATCTCGCTGTCTATATCCGGGTTTGATAGGATTATGTAGAAGTCCTTCTCAAACCTCGGATCAGGGGCTATAATAAAGTCTTCCAACACCATATCCAGATCGATAGTTGTGCGATCTTACTGGAGTAGAATCCTAAAATTGCACACCGAAGAGCTACCATATAGCCATACAAAGCGATCCTCTAAAGTCGTGGTGGAAACCATCCCTGCTTTCACCAGCATGTCCATCGTGTACCGTGTCCCTGAACAACCCAAGTTCATCACAGCCAATGAAGAAGGAGACGAATAGCCCAAGTGTTGGGCTAAGAGTCCAACCATGCTTCCCTATAGAAATCTTGTCACCTTTCTTATTTCTCATCGCAAGGCACTCATCTACAAAGGCTGCAACCATGTTGGGATAAAAGTTTCCCTCAAGAGTCATTGCCCAAAGAACGTGGACGTCCAACTCCGAACATTAGAAGATTTCCCCATGACTGAACACTCCCATAGCCAACAGTCGATGAACAAAATGCAATGTTGGGTGGACGATTTCCATACTCTTGCAAAGGTGCTTCCTTCTTGTGCCCGATAGGATCCTCTAAAAGTTGCTCAATGAGAAATTAAGCCCTTGTCGGTGATTCCTTGGGATCTCCTTCCCGTACTTCCACCCAAACACTTGGGCGATATCCCGAAGTGACATAGTGTACTCGGTGTCATCCAAGTGAAATCAGTTGAGTCTCCTCCCCTCACTGTCTTTCATTTGCTCCAAAGTCACCAAGAATTCCAAAGTCCATCGAATATAGGTCTTCGAGTGCTTGTCCAAGAAACCCTCTAGGCCAAACCTACTAAGCTAGTTCAAGACAGACTCTAGTAGGCCTAGAGCTCCCAAAGTTTCTTTGCAATCGAACTTTGTTTCCATGATAGTCCATTTTGGGCAATTTTGGTATCTCCACCTACAGGTTGCACCATCGGAAATTTTGGTCAAACCCATGAATTCATCAATGAAAAATGCGGGGGTTGGAAGGAAGTGAAGTTTCCGGCTTCTATCTCCCAACCTTGGCCGGCTTCTTTCCCTTGTCACCTCGGGAAGTGGTTCACTTTTTTGACATTTTCAACATTTTCCTCTTTGGAGCCATCCTATTTACAACAATAAAAAGTGGTAATGTAAGGATAAACAAATGTATGCATTGAGATTTATTCAAAAAGAACACTCTTTCCTAAATAGCCACAACATTTCGAACCATGTTATCTCATATAAAAGCTATTGATCAAGAACCATTCTTTCTAAACTATCAACCCATGAACAATCATAACAATCCATCAAGAATAATTCCTCTTATATAATCACATTTAAATGAAGATCAAAGCACAAGAACAATACACCCACCCCACACTTATTTTGGCATAAAATCATTCAAATAACTCAAAAATTTCTCCCAAAAACAACTCAACATATTTCTAAGCACAAATCTCCTCCACAAATCAACATCATGCTAAATAAAGTAAGTAAACATAGAGTTCAAAGGATTACCCAGAATTTAAAGCCAAGAGATGAAGAATCCAAACAAGAAGAAGCAAACATGCTAATTTTTTAGAAAAGTGGCGCAAATATTTGAAATATCCCAAGGAAAGGTGAGAGTGAGTGTTCTTGAGAAATTTCAATGAGCTAAATAAATCTTAGAGGTGTGGTTAGGTACTATGAATCATTATTTTCGGGGAAAATGTGAATAAAAAGGAGGTACGAATGAGATAAGGATGACATTTTTGAAATTAGAGAGTGAAGGGGACAAAAGTACCAATTAATTTATTCATAAGGGAGATGTTGATGTACTATTTACACCAACACCTTGGGGAAAAACAAATATTTTGCTGGATCAATGAGCCAAGGATTCCATGTTTTAGCACAAAATTTGAAATTTTGGCCCAAAAATCGCAGTTTATTAGGTTTGGCACCAAGCACCCCTCGTGCCAGGCACCTGGCACGACCTGTTCCAAAACTCAGCATGGGTCATTCCAAGAGGAATTAGTCGTGTCAGAATTGAGCACAAGGCCCCCTCGTGCCAGATGGGTGTGGCACAAGGCCAATGTTTTTTCCTCTTTTTTCTCCTTGTATTTTGAATATACTTTGTCACCAAACAATCTATATATATTTTGCACTAAAAATAATGAGAATCGAACTCAAATTCATCTATCAACAAGAGTTTCATCTAAAAAATCTGTCACATACTAAAAAAAAAGCAAAATCTATCTACTAAAAACATGTCAAGGATAGAGATAGAAAGACCACGTATGTTTATTGTCCTAATCACGACTTATTCCTATTTCATGGATTTTAATTGAAGGAACCTACCATTGGGTCTCCAGAGTCGCCATCGCCATCTCCACCATGACATCCTTGTGAATAGGTCTCCATAAGGAGTCATCATTACCTTTAAGCGCTTTGTTTTCCAAGGAGAAGGAATATCCATTCATAGCCCAAACCGAATCTTGGACATTTCCTTGGTTTGGGAGGTGGTCGAGGGTGTTTTACGTCCTCACCACTTCCCGCATCCTGCTTCATGTTAGTGAGCATAGAAAAACAATCCAAGACAGACAAATCATTAATAACATCATATACGACCATAGTCTCATCAATATGCTCATCACAGTTAAAGTGCATGGGAGGGTTCTTTCTATCACTCTCACATTCTTCAAAAATTTCATCTCATATGCTATCTTCATTGCTATCATCAAGAGTTACATCAAGGTAATTGTCATTATCCTTCATGTGAGATATCATGTTGAACATCTTCTTCACACAAAGTTATACCTTTACAAACAAGATAGGGATTCGGTGAATCATGCTTAGACTTGTAAATATCAAAACCAACTCTATCCATGTTATCCTCTAAGGTTAGTGTTCCTGATGAACATTGATCTTAGTCCTTGATGTTTTGAGAAAAGGTCTCCCCAATAAAATTGAAGTCTTCCGGAAACACCAAATTTCCCACTCTGACCATCATATCCTTCACTAGTCCACGAGGACTAGCTTGGGAGTGATCGACTATTTGGACGATTACCTAGTCTCTTTAAGTTCACCTATTTATAGATTTTCATAAATGCACGAAGGAATGACATTAATAGAAGCTCCAAGATTAATCATAGAATTTTTCACCAATTTACCACCTAAAAAAATAGGAACTGAAAACATGCTGGGGTCATCACATTTTGTAGGAAATTTTCTATGGTTAAGAGTGGCAACACCCCTATTTTCACTTTAAAGGGGTTTATTCATCTTTCTTGTACATGCAACTTTCAAAAAATTTGCATACAAGGGAACATGTTCAATCAAGTCTAAGATCGGGACACTAACCTCCACCTTTTCAAAGATTTTTCGAAGATCGGCACGGCCTGTACTAGAGTAGCTCAACACAACCGGGGTAGCCAACACATTCGTGTCAATCCCATGCTAAGCCAAGATTCTAGGAAACTAAGTATCGACATACGCTGTGTGCTTTGGCACGGCTTGAGCGCCAAGAATGGAAGTTGAAGACCCCCAGTCTGCTCCTCATGTGCATTCCCATGGGTCGTGCGCTCAGTACCCTTAAGTAGCCCTTGGCATGTGCAATATTACATGGGTTGTACCACACACAGGCCGTGTGGCAAAGTGGAGACCAGTTTCACTAGTGAAAGCCTTAGGGTTTCTTCCAAACTAGGGCCTTTAGAAGCCCATTTATCTTCTCATATATAAGGAGCTTTTAGTCTCCAAGGGGTTAACAAGTAGGCATAACGTAGATTTTATTTTCCATATAGGTAGGATTGAAGAGCAAAATTCTTTCTTTTTCTGGAGTTCTTCTTCTCTTTTCCTTCTCATTTCTTCTCTTTTCCCTCTCTTTTCTTTCTCTTATTTTCCTATATCCATGACATTTAACTCAAAATTTGCCTTGGATCTATTTGTAGAAAGTAGTTAATTAACTTGGGGTTTGTATTTGTATTCATGATTTGGTGTTTATTTTGTGAGATTCCTTAGATCTACCTATTTCTAAGTGTTCATGATTATTATGTTGTCTTGTTCTTTATGTTCTTATTAATTACATGATTGTCACACTAAGACTTGCACACACTATAGTCTACTTTCATGTTGGCACACTTATTGTATCCTTCGGGGAAGGAAACCTAGATGTGATTGGGGTAACGATAGTCCAAAATTGTATGGATGTGTGCATGTGGGTTTCCGAGTAACCGTTACGATCTACCATACACTAGTTTTAGCCAGCAAATTGGCCCGAAGGGTTATGGCAGAGTTAGCGTTAGTAGCGAAATAGGATTAGCATTTTTCAACCCTAGATCTGTCAATAAGGTGCTTCACCCCTTTTCCCTTTTTAGGCCTAGGGAGAAGCATTCGTGGTGTAGTGACCAGGATATAATAGCATGGGGGAAATTCAGGTCTGCGCAGTAATCATAGCCGTTGTTGCACTCCCAAAATTATAGACGTGGTGCTGACAGAAAATTACATGTGTACCCTACGTGATAGGTATGGGGAAAGTGTTGACCATCGACCACACCACTTGTCATAAACACTAGAATAGGCTCGTATATCTTGCATGTGATGGAATCAAGGATCGAAAAAACATTGATCATGTTATGCAAATACTCCCCAAGTGTTAGTTTACACAGTTTATCCTCTTGTGATTTTCATGTTAGTCGTTGTTCTTGGGGGGGGGGGGGGGGGGGGGGGGGGGGGGGGGGGGGGGGGGGGGGGGG
>JAULKM010000011.1:9126724-9140841 GCA_032355605.1 Rubia tinctorum | reverse complement strand
ATTTCCATGGGCACAAGTTAACATGTCCCTATTTGTTGAGGTTAGCTGGTGCAAGTTTGAAGTTTCAGTTGAATTTCCTAAGGTTATTCAAGTCACAACTTCCTTAAAGTATGCAGCAGAGATTCCTCCTGTAGTAGTCACAGCTATAAACCTGAAAACAACCATCAATGGAAAATTGAATCAGAATGAAATTGTTTCTGCATCTGTTATCTTTTGCAATAAAGTCAAGGTACACACTACTAGAAGCTTATTTTCATGTACTATAGCACTATAAATAATTTGCAGTTAATTTCTATTATTGCTGCGATGAAGAGAACACCCTATACACAATTCAGCTGTGTTGGGTTATGCTCTTGGAACTTTGAAATTTTCCCCTCCGTTATTTGCTTGCTAATTGTCCTAGAGGTACCATATATTCTTTTACTTCAATGATTAATAAAAAGGCCTTCTTTTATGGATATCTGTTTTAAGGTTTAGGGTTTCAGCCTTCATGCTGAACCCAACGATGAGGGGTTTCCATGTAATTATCTGCATTTGGTTATTAATATTTTTGAGGAAATATTAGCTTTTACAGGTTGTCAGTTCATTTAAGTAACTCAGTTGTTAGAGAAAATGGTTTGTTGTATTTGGTTGTTGATGTGTACTTCTGAGCATGAATGTTGATGTATACTTCTGAGCATGAATTGGTGTTCATTAATAATAGAAGCAGCCACATAATGTCAATTTGTGAAATGAAATTAGTAGTATTTTCAATGTTATTTGACACATGATTGGGCAGATTTTTCAAGAGATTAACAGATTTTTCAAGGGATTCTGCAGATTTGAAAAGTAATTATTCAAGGGATGTTTACATTAGAAACATGGTCGTGCAGGTCCAATTAAACCGTGCCAAAACTGTGAAGATGCTTCGTACTTACACTAATAATAAAACTAATTGGACCTGCATTAGTATTTATACTGATACTGAGGATTAGCACAAAAAAATTTACTTAGCACTAGAAATATTAGTATATCTTTTTTACTTGTTAAACTTATAGCTTGAGTAAGAATATTTTACAATTAGAATATCAATATATCAGTTGATCTCTTACTGTTTTGTAAATTAGAGAGTTGTGATTTGAGTTTTTTGAGCTGCGATATTGCCATAAGTACTATCCAATGTTGTCAGTGAGAAAGAGAAGTCCATATTGACAAAATATCTTATGCATCTATGAGTAGCTCTGGTACATTTTCTTACTTAGTTACTAATATAGTTGTGCAAGGATTTACTTACTGGTCGTAACTGGTTTGGTTTATCTATTGTTCTGCATATTTAAGTTACTTTGTGTTGGTTTGGTTACCCTATAAATCTGCATTGCATATTTAAGTATAAATATTTTCATAATGGTGCCACTTAGGTTGTTTAGAAGCAGCAACTTTAAACCCGCATACTATGAAATGAAGTGGTGTGTCTTGATAAAATGGTTCTTGGTGGAAAATGAGTTCATCAGTTGCTCTATTGGTTCCTGTTCTGCTTCTTTTTTTGATAAGCTGATTGCTTTCCGATGAATCGAATAGTCGAAAGAAAAACTGAAAAATGGCTAACTGCTGCTAGAGTTTTGAGAGTTCACCAATATTAAAAGTCTTTTTTAACCATATGTTTTACTGACATTTGCTCATTTAAGAGAAACTTTGCTTCATTATGTACATATCTTACTGTAGTTGGATGAATGCTTAGAAAGTACAGTTGAAAAATGAATAACTTAAGAATTTCTTTTGTTTAATTTCCTGTTTTTGTTGGATTCTCCTAACTATTACTCTGTCTATAAAAAATTAATAATTTGGTTTGATCTGTCTTTGTGTTATGCTTTATACTATTTTAATAAATAGCCAAATCTGATGATAAAAAACATCAAAGTCTTAAAGAAAGCAATTTTAACGGATGATACAAGTGTCAATGGATCTATGTATCATGACAGCCTGATATGGAGGATGATAGCTTTATGTGTAAATGAGAGATGTCTCCCTGTTATCCTTGTGACATCAAATAGGTAATAGCTTTATTTCTACCTGTGGCATCATGTATGGGATATTGTAGATTCATTTATAGTCCTATGCATGTATTATTCTTTGGAGTTCTTATGCTATGACCTCTTGAAACCACTTTGGATTTTTCTCAGTTTGAGTGCTCCGTCTGCATGAGGCTGCTGAATTTTACATCTCGGTAAATCAGTAGCAGATGTAGGGAATGAATTTAACTTGTAGGAAACTGAATACAATTATTGTCAGGTGTAGGTAACAGGGTTAAAAGTTTAGAGAAATGCTCAATTTTCCATTACTCATAGTCATAAGTGATAACATCTCTCATGACAATAAACATTTGTGCTTATGAAAGTCATAGACTATGTAAGTTTTCTACTCTACTGGATAATCTGTAACGACATGTTTTACAGGCTTGGAGCATTTGATGAGGAATAGGATAATTAGCAGACTTCCCCACATGCTATAAGATGCTCCATATTTGGTAATGGTTATGCAACATATCACAAGGTCTTCCATTTTTAGAACTAGAGAGGCTGAATACATCATAAGCATAATCAGACTTATTGTGTGGAGAAATTCAATTTTTTAACCTTTCTTTTTCAGCATATTTCTGATATCCATTTTGAAATCAAGTGATTAGTCAGTAGTAGATGAAATTCAGGCAACAATTAGCATTAAGTAGTGGGCCTCACATGTACAGTAACAGGGGGGCCTTTCTAAAATTATTGTAGGTCTTTAAGAAGCTTATACGATCTTCTCATGACTGATTACTTTTCTACCCTACTCTAATTGTGTAAGACTGCAAATGCCTTTCGTATATTGAATTCTAGCTTCTTTGGTTCAATAATCAACTCTCTTTTCCTTTTCTATCCTATTGAAATGACCCACGGATCTAAACTCTCGAATGGGTTTTGCAGCTACTATTCTTATCGTGCATTTATTGATTTTGGATTTCCAGACATATTCGTGTCTCGTGAGGTGAGTTGTTTATTATCTAGTTATTTTTTAGAAAGCTTACATTCCATGCATGCATATGTTATCTAATGCCCTAGACTATGTCATGAATATATACCTTGGATTTGTCTCTTTCTACACTGTTCCTCCTAATTGATATCCAGATGAGTTCATTAAAAAATGGTTGTAAATTAGAGTTTTAGCTAAACTACAATATCATTCTAAAAATGTGATTTGTTTATTGGCTTTCGGGAAAACTACAGACATTTGGGTGGAGTCCAGCTGAAGCAAAAATGCACATGCTGAATGAGTATTTTAGTCCATCTGAGGTATGACCAAAACCAAAGCTGTCCAATTAGCTATTTGTTTTTGAAATTTTCTACTAAATTAGTATTAAGTTGCACTGAGAATGCCGTTTGTGAAATGACACTGCAGTGGAATTTAGTTGTGGAGGTACTAGGGCCAAATCCTCGACATCTTTTTGAGGTTCATGCACTCAAGCTCAGCAATTATTACAATGAGTAAGATTTATTGCTTGCCTAGATTAGAATTTCATTGTCAAGATGGTTGATTGGTACTATGCAATCTGCCAAATGCAGCTTATTTGAATATTCAATTACAGCTCGAGCATCTCTTGTAACTTTTGGTGGTCACTGTTGTTTGTTGTGCACTATAAGTAATGTCACTATAATTTTAACCTCAAATTTAGCCTGCAATATTTGTTGACATTAATATTTTTCAATGAATACGACACTGCCTCTCTTGATTTGGCAGGTGTCTACAATTGTACATGATACTTTCTTCTTTCTGAAATAAACAATCACATCAATGTTAATTGGTAGATAACATCATTAGAATTTTATTGCATCATGAGTTTCGTGTTGCAAGGGTTACTATGACTAGTTTCGTGTTAAGTACTTTGATTTATTTTTCTCATTTCTTCACTGTAGAATCATGGATGAGAAAGGTAATACCTTTGAAGACATTTTGGATGCATACTTGGCATATTTGCAAGTAAGTCATAAGCATTTTTAGTTTTGTATCACACTGATGTGTTACTTTGGAGCTTAAAGCATGATGCTGGACTACATTCTAGCAAAATAAACATGAATCCAGTTTCATAATACGAGTCAGTCATGAAATAATTTTAGTTGGAAGAACGTGGATAGATTCTCATTCCTGCTGTGCCTTCATAATCAGTTATCATTGGTATGTTTGACACTTTAGAAACAAGTACTACTATTGAATATGAAGCCAATCATGGAAGGATATTTGAATATTTTACACTGAACCTGCGGGTCATTGTGACTAATATTGGATAAATGTTTAGCCTGTTTACTTTATTATTAGACAGAAGTTATCTTCTGCCTAATTTCTATGTGCTTCGCTCTCTGCCACCTTACAGTCACACTTACTAGAGAAGAATTGAGCTTTTATTCAAAATACGGTTTAGTATCTTGCCTGGAGCGCTATATTAATCACAGTAAAGTTTTGTTATAAAACCTTAAAAGAGTAGGAAGATCAAATTCTGCTCAAACTGCAATTGGGTTTCAAGCCAGAACTGTAATTATAAAGGTCATCCACAATGATGTTAGCAAAATTGAAGAATTCCAACCACAAGATCCAAAAGTTAAGTAGACAATAGTAGGACCTACATTAGTAGATTTGTGGTATCCCTTTTTGCTTTAGTTTTTCCCTCTGCAGAATAAATAGCTGGAAGCAGTACCTTGCGTGGAAGCGTCATTGACTTTCACACACTTCTCATATTGTTGTGGTTTCTGTTTTTCAACTGATAACTGCTGTTTGTACTTATTTTAGGTAACTGTAGTAAATCCTGCTATGGATAAAGCACTGCAGATCTTAGAAAAGTTTTCTATGGATGCACGAAATGGAAAGATCACAAAAGATAGATTAAGGTTTGGTGCTCCCTGGAGGCATCCTCCACAAACAGACAATCTTACTGAATGCCATGTGTGGGCTAAGGTCCAACTCATGGACTTTGTGCAGTCTCTAGTCAACACAGAATTCGGGGTACATTTTTTTGGCCTTTAGGATAATATTTTGATTTTGCAGTTTCACGTGGCGTGTTTGATATCTGGTCTGAGAGAAAAGCTAAGGTGTAAAATCTATATTTTAGGGATTGGCTAAACATGTCTGAGATTCTTCTTTGTACTGAATCTAATTTTTAATTAGTTGCTGGTTCCTTGCTCTGTTTTACTAGTGAAAATTTTGAAAGGCATGGCTAACAGATAGAGTTCTGTTTCATGAACTCTGTTTTGTTCTGATTCACCATCTAATATCTTCTGTGAAAAATTGGAATCCAATTGCTTCTTTTCTAGCTTTTCCTCTAGTCACTGGAACCTATTTTCAATAGCATGATCTGCATGTGTAAGATTACCTCATAGCAGTGGTTAACTTTCAATTTTTTTCTAAGCTTATTGCCAGGACTGCAACATATTGGAGTTCATATCCAACAATGATCACATAAGGAAAAACCCTGTGCATTAAAGTTTTTACTACTTCCTTTATCTTACGAGTATATGAATAAGTTATGAAATGAATCAGTAATAGACACCTGGTTAGCCTGCTAATTACCAAATATAACTCATCTAGTATACCTTTTACGTCCTTTGTATTCTGGCTGTGATATGTACTCCCTCCGTCCCACTACTATTATCACACTTGCCTCATTTGAATGTCCCATTATTATTCATGTCACACTTTGCTCTTTTTTTTTCGTCTCTAGGCAAAGTCCTATATATTTTCATCCACTCATTTGTATTCCTTTCTTCTCTCCATTCTCTCCGCTACTTCTCCACACATTTACTTCTACCAAAATTCTAGAGCAAGTGGGAAGTGTGACATACATAGTGGGACAAGGAAGTAGAACAAGTTTCTGATGGTTATAATATTTTGTCTTTTAAGGAGCTGTTGTTTGGAATGTGGAAAGGCTTTTGATAAAATAAAAACCTCCTGTCTAGAACAGGTTAGAGTGTGGCAGCCTTATGCAAGTAGGGAAAATGAATTCAACCAACTTATGTGACTTCCTTCTTGTAAACATAAACAACTAATTGGTGGAGAGAAATTTCATGGTTCAACTTGTGTCACTAAAGGCATAAAAACTCTGCCACCATAGAAGTCGTTTTATGTTTTGGTAATGCACTACAACTTAATGCAATTTCTGCAAGAAGTTGTATTTGCACTTCACTATTGGATTTTCATGTGAAACTTGTGTGTGAGGTTTTGACTACTAGAACAGCTGTTGACAGCTAACTGGGGTGTAATTAATTGTAGAAAGATCTAATCTCAGAATTGCCACCTGTAAACATAAAAAGTGTTAATTCTTTTGTGCACTGGTTCAGGCCCGTGGCCTTGGGATTTGTCCCTAGTTTGGCTTAATTTATGTAAAAATTGGTTTTTCTTTTTGAAAATCTTTCACTCTGAAATATAGCTTGGTTTAGGCAGTTATATTGATTTTTCCTTTTCTTTTTGGAAAACATTCTCTTTTTGTATCCTGCTATCTTTTCAGGCCAGTAATAGGATTCAAATCATCCATACTCACATGCTTAATAGAACCATATTTGAATATTCAGAATAATCATCGTTAGTTTCTTAATGATCTCTCACACGTCTTGTGGTTACCTTTACTGCAGATTAATTATTTCGCTGACTGGAGTTTGGAGATCTTCGATGATCCTTCTGCACTTGCATTGCTGGAGGTGCGTTTTAAGTTCATCAACCTTTGTGATTCCCGCATTTTTCAATATATTGTTCTTTCCTGGCCTTAAAGTATCTCTTTGGCCATTTCAACCGCACAAGTTCAATGATATATACTTTGAAAGCCGTATATGGTTCATGCGTATAAAGTTCACCAAGCATACATTATATACATATATGTATATATTAAGGTGTGCCGTTATCTTTTCTTTTTCGGATTTTTAAGAAAAGAACGCGTGCTTAGTTTAGTTTACATTATATACATATTTGGAATCATAATCCAGTAGCCAATTGCTGATTCAATAGTCCTCTTTGTTTGATAACTGAGGTGAAAGAATCATAATTGCCTCTAATTTTCATCGCCAAAAACTTTGAAAGGAACAAATATTCATGCCTAAAAGATTTTAAAAGTTTTGAAGATGCTCTTAGTGCCCAAAGATCTACCTTAAATCAAGGTATTTTTCCATTATTAACTTTAGAAGTACTTTTTTGTTAAAAGTGGTGGGATTCTGAAACAAGCCATAAATAAATATCAAGTTAGACTCTCTATATAATTAACAGCATACTGATCTCGGGGAAATTGGATGATTGTCCTTTGTTTAACATGTGACCTTATTAAGGAATTTTTTTCAAACAATTCTGTGTGGTTGCATTGCTCATTTGGATACATGTAAATCCCGTTCCCTACAAGTTTCTAATTCGATAATTCTATAGGTCGGTCTGCTATATGCGCAACGTGACCCATCCTTTATTCGGCCAATAACACGTGGTATCGAGAGATGCTTAGTTAGATGGTAAGAAACTTACATCAACTGCAGGAGCTGCTGTATAATACCAGCTACTTTAACTGCATGTAATTCTTCAGGCTTGTTCAGCAGAGGATGCAAATGAATTTTAAGGAATCAATCCAGTATCGTTGGCAGCGTAACTTCAGAGGACGCAGTTATCGACACTTGATGTTGGAAGTAAAGTGAAAATTGGGTATTGCAGGTATGAACAACTGGTATGAAGATGTGTGAACTCTGTTTTCTGAGTTAAATGGCATAAAGATGTGCAATTTCGTGGTGTTATAGTGCAAGTGTTTTGGGGGCTCTGTGTTTCTGTCAGCTGACCTAAGAATATGCAATTTTGGTGTTTTGGGGGCTCTGTGTGTTATTTTGCCTGATGGCTTTAGATAAGTGTTATTTGCTGAGTTGGTACACATGAGGATTAGTTGAGATCCCAGCCAGCCGACGGCAGGCAAAGACTTCTTGATGAACTTACGGTTGTGAACTGACATCTCAAGCTGATGAGGGAGACTAAGATCAGGTGAAGTTTTCCCCATGATATGGAGAATAAGATCATGTGTTTTGATTTGATCTCTCTTTTGCAATGAGGCTCTAGTGAATTAGGTATATCACTGCATGATTGTGCATATTTACTCTTCTTCTCTCAAGTATAAAACGTTTCCTCAGAGGCACCATATTTTAGCTCTTTAGTTGCCACTTGATGGTTGGCTCATGAACTACATAGGCTTTAGTATCATATTGTTTTTTCTTTATTTCAATTACAAATATCTTGGATGTTGCCTCACACAACTTAAGTGAGCTCTCACATGTACACAAAAATATTTTTTTTGAAGATAAAAGTTATCATTTCATGCTACTGGAAACGTCCAACATCGTTTGAACCCTCGTAGTACTACTTAACTGCATTTGTCCATAATATTAGCTAAAAATGTTGGCTAAAAATGTCCATTTGACATGTTCACATGAAGGGGTTTAAAAGCCGTATGTTGTAGTAATACTACCATGGGAGTTGATTTTCAAGAAATCATGAAAGAAAATGCTGTAGTTCCCTGTTACCCGAGTGTGTCAGGATTCAATCAGTAGCTAATTAGCGGCGAGAAAAGTGGAGTGACTGATTCAGGTTTTTCAAAGATGTATCTGTCACTCTTGAAGAAACTAGAATATAGTCGTACAAAACCCTCACACACGTGGACATAAACAAAAAAATAACCCCCAGTTCTTTGGAAAGTACTAAAACAATTCTAAGTTTTTTTAGTGTTAAAATAACTCTTTAAGTATTTCGCAGAACGTGTTGAAACAACCCTAAGTATTGGTCAAATGGTACCATTATGCCCAACTGATTGAAGATTGGCGTCGAAAAATTTGGAGTTGTTCTGGCACTTCCCAAGATCCAAGGATCATTTTGCCATTTTCGAAAAATTCATAATTGTTTCACCACTTATCAAGAAATTTATGATCATTTTTTACATATTGTATTCTTTATTTTTTACCCACGAACCCAAATTACACATACCCCTTGTCCCATTTCAAGCAACGAATTTAACTATTCATTTAGCAAAAACTTTGTAACTTTGACTCTAACATTGAATTGGTATATAAATATAAATTCTATTGGGTTATACATTGTTAGATTCGCTATAACTTATATTTTCAAAATCTCAATTTTTCACAAATTTCAATTATCCTTAATGAAAACTATTAATGACCAAACATTTTTCAAGTCAATTGGTAAAAGTCAAAAGATGAATTTTGAAATGGGATGGAGGGAGTGTAGGTTTTTAAGCGGGGAAGAAGGAATTGATTAATATTGAAAATTTAGAGGGCTTTTTAATAATTAAAAAGAATATGTTTGGAACATTTTTAATTTAACTGTAGTTTATATCATCTTAATACAATGTAACTTAGTTTAATTTGGTTAATTTTAGTCTAGTTTATTTCATAATGGTTCAAATTATTATCATTCGATTGATTTCAGATCAATAGGACATCAGTTCACAATCAATATTTATTTTGCAAATGTGGATATGAAGGAGTTACATATAAACCATGCAGTAGAAATATACTACATTCAATCCAAGTACTGATATCATGCAGTAGAAATATACTACATTCCTATATATCGAAACAAATTTTGACTTTCCTTTCTGATACTACTTTCTTTATACTCCCCTCTTAATTACATTCTTGCTTTTTACACATTGTGATACATATTTTACCGTTAATACTCCTTCCGTCCCAATTTAAACTGTATAGAATCTTTTTTCACGATCTCCAAGAAACATGTTTGGCCGTTAATATGTTTAATCACGTATAATAATAACAAATAAAACATTAATATTTAGAAATTATTTATTACGACGAATTCAACAATACCACATGTGATAATATTATTGTTTATATATTTATTCAAATACGTGGTCAAAGTTTGACAGTGTTGACTTGTCAAATAGTAAAATTGCATGCTAAACTGGGACCAAGGGAGTATGTTAACCTACATATAATAAACGACAAATAAAAATTTGATATTTAAAAATTACTTGTTGTAACGAATTGAACAATATCACATATGATAATATTGTTGTTCATAAATCTATTCAAATATACCATCAAACTTTTGTAGCGAATAGTGTTCAAAAAGTAAAAATGCAAGTTCAGATGGAACGGGGGGAGTACACGAAATGAAATGCTGATAATTTGCCAAAGAGTCCCGGAGAAGAGCAAGTGGAATCATTTTGTTGGCGTTATGAATAAAAGATCCATGAATCAGTTCATACCTGGAAAAGGACTTATTAGGCTACACGGGCCAAATCTCTAAAGTTCACATGTATGTCACAACTTCACCAAATAATCCCATCTTTATTTGTATATACTCCCTCCGTCACTCCGTCCCAACTTTCACTCTTAATTTTTTACCACTATTCGCTACAAAAGTTTGATGACATATTTGAATAGATATGTGAACAACAATATTATCGTATATGATATTGTTCAATTCGTCGTAACAAGTAATTTCTTAATATCAACTTTTTATTTTCCGTTATTATACATAGGCAAACATATTAACGGTCAAATATATTTTTTGAACAACATGATAATAATGAGGGTGAACATTCAGATGGTAACCAAAATTTTATGTGTTCCGGACCGGGTATAACATAATGGCAACAATAATGTACCATTGTATGAGAATATTGATTGTAAGTGAATTTCAAAATATACACATTTTTATCATCATCATCATTAGAGACGAGTGATTAACTAATTTTTAGTACCTCTGAATGTTGCAGCAGGAGAAAAAAAAGGCAAAATAGTATAAACAAGAATGCATAATAGGCTGCTTAAAAATCAGCATTTTGGTAATCGTTGCGTTTTCCCCAACATTTTTGAATGATTGATTTTTTTTTAAAAACAGCATTTTGGATTTTAAAGCATTATCAGTTTTATTTTAAACATGCACAAGGATGACACAGATGGAGAAATGAAACATTGTCGTTTTTATTGCATTTGGGTGTTATTTCGATAGAATATTTGCGACTAAGCGTATCAAACTCGTGCACACTCATGTAACAAAGGTAATAACGGGCGTCAAGTTAACAGGCCGTGATTTCTCTTTGGAAAATGGAATCCAGCTAAAACATCAAAATTTCCTCGTCCAGCAAGAGCGCCAACGTTGTAACACCTTCGATTCCCACTTCAAGTTCAAATTAACGCCATGGCTTTTCAATCAAACCAGCAAATCATGCAATGCATTTGCTATAAAGTCTTCAAACATTACGACCTTTTCGATCTCTTCCTTCATCAGCCTCTTCAAGAAGACAATGAAAAAATGGCTCAAGTTCGAAGGGCTGAGCAACTGTTTTTGGCCCCCTATGAACCACAACGTGGTACATATGTCCACAAGAATCGATGAAGCAGAAGCCCGGTTAGCGCAAAACCGCGCCAATCGGCTGGCGAAGGAGCCTCCAAGTAATGAGGAAGAATGGGAGCCCATGATCGGCTTGCAACAGGCGCCGCGGGGATCAGGAGGCATGAATCTGGCGACGTTGTTAGCCGCCGAGCGTCTGTTGCGGAAGGGAGGTTCAGCTAAGGTGCTGATCAAGAAACCACTGAAGAAATGGACTAAATGAAACGTGTTTGCGATTTTCTGGGAATTGTGGTTCAATCATGGTTTAGTTTTGTGTCTATGCGTGTAAGCATTTTCCAGTTCTAAGCTCTACGAATTTGATGTTAATGCCCTGCAAGAATACTCCGTTTATTCAGAAGTTTTTACATGGTTTTCGACCCTGAAAAATCGAGGTAAAAAGAGTAATAGTAAAAAGTATATATATTCGAACATGAGCCATTTTCCAGTCACTATAGGCTCGTTGACGCACTGTCCACTTGGGAGTGGGAGGTGAACCAACGACACACCAATGGCGGAACTAGACCGAAATATCAGGAGGGGCGGATTTTATATTTTAAAAAAAATTCCATCCAACAAGACCAATATATTTAGTTTCAAAAGTCATATTACAAAATTAATATTAACTAATAACGTAGTTTTAATACAAAATTAGTTTATAAAATAACTATTTCCGAACAGTAGGACCACGTGCAGAATTAAGTGGAAAGAGTTGCATTCTACGAAACTGCATCTTTTGATAATTTTGCAAAATTTTCTCATTCTCAATTCCGACAAACACCTTGTTGTGCGGAATACCGAGAAAGAACAAGCGAAGAAAATAAAAGCAAAAGATAAAACACTAGAATTTACGTGGTTCACCAGTTTGGCTACATCCACGGCCGACCAAGATCGGATTCCACTAGAGAGAAAATGCCAGATTACATATTTTCTACTCTCTACCAATCATATCTCTTAGAGTTACATTAAAAGGACGAGACACTATATATAGCCCTCTCCATCGTAAACCCTAATGGCTTTGGGCCCAAAAATATTTTGGCTCAAACCGAAACAGAATACCCCCGTACCAACCTGTCGAAACGACTAATACATATTCAAGGCATACCAACACATATGAATATCATCCATAAGTGTATCTGGTAATTTGAAACAAGACATTGTATATGTTGGCATTGCTTGTAGAACAGACTTGATCATCACTTGTTTCCCTCTCTTTGAAAGTTTTACCCTGATCTTTGCCTTAACAATCTCAAGTAAGGATGTTTATTATCTTCCAAAACTGGTTGGTAGTTCCAGGTATTTATCTGGTCCTTCTGATTCGTTCATTTCAATAATGCCTAGGATATTTCTTCGTGTCTCACTATCCACACGTGGGCTAAAGGTAGTGGACGATTTATTAAAATTTATTCCCTGTCCCAATACTTTCTCATATTTTTCCAGGATTTATTTTAATTGAGATGCTTCTCTCGTCGTTGCTCTTCCAAAAATCATGGTGCCATCTTAAAGTAAGTGAGCTTTTGAAGAATCTAAACAACTGATTAATTAGCAAAGACTTAATTTGAGGCCCTAGCTTGAAATCAAGGAAAGCCCGTTAATTTGATGGGTAGGAGAAATGTGCACACTTGCTACTTAGAACAATCCCTATATAAAATCTCTCATTCGTGATTATAAAAATATTGCCCAATTTCCCGTTTCAGTTTTCCCCTTCTTCAGATCATATATACATATGGAGAATAATTGCATTAATGAACCTCTTGTAACAGATACTTTAGAACCTGATTCATATATTGCATCCATTTCCTATAAATGTAGCGTAAGAGAATTTTTTGAAGAATTGAACAAGGTTTGGAGTCTCGCCGGACCGTTGATATTCGGCTCCATCTGCCAGTATGGGATCGGAGCCTTCACCCAAATCTACATCGGCCAGCTCGGCACCGTTCAGCTCGCAGCATTTTCCGTCGAAAATACCGTAATCGCCGACTTTGGTTACAGCATCCTGGTAATTCATCTCCGTTCCATAATTCTTATTTAATCTTGTCTTTCCATACCTATAGAAAATCGATATTTCTTAAGACTTTGCCTATAATTTAATAGTATGAAAAGAATATATTTTAATACGTTTATTTAAATCTTCCAACCATTTATGTGATGATAATATTAACCAAATGAGTATAATTTAATCAATCATTTTCAAATTCAAGAAAAAGTAAACATAAAGTAAATTGTGGAGCAAAGAGTATAACATTACGTCACTTCAAGGATAAACTGCATTTTTTTATTAACTTTTAAAAGTTACTCCATGTGTTTTAACTTTTAAATTTGTCACAGACTGCTGTAATTTTTTACATCGAGTGCATGCTTTTTGGGCTGTTTTGCAAAAATTGGATGCAGCCTGGGGTTTTTTATTTTAAAGGGGGAGGACGGGTATTTTTTTATTATTTTCTTTTCTTGCGAATTTTCTTTATCCGCTTTTTAAAGAAATAGAAAATTAGGAATGCGCCTTTGGTCCTGTATTTTTTAAATTTTTTGAGTTTCAGGCAGAATTTATTTATTATAAATGGTTAAGAAAATGGAAATTCAGAGTGCGCATTCATAGTGATTTTTTTAGTTTGTTGTAGTTTTTGGCGTTTTCATATGAACTCATTTTTTTAATAACATATTTTTGGATATAGTTGCAATTACATCAACTATCTTGTGTTATCGTTGCACATTCAATTATAAAAGGTTGTTGCCAA
>JAULKM010000011.1:9107450-9117909 GCA_032355605.1 Rubia tinctorum | reverse complement strand
ATTCTTAGTTATCCAAGTAGAGATCAAATTATGTTAAGAAGGACATGGGTTCGTTAGAATAATTGGCCGAGGGTTGTGTGCACCAATAAATTAACGTCATATAGGCCCAACATACAAGTCTGTATTTCACCCTAAAACTAATTAAATGATAAAATGAGTAACTTTCTAAGCTTATTTATTATTATTTTTTGAAATATTACATACAATCAACCAATTACATATTAACATCCTAATCTATGACCTAGCTAGGAGACACCACCATTGAATCTGTTGAATCTCAGTGGAGTCTGAAACTCCATCCATTTGAATAGTTAGGGACGCCCATCTGAGAACACCCAAACGCTGCACCACCAACGAGTCGCCAGCACCGAAACCGGAACCACTGCGATCTTACCATCATCGACCACCTGCAGGTTGAGAAACCACAGCGGGGACCACTAACATGGTCTCATGACCCTGGGTAATCTCCATCAAGAAATTGCTCTAATATTCACAATTCTTGCTTATGTGTGTTTTGAATTCTGGATCTCTCAGTTATAGATAGTGTGACTTACCACTAAACTAAACCTAATTCACTTCTAAGCTTATATAATGGGGAAATTATCTACCTATTTTAAATCTGTGATACTTTACATTCCAACTAGCCAAGCAAGTGCAACGGGTTGCCAGCTAATGACTATAATGTTGAACTTGGACAAACATGTGTGGGTGAGCTTTGCCTAATCTCTGACAACTCAAACATAATCTAAATATCTAACTCATTCTCATACCATGTTAAGGACATGAACCCAAAAGGAAAATTAACAGAGGGTTTTACGTATACGAGCGCATTGACGCCATATAGGCCCAACACGCAAATCCTTAATACTTCTTAAATTATCTTGTTATAAGTCAAACAATAAATAATTACATTTTATATATAATCTCCTAAAATGAATGGTGATTACAACACATACTTCTTTTACCTGCATTTTTTTACAACCACTTTATTCATTCTTGTCTCACACGGAGGGGGTGTGACTCCCTTATTACTCACAAAACAAAGTGGGGTGAGCCTCCAACTATAGCCGCATACTTGTGGAGGCTCCATACACCTAACACAGTGTATCAGTAGTCTTTGAAGCCATAATAATGCAACTCCACTTTGTTTGAACCAGGGTTGCACATGGTCGGGCACATGACCATGGCCACTTGGACAATCTCAAGTGGTTTACTTTCTTTTCTTTTATATGTATGATGATAAAATTATCAATACTTTCTCTCAATGATTTTGTATGTGTCAAGCATCAAAGTTAAATTGATCTTTATGTTGATGTGTGAAGATTTAGGCTTGCATGTGGCTAGTTAAATCATTTTCATCCCAAAGCACACTACAATAGAGATTCTTTGCTTTTGTTTGGTTTCGTTTTTATGGTCAACTAGGGGCATTTCTATCATTTTACCATTGAACACTTAAACGACGTTGTTTTGAACGCATGTTGATTTCCTTACTAGCCCAAAATGATGCCATTTTTTTTGGTTCCTCTTTCTACTCCTTTTGTCGTTTTGCACCCTTATTCCTCCATTCTTCTACCTCTATGTCTTTGCCTTCATCTTCTCCTCACCCATCTTCACAATTCAGGTTGTTGATATTATTATTATATAATTTATTGATTCTGTTGATTGTAAATAATATTGAGTGCGACTTTGAGGCATCTTTGTTTTCATTTCTTTTGAAGAATGACGATGCCATTAATCTTAAAAGGGAAATCATGTGTTGCTTTTGTTTTCTTAATGTTGTTATTGGATGTCTTCCATGATTTTTATTTATCGTGATAGTTTATTTGTTTTAGGGTTTGATCTGTTTGATGTTATGATTCTCCTTGTGTAAGAATCTTTATGTGTTGGTAAATTTGTGTTCTTTGCATATGTTTGTCAATGTTAGTAATTGATTTTTCGGAGTGGGCGTAGTTTTTGTATTATTTTGTACCCAAAGAATGAAAGACGATAAGTATACAGTATCCCAAGGATACAATGTTTGAATTTTATATTATTATGCATGTATTGGTGGGATATTTTGATGCATGTAGTTTACTGTCTTGCTTGGAGTTGCTTTACATCTATGATGTCGTGATGAAATTGAGTTGATCATGACTTCTTATTTTGTGTATTATTAGTAGATGAGTATTCATTTACTTTCAGCAGGATAATGATTTCATCAATGATATTTATGTTGATCTTGAAATTGAGTTGGTCCTAAATTTAGTCTAAATGTACTCGTTCGAACATTAACTTCTTACTTCCTATGTTAGCTTATTTGAAAGTAAAGAGTAGAAGATGCATTAATGTGTTTATAGATATGTTATAACCTTATCGTATGTTCGACTTATGTTGTGCAAGTTGTTATCACTCACTTGTCATATTATGCGGACCTATGGAACCGTGCTTTGAAACATTTCGATTGCTTAGCATTGGACTTTCCATAATGCTTTTAGTTATGTTCAGACAATTATCAGGTTAACATTTATTTATGCTATTATTTTAAAGATCCTTGGAGGGACTGGTGAAATTTAAAAAAACAAATGAAATTCATGTGTACTGCACTAAATTTGACGAAAATAATAATTGTATTGATTTTGTTTTTTATGCCTTAAGACATTAAAAAGATGATATCAAATGCCTAGATTGTAAGTTAAGGTGGTTGTGTTTTTTATGTGAGTTTGAGTTATTTTTTCTACCACGGGAGCAAGTTCTATTGTAGAGGGCAGTGGTTTCTTTATTCGGACGCTGTCAAAATTGTTTTCTCTTTATTTGCCGTATCATTAGTTTTTGTTGTTATTAATTAAATTAATTTAGCAATCACAATATCAGGAGAGATTCGGGTTAATGAAGAATGATGAGTAAAGTGCATTTATGTCCCCTCAGTTCTTTGTTTAGTACACATATACCCCTTATTTTTTTGAAAGTGCACATACATCTCAGTTCCTTATTTAGTGCACATATATCCATCGGTTTTTAATGCCGGTATCCGGCTATAGGGGTATATGTGCACTTTTAAAAAATTAAGGGGCATGTATGCACTAAACAAGAAAATGAGGGACATAAATGCACTTTACCCAAGAATGGTCTTTAAAAAAATTTAATCGTAAAGAGTATTTTTAAAATGTCGTGTTTGGAGGTGGGGGTTCAGGGAATATGGCCTTGGATTGATGGATGATAGAACTAGGCCTAGTGGATTGTTTTTTTCCAGTTGCATAGTTGTGACATTTGGTTTCCTAAGTTAATACTCAGTTTTGTTTAGATATTTTTGCATTTGTTTGATGTTTGTTGTTCTAATTGAACATAGCTTGTTCCATGTTCATCTATCGAGGTGAGATTTTGTGCATCAACTAAGTTTACCTTCGTGAACATGTAGTTATTAAACTAAGCCTCATGTTTTAAATCTCATATGGTTCGGGGATTATGTATGGTCATTGTAAATTAAAATGAATGAAACTTTGTGCTATGTAAGTTCCATGAACTAAAGTTGATGAAATATAGGGGTATCATCATATGTGTATTCTAGGGTATACTGGAAAGTAGTAAAAACAAGCCAATGACAACATGTTGGTTGTTAAGAATGACTGTTTTCCCTATCGTGCATGTTGCAGATGGATTTTATTTTGCTCGTATTATTATCTGATGAGTTTCTGAATTATATGTTGCACTTCACATATGATTGAATGATGCCCATACTTATATACAGTCACAGTTTCATACTCACGTCACTGATATTTGCATAAAAATAGTCTTGACTTGCCTTAGTATGACCTTCTTTTGCACTGCTAAATCTTTGTTCCCTTTGTTTTGCTTATCCCACCTTGAATATTTTATGTGGTAATTTTAGGTTCCAGGCTATGTTGCACTATTTTATGTTTTTTGGCAAATGTTGCAAAGGATTGCTGTAAGGACTTCATTGTTATGTGGTATCCCTTCTTGACTGTGTAATGGTCTTTTTCTTTTGTCTCCACCGGGGTTGAACAACACCCTTCGGGGAGTTATTATGGTGAATGGCTAGGATGTGAGGGACCACAAAGGTGGGGAAGATTGCTCTTATAATTGGCGATCTCCATTTTCGATTTTGATCTATGAGATGTGAGACTGTTGGATCGGTTGCTGCATAAATGACCTACCCCTAAGATACAGGGTTTACCTGATTTAGAATCCACTGATCATGTATATCGATGCTCTCCCCATCCAATACACTCTATGCAAAGTTATCTAAAATAATAACCTTTGCCCACGATATCGATCTCCACCCCCAGGAATCTCCACTCAATGTAGTTACTGACGTGTAGTCTTTATTCCACATGCACTTGCCCTTATAAGTTTGTGCAAGTATGCTTTGCTTACTTGACATCATCATCCAAGCATGCTTTGCCATTATAACTTAGTTCAACAAAACTGTTATATACACATAAAGAACATCAACTTAAAAATGCGTAAGCATCAACAAAAGTGATAATAGCCACATAAATATCAACTGAGATATACAAAACATAAAATAAAATAAAAATAAACTACTCTCAAATCTATCAAAAATGAAATTAGACATCAACAAACTACATCTAAACATCAACTAAAAAAAATACATAAATCAACAAAAATGACAATAGATATATGCACATTAAGTGAAATTAGACCTCAGCAAACCAAATGTAAACATTAGGTGAAACTAAAACTAAGTAAACTACATCTAAACATCAACGGAAATGGACAGAACATCATTGACTGTAATAAACATCATACATCATTGACTGTAATAAACATCATACACGACATTTAAAAATCCAGAAATTGTGGAAAAATAGGAAATATAATACTCCCTCGGTCCCAAAAAATATGACATAATTTCCTTTTTCGTCTGTCCCAACAAAAATGACATGATATAAAAACTATCCAAACAAGTAAAGAATATGTTCTTAAATTCTTACAATGTTCTCTTTAATTTTAACAACTGTCAGACTGGGCCCAATGATTTCTCAAAATATTCATACTTTTTCATAATTATTCCCTATCACATTAGCTTGTATAAAAGAGCCAACCAAAAGTGATTCCACCATTTTGGTGGGACAGAGAGATTATATCAGATAAAAATAACTTCATATGTACAACGAGACTTTAGGAGCTCGATTTCACAAGAAAACACCATAAACATCAGTAAAATTGATCGATTTCATTATATAAAATCAAAATGATCAGAAAATTAGGGTTTAAAAATGAAAAAATCAATAAAAAATATTAAACTTACCACGAAAGAGAGAATCGTGCGGGGACGTGGATAATTTGAATAAAATTGTGGGAAAAATAGATAGAGGGAGAGAAAACATGAAGATCGAAGAAAATATGAACGAAATGGGAGAAGAAAATTCACGACGGACAACACGCGGGAGAATGTGCGTGGAGAATGCGAGTGGAGAATGAGCGTGGAGAAGAAATAATAGAGAGAAAGTGGAAGGAATTCTCCTTTAATTCCAATACTCTTACTATAACTGCATGTAAGGTGACCAGGTTTCCGTCCTTTTTAAATAAAACATATCTTATGTATAATTTCTATTCCGTTGAACATTTAGGTGATTTTTTAATCAACCGTTAGACGATTTAAAACAGAACTTTGTGTTGCTTTTTATATATAATGGAGAGGAGAAATCCTCCTGTTAGACCTATTAACAACTTGATCAGTCATGAAAAATCGCATTTTAATAACTTTTAGGGTCAAATTATAATTATTTAAACGTTGCGACACATTTTAAAAGTTTTTCAAAGTTATACGAACATTATTGTATTAAATAAAAAACCAAATCACCCTGTTAATTACATAAATTATAAAACTAACCGTCTAACGGTTAGTCGGTCTACAACATGACTTTGTGAAAAAAGATACTCCCATGTTCCTCTATATATGACAAACTTTCATTTTTGAAATATTTTTTTATATTGACACACTTTATATTTTCGACAAGATTTCTTTAATTTTATTCACTCATTCTATTTCTTACTTTCTATATTCAATTTTCATCCACTCATTTAATTCACCTACCCAGTGGAGTATATTTTTGAACCTATAAAAAGTTGAAAGGGCAATGTTGCATCCAACCAAAAGTCGAAGGGCAAACCCGCAACTTCGTCCCTAAAAAAGTGACATTCTTTAAACAACTGAGAGATGAACTCAGTGTTTTCATAAGCACTGGGAGCAGGGGAGTAATTCCAGCTTCCAGCTACTGGGGCTGGCTGATTGAAGGATGAGCGTAATTCAAAAGGAAACGATTGAGGTCATTGCTCAAAGCATTGGGATCACCAATTTATCCCCAGACGCCGCACTTGCTCTCGCTCCCGATGTCGAGTACCGCTTGCGCGAGATCATGCAGGTTCATGTTTCTCAGCTTCAATAACAGTTGCTAATCCAAAATCATGGCAATGTGTAATGTTTTGCTAAGATAGGTTGCATTGTTTCTGTTTTGAATACTGTTGTAGAGATAAACCTAAGTGTGGTTCTTGAATTTCAGGAAGCAATTAAATGTATGCGGCATTCGAAGAGAACCCTGCTGACAGTTGATGACGTTGACAGTGCGCTCAAGCTCAGAAATGTCGAGGTAACTTTGGCTTTCATGTTTCTTTTCAATGATTTTAACCAAACTGAAAGATGGTTTTACTCTTATCATCATTATTTCACGACCCAAATGCATAATTACTCCAAAGATTCAGGTTTTACCATGTTGGCATCAAATTGTTGGGAGCTGAAAGTTGAAACTCTAGATTTATCGCTACTTGGCTCTTTATGTCCAGTGATCAACTATATTTGTCCTCTGGTGCCACAGCCAATTTATGGGTTTGCCTCTGGAGATCCTTTACGGTTCAGAAGAGCTCTTGGGCACAAGGACTTATTCTATGTTGATGACAAAGATGTGGACCTCAAAGATGTCAGTAGCTATATCTGTGGAATTCATCCGTATTAATTGATGAATTGTGTCAAGTTTGAATGTAGTTTCATATGATGATTGAGATTTGGTTTTTGATTTACATTTAGGTAATTGAAGCTCCATTACCAAAGGCACCATTGGACAGTTCAGTTGTTTGCCACTGGCTGGCTATCGAAGGTGTGCAACCCGCTATTCCAGAAAATGCTCCAGTGGAAGGTTTGTACCTAGAAACAGATACTCTCCTTTGTTCGATAAGTAGTCGCTATTTTCATGGCTGGTTTTCTTCATTTGGTATTATTAGTAGGACCTTGAGAATCATCTGAATCTTTATCATACTCGTGTTGTTCTTACTCCGTCTGTCTCAATTTGAGGTTCACTTCCACGGTTCAAATAGGTTATTTCGGGCCATAAAATTTCAATGACACACAAGTAATAATACTATCACGCTAGATATTGTGAGATTTATCGTGACATTTATTTTCAAATTATCAACTTTTTATAATTTTTGGCTATGTACAATTAAAGATATCAATGGTCAAAAGTGTATCTTGAAGACGGTGAAAAACAGAAGGTGAACCCTAAAGTGAGAAGGAGGCAGTACGCAATAGTTTCCCTTGACCCATGTTGTATCAACTGAAAGAAAGTTCAGATGTCGAAGGAAAGAAAAGTTTCAGGAAGGAAGTAAACGAAGGAAAAAATTGAAATTTCTTGTTTGCATTATTAGAGATGGAATCCGTGTTGAAGTTCTTCTGCCCACAAGGACAACTAAGTCATGGTCTTTTCTGAGGACTACATACATAGGGCACTCTGTGCAATGTTTTTGTTGAACCAAAGAAAATGGTTGGTGTCAAAGTCAAAAAATCTTCAGGTCAGGCACATGCCAGCATAATGTGCTCTACATGTGATCATTCATAATTTCACCCCGAAGAGATTAACTCGATCTTATTCTGCTCAGTTGCTGACTGTTTGGGTTTCCTTGGAAGCTAATGTGAAAATAGTTGACAGAAAAATGAAAAAAGTTACAGAGAAAGATTCGCATATCATTGAAGCAAGGAGATGTTTGTTACAACTCTCCGACCATACATTTTTAGCACATTACTTGTTCTAGTTTTGCAGCGCTAGTTTTTTGTGTATTTATAATGGAAGTGAAGAAGTTTAGGTTTGTTTATATGCAGTAATTGGTCGCCCTCAAGAGAAAAAACAGCTGGAAGCAAAAGAAGTTGAACTTCCTGTTGACATAAGATTACCTGTTAAACATGTCCTGTCCAGGGAACTCCAAGTAAACACCTTCAATTTTTTTTGACTGTTCTGGAATTTTATTACTCTCATAACTGACCAGGAGTTTCAATCATGCAGTTATATTTTGATAAAGTAGCTGAGCTTTCCATCAGTAGATCTGATTCAGTACTTTTCAAGGAAACTTTGGCAAGTTTGGCAACAGACTCTGGCCTTCATCCTTTGGTTCCTTATTTCACATGCTTCATTGCAGATGAGGTATGCTTGATGAGTAATCAACTGAAGCCTATATTGCTTGTATTTTTCCTTATGTGGTTACATTTCAGGTTTCTCGCGGTTTAGGCAATTTCTCTTTACTATTTGCTCTGATGCGTCTCGTCTGCAGCCTTCTCCACAATCCCCACGTCCACTTGGAACCTTATGTGAGTGTTAGTGTTCTGCATACACACATTAGAAATTTTGTTTTCTCATTTGGTATGTCCTCACAAATGTTGACTAGATGTAATTGTCTTGTTATTATCATGAGTGATGCACAAAAGATACTGTTTTGATGAATGAAATATGATTCCCATGGAGTGAAATAAAGATGAATAGGATACTAAGGTGGCAAATTAGATGTGCAAGCAGTACGAATTATCTGTGAAAAGTTGGTTGACCCCCCTTTCCCTCACAATCAATATTCCCATGGAGCTTTAAAGAGATTAATATGAGGACGGACAAATATGAATGGTCAAAATGTATTATGGTCACTCTAGATCGGATAGAATGCGTTGGAAAGGAGGTATAACTAAGTAGGCCCGGCAGTTAGAACATGAAAGGGGAGAGGGGAAAAAAGAATTGGAAGGGAACTTTGACAAAGGGCCTGCAATATTTTCTTATTTCATTTTATTGTGGTAAATTTTGTGAATTGCATTAATTTTTAAAACAATAAGATATATATGGTGGAGTAGTAATCTAGTGACTGTAGTCGCTTGTACATTTTTAGGGAAACATACTAATTCATCATCATTTAAAGACATGCTATATAAAGTATGTATGAAACATGTATCTTAACCTAATTATATTTTGAGATATGATCTATGTAGAGGGATAAAGGTGTAGTTGTAATATAAGTTGCAATAGTTCTAGGTGTATTTAAACTTCCATGACTCTCAACATGAGGAAGAGTAACCTTTACATGACAATTCTAAGAAGTAGGTTAGTTGGATATTGAGTATCATGTTCTTTTTCTCTCTGGTTAATGAGCTGTTTCATCCTATCAGCTTCATCAGCTGATGCCAGCAGTTGTCACTTGCCTAGTTGCGAAGCGGCTCGGAAATAGACTTGCTGATAACCACTGGGAACTAAGAGACTTCACTGCAACTATAGTAGCCTCCATATGCAGACGGTGGGGCTTAATTTTATACTGTTCAAATTGTTTAAATATTACTCATATCTTGTTGTGGCTATGAGAAGTTATTGTTTATTACTTATAATGAATTTTCAGCTACAAAACTTGATATATCATTACCTGGGAGGAAAATTGTTGGGCTTCAAATTGCATCTAACTTCCATGTTTTTCAAGCATTTATTAGCTTTATTATTGGTTTTCCCTGAAAAGTTATGAAGCTTACTTTAGACCAGAGACCTCTGTGGAAGAAGATATGATATTACTAGTAATGAATACATTACATTGGGATTGGGGTGGTATTGAAATCCTGTCGTATATTGTTCGAATTTTGTTGCCCGAAATTTTCAACCCACACATGGAGGCTGCTGGATTAGATTGCTTCATTCCGTAGTAGGTCAAAACTGTGCCAACATACATGATGTTGAGATAGAGTGCAAAAGTGCTTACAGTCAGAGAGCCAGTTGGGTATAGAATATGATGGGAACCTGTTTCGTACTACTTCTCAAAACCTCAAAACAAAAAATATAATTCATTGCTACATGAAAAGCAAAAAAATGAACTAATCAAGCTATGCATAGTTACTGCCTTAGAACGACAATGGCTAGCCATTACTCTACTACTGGTTTTATAACCTTCCTCAAAAGGATGAAGATAGAGTATGCACTCAAGCTTTCTAAAGTTATTTTAAAATAGGAAGAATTCCTTTGTTGATAAAATATGTAGCAGTTGCAGTTGTGACATCAAGTGAGAAACACGGTAATCTTTTGTCACACCTTCATAGATGCCAAAGATTGCTACTTATCCATAGTTTTTGTTTTCAAGTTAAAAGTCCTTCTGTTCATTTCAGGTATGCCCATGTTTACAATAATCTTCAAACACGATTAACCAAAACTTT
>JAULKM010000011.1:9077447-9089387 GCA_032355605.1 Rubia tinctorum | reverse complement strand
TTCATAGTTCCTCTCGTATTGTTGCTTCTTGTGATGGTAGTTACCAGACTTATAGGACAAGTTGTAACCACCTCGACCACGCCCATAACTACAACCATTACCTCGACCTCATCCATGACCTCGACCCCTCTCTCGACCCTAAAAATAATTCTTGCGTTCAAGTTCGTCAGAGTTAACAACGTTTGCTTCAGGAAACTCTTTTAAACCAGTCGGACGAGATTGATTATTTTTCATCAGCAACTCATTATTCTTCTCCGCAATGAGGAGACAAGAAATTAGTTTAGAATATATTTTAAACCCCCACACATTATTTTTGTTGTTGTACTGTCACATTTGATGTGTGGAAAGTAGAAAGAGTCTTTTCCAGCATTTCAGTATCAGTTACTGTAACCCCACAAAAATTCAAGTGGGATACTATTCCAAACATTGTAGAATTATAGTCACTGACTTTCTTATAGTCTTGGAACCGTAGATTGTTCCAGTAATCGTGGTAAATGGGGAGCATTACATCATTTTGGTGACCAAATCTTTCTTTCAAATTTCTCCACAGCTCAATTGGTTCCCTCACTGTGATATATTCATTTTTTTAGGTCTTCATCATGGTGTCGGCGAAGAAAGATCAAAGATCTTGCCTTGTCTATCCTTGATGAGTCATTCCCTTCTTGTATTGTTTCAATGAGGTCCATTGACTCCAAGTGCATCTCAATGTCTAAAGTCCATGGCATATAGTTGTTTCCACTGATCTCAAGTGGACTGACTTCAAATTTCACAATATTTGACATGATGATAATTGATGAAGGCGGAGAGTGATCGTGCTGATAACGTGTTGTGAAAATAACTTGCTTTGTCACTTAATTAATTAAGGAAGTGATAAGTAACTTGATATAGAAAACTAGATGGGGAGAATGGAGAATAAGATGAAGAGAAAAGATAAGGATGAGATGAAGTGAGAAAGTGAGAATGAGAGGTCCAATTTTATTAAATCATCTTAGGGGGTATTTATAGGAGAATTTAAGGGGTAATTACATAGTGTTCCCCTAAGATAAATGAATAGTAAAATAATTAATTATCACCAATCTAGCTTATTGCTAATGAGTATTTCATTATTCATAATAGTTTGATCATTTCTGTATTATCATAACTTGCTTCATCTTGATCCCACATCGTTTTTTAAATTTTTGTTCTTATAATATTCATTAAGCGGGAGAATCAAACGACTTAATTAGAGTGGAATCACAATTTTAGAGAAAAATTCGTTTTAACTCTATGTTTTGGCCGAAAGTGAAGAAATTACCTTGCAAAATTTGAACTGCAAAAATAACCATGAATGTCGTTGATCGATATGTGAACGACCAAATTGGCCGAAAATCGTCAAAATGACCAATTTACCATTATGTTAAAAAAATAGTGAAAGAAAATAATACTCTCCCTACCTTTTAACAAAACCCTTTCTTTTGTTTTCCATTTTTCTTGGTTTTCACCTCTGGGACACTTCGCTTCTGAGCCAAACCCGACCCGGATTTCACCACCCTGCATATATTCGACTCCATTCTCCGCTGCGGCTCGACGGCAGTACGACGGGATGGCGGGGCAAAGGCAGCAGTGTGATGGTGCGACAGAGCTCTCGGGGTTAGCCAGATCTGAATGGCCAACACCACCAATGAGATGGCGGCAAATTTGTGTTGGGGTTGCATTGAGGGCAACGTGGCTAGGGTTGAGCGGTGGCAGGGGTGAGGAGGAGCGCAGTGGTGGGGCGATGTGGAGCATGGCAAACAGGTGTGACAGGGCTAGGGTGGAGTGAGGCAGGAGAGAGGTGGCATCGGGGGCTAGAGTTGAGGTTGGGCCACGGGGGAGTGTGACAGGGGAGAGGTAGAGCGCGTCATAGGTAGGGTTGAGGGTGGGGAAGGATACCGGCTAGGCTGAGCTGGATTTCTGGAGGAGAATTAGTGGTGGGGCTATAATTTCGCCTGCGATGAAGGTAGGGTTGAGAACGGGGGAGGCTAGTGGTGGCAGAGGCTATCGATGGGGTTGGGCTGGGGTTCTGGAGGGGGATTAGTTACAGAGTTGTAATTCCAGCTGTGCGGGATGGTTGAGGGTGGGGGAGGCTAGTGGTGGGACTGGCTCGGTTCTTGGCAGGGTTAGTGGCGGGGCTGGGGTGGGTTTTGGGCGGAGGCACGGCGGTGGTGGAGGAGGTGGTGGTGGAGGTGGAGGAGGAGGCGGAGATGAATTTGAAGAAGAAGATGATGTTGTTTGAAGATGAAAAAGAAAGAGTAGAACTATCATTTCATTTTCCGTTTTTAGTTAAAGGGTAATTCTGTATTTTATTACTAGTCAACGCCTGACTTGTATCAGTCAACGTCTGAAATGTGGAAAATGGTATAACTGCACAATTTGACAAAAATATAGGGTTAGTTTTATACTTTCAGATTCTACAAGGTTATATCTGCACTTTTTTCAATTTAATATGGTTATTTTTGCATTTTCCCACGATTTTATTATAAGGGCGATAAACTTTATTTAAAATAATTTATATTTATAAATTTTAAATTTAAATAAAAACATAATTTTTCATTTTTAAATAAACTGCTATCTTGATTTAAATAAATATGTAATTTTAAAAATATCATTTACTTCTAGTTATTAACAAATAGCTATCTTAATTTTAAAAAATATTGTAAATAATACTGTTTTGAATTATTTATCATGTTTATTAACATTTAATTCTGAAATATTCTAGATTTTATATGTAAAATAAGGTAAATATTAAGATTAGTTATGTTAGAGAGAGTATAGCATTTTTCTAAACAAAGAAGTAGCATGAACCAATAAATTGAAAGTAACTTAAGAATTTAAATTATTTCTGTACATTTTGTTTGATTTTCAACAGAGGCAAAATATAATTTAATCTAGTTTTTATTTATTTTTTAATAAATTTTAGCCTTAATCACCCTTTCAAAATAAAAAAATGTTGAGAGCACCTCCTGTCAGATTTTTCTCTTCAAATTCCAAAAAGAATAATTAATAAGAGATGAAAATGTTTGGGTTCATGTATGGGCTTCTCTTGGGTGCTTCAACTTTGGGAATCCCAAGAGTTGGGTACATTGATTAAGAATATTCTAGAGGTGCAATTAAACTCTATAAATAGAGGGATAGTTGAGGTGATAGGTGTGAGTTTTGTAGACATATGTTTTGGTTTAAAATTAACTCTCCGGATCTGTATTCTATAAACTCGTATGTGGTAGTAAAATCTAAGTTTGTTCGTGGAGATAGTCAAATATTTGTGAATCACGTTAAATCTGTGTTCCGTTCTTTTCACTTTCTTTTTATTATCTTGATTATGCGCAATCCCCCTCCTCTATGTTCCACACATGGACTTGAGTAATATCATTAGATTTCCTAATTGCATGATTTGTTTGGGGAGCAACTATTATAATTTATTTCCCCTATTGGTGGGTATAAGTATTAAAAAAAATTGTATATTCATACTCCCTCCGTTTCTCTATTTGTAACACCATATGTATAGGTGCTTGGATTTAGGTGAAGAAAATGAGTGGATGAATTTGAATGTAGAAAGTAAAAAGTAGAATTTGTGGATGAGATTGAAGGAATCTTGCCAAAAATAAAAAGTGTGTTATTTTAAAAAATCATCTCAATAAGGTAAGTGTGCCACAAATAGAGAAACGGAGAGAGTACTTAATTTCGATTTATATACATCCACCAATATCATTAGGAGAATGGTTGAATGACTGATTAGATAGAACCCCAGAAAGGAAGATATACATATTCCTTGTATTATTATTCGGAGTGGACGATCAAAATAGTGATACAACCAAATGTGGATAAAAATAGTAATACAACCAAGTGTGGCTTCAAAGGAAGAAGCACGCGTCATTATACGCAATACCCTGGGCGCGGGTGCTCGAACGAACCAGTGGTGACACAGAGTTTGCAGCGATGCGATGCGATGCGATGCGATGCGAATGCGGCAAGAGGAAGAGTTGGACCATGCTTTACCAAATGAGCCCAATTGGCACGCAGGACGGTGACGGTGACGGTGACGGTGACGGTGACGGTGACGGTGACGGTGACGGTAAGAGATATACTCATATACATTCATCAGTGGAGGAAGAAGTCATTAAAGGTGGTTATATCGGATCATTGAATGTACTTTCAAAGTGTATTCAATGGTCCCGCTTTTGATCAAAATCGATTAAAAGCAACACAAAAACCGCCTTTAATTAGGGTCCTGAGTTTGAAACTTATTTCTGAGGTACCAAAAAAAATAACGGCCGGAAATCAATTGGTTTTCGGCAGCCTTGAAGCTAGATGTGGAGGGGGAAATGGCAACAAACGATCCACGAAAGGCTCACGGAAAAGCTTGTACAAGCACATAAAAATGCACATGAAAAATACAAATCTTCAGGGGAAGCGGAGAATCGACGTGGCGGAGGGTTATCAGTGGCGGTGTCTTCAGCAGCACCATGGCGGTGGCCTTCAGCGGTGGACCATCCGATGACAGCGGTGGACCATCCGATGACAGCGGTGGACCATCCGATGACGGCGGTGGGGTGAGAAGGGAATGGGGGGTGAGAGGTGATGGAGGGGTAGAGGCAACGGAGGGGTGAGAAATGAAGATGAAGGAATAAAACCCTGAGTTAATGGGTTTAGTTATATTGGACCAAAAAATGAGCTAGAACCGCCTTTAAAATAAAAGGGTGATTTGGGATAGTACTTCCAAATTTGGAATCTATTTCGGACGCTCAAAATGGAAAAAGGTGATTTGGGAGGGATTTCCAAACTCAAAACCTATTTTGGACCTCAATTATAGGCGGTTCTGATGTAATCGCCTTCTAACGTTGCCTTTAATAGAGTTTTCTCTAGTAGTGATCTTGCTTGTATAATTTGATAAGAATTGGGCAATTTACTACCTGGGGCTCCTTGGATTAATGCTCTATTAATAGGTGAATTGTATAAGTACTGGAGGATTACAGGAAATCTATACATCTTAAAATATATTGACTAAACCAATCATATCAATTATATTTACTAACAGCTTGGTTACTAGAGGACTAACGTGAAAAAACAATGTACAAACAATGGATATAAATCGATACATACACTGATGCAAGTAGGACGAATGCACACGTCCTAATTTTGACGAATTGCGAGATGGTACTAAAGCGCATCGAGAACTTTCAAAAAAAATCTTTGAAAAGTTAAAAGTATAACAATATATTTTCAAATTAGATTCATTAGATTTTCAAATTACCACGTGTAGAACAGAGATTGAAAATGCTCACGAACTAGCACAAATGGTCCTACGGGGACGGTATTAAAAATCAATGGAATAGCATAACCTTTTCAACCAGTCTAGTAGCGGAGGCAGAACTATATTTGAAGGGGTCTGAATTATACCGACTAAAAATAAAACGTTTTCTCCCTAAAGGGGTCTGAGATTATCAAGGGCGGAGTGAAAACTTTCAGGAGAAGTAAAAACTCCCTTAATTGCTGAAACTGAACTAGGACGACCGCACCGACTCGACCCCCTTAGTTTTGCCACTAGAATTAGAATTTTTTTTTATATTCAAAGATGATAACGGCACAAAACTTATACTTCCATCATATTCTTTTAATTTATCTGTAATTTAATTTTGTTAATTTATCTGTAATTTAATATTTTCATACTAAAATACTTTTAAAATTATATATTATATTTTTAACTAAACGTTGTATATTTTAATTTAAACACATACTGATTGTATTTTAATTTAAAGTATAAGTATGGTGTAGAAAAATGCAATATTTAATTACAAAATATAATATTTAAATTAAAATATTTAAATTAAAAAGTACAATGATTACTACATAACTTTTAAAAATAGCGCATTTCCAAGATTAAGTCTTCGATAGAAAGCGTTAGGGGTGGCAAAATAGATCTGCAGCCTGTGGATTAAACTGGTTATCTATTTTTAAACCCGGGTAGGTTCGGGTAAGATGAGTAATGAGTTAAATGGGTAATGGATCAAATGGGAAATTGAAAATTATAGGTTGGGGGTTGGGTTTGTGGGTTGGTCGCGGGTTTACCCATATAGGTTTGTTAAAAAGATATATCCCACATCGGTTTCTTACAAGGATAATAACTAAGTTATGAAGTCTTGGGTCACCTCCACTTAGTACTAATTAGTCTTAAGATAGAAGCTTAAGATACCTTAAAATTTAACATGGCATCATAGGCGAGGTTGGGTTATTGCGGCAATGTGTAGATCCCATATAATTGGCCTGATATGGGTCGTGGAGTGTTTCAACGTTGGCACGTGAGGGGGCGTGTGGAAATATACTCCCTCCGTCCAACAAAAACTTGTTTATTAGTTTACATCAGTGTGGGTTGACTCCTACTAAAACTTGAAATATACTCCCTCCGCCCCGAGAGTTTACCCATATATGTTTGTTAGAAGATATATCTCACGTCGGTTTCTTACAAGGATAATAACTAAGATATAAAGTCTTGGGCCCACCACTTAGTACCAATTGGTCTTAAGATAGAAGCCCAAGATACCTTAAAATTTAACATGGGATCAGAGTCGAGGTTGGGTTACTGCGCCGATGTGTAGATCCCATATAATTGGCCTGATATAGGTTGTGGAGTGTTCCACATTGGCACATGAAGGGGCGTGTTGAAATATACTCCCTCCGTTCCACTAAAACTTGTTTATTTGTTTTTTCACAATTTTTTATGATCATACTTGACCGTCAATATCTCTAACTACGTATAGTATTTTTAAATAAAAAATTAATATTAAGAAACTAGATATTAAGATGAATCTATCAAGATTTCTTGAAATTTTAATTTATTTATATATTGGTTGAAATTTAGGGTCAAAACTTAAAATTTTTATTTTGAAAAAACAAATAAGCAAGTTTTAGTGAGATGGGGGGAGTATATCCCACATCAATTTCTTACAAGGATATATACAAATATAACCCTATATACTTCAGTAGGTGCAAATATAACCCTGAAATAATTCAAAAAATACAAAAACAATCATAACTATTTAATGAAAGTGCAAATATAACCCTAAATACTATATTCCGGCATTGACTGGCCATTTACGACCATTGACCGACTAGAAATGAGTTAAATTCCATGTGGGGCAAAGCTGAAAATTCATTTTCAATTTTACCCATTTTCTTCTTCTTCTTCTTCTTCTTCTTCATACCCCTCCCCCACCCCATCCATCGGTCACCACAACCAAGCCATCACCGACCGCTATCTCCGACCACCACAACCACCAGATCCGGCCACCACAACCCACAGTCACTACCACCTCCGGCCACCACAACCACCACCCCAAGCAACCACAACAGCCAGTTCCGGCCACCACCTCCTCCACCACAAACACTCACCCCACGCCCAACGCCGAGCTCGAAACCACCGCCACCACTTAGCATCGGTGTGACCTCGTAACTCCGCTCCCACCTCCACCACCGCCGCCCCTAATTATCATTGCCTAATGTGTTTTGCGGCAGTTAGATTAGTCAAAACTACTCACAGGCGACCACCGTCGTCAAGGCTCCGCCTCGGGGACCATTTTCATATCCAAATTGTATCCTCTGCCGCCCGATTTACCCCCACCTACGGAAACTTCAACCTCTGGTTTCCGTCCACCGTCGTCAGTGAGGGTGGTGTCACTCCGAAGGCTTTTGTCTCGTCCTCCTCTGAAGGTTGCGCCACTGTCCCCACCATCTCTTCCTCCGCCTCATCTTCCCATTGCCCTCCGTCGTAGTGTGAGGGAGCTGCGTTTCCTCTTTCTCTTGTCTCCTTCCATCGATAATATGTGCTTTGGTCTCTTCAATTTGGGTGGGAATGAGAAAGGGTAACGAAATGGCGGTTGAACGATACACACTTTCATTGTCTTCTTCATATGAAAGTAAAACGACGGAGAAGGAAAGAAATGGAAGGAGAAAGGGTAAGGAAAATTAGGGTTTAGGGGCATAATATAAATTTCTTTTCTTTTTTGTTTTTTTGTTTTTCTAGAGAGGTAAAATAGTTTTTTCACTAAATTCTGGCCTTAATCTGCCGGAATGGGGTACATTTGCACTTATACTTACTATCTAGGGTTATATTTGCACTTTCAATTATCAAAACGTTATATTTGCACTTATGTGACTTAGATAAGGTTATATATACACTCTTCTCTAACTAATACTCCCTCTGTCCCAGTCTAAATTGCTTATTTACTTTTTTAGAGTCAAATTTTATAGATTTTGACCATAAATATAAAATAATATATAAATAGTAAATATATCATACGAGATATTATTATATTTGTCTTAACATCTATTTTCTAATTATCAATTTTTTATGCGGTAGTGTTATACGTAATTAGAGATATTTACAGTCAAACATGTTCATTGAAGACCTTGAAAAAGTAAATAAGCAATTTAGAGTGGGACGGAGGGAGTATATAAGATCTTGGGCCACCCCCACTTAGTACCAATTGATTTTAAGATGGGAGTTCCAAGATACCTTGAAATTTAACATGGTATCATAGTCGAGTATTTGGGCACTGGTCCTGAGTTGGGTTTACTAGGCCGATATGTAGATCTCCTTTAATTTGACCAAATATAGGTCGTTGAGTGTTTCCATGTTAGCAAGTGAGAGACGTGTTGAAAGATATATCGCACATCGGTTTCTTACAAACATAATAACAAAGATATAAGGTCTCGAGTCACCTCCACTTAGTACTAATTATTTTTAAGATGGAAGTTCAAGATACCTTGAAATTGAACAAGGTTGAAATCCGTGAATTTACCAATATAGGTTGGTATATAAACTCATATGAATCAATATGGGTTGAAACCGACGAATTTTATCCATATGAATTTATATGTGGCTTGAAATCTATGGATTTACCTCTTTCTTAAATGTTAAGAGTTTATGTAAATTGTTATAAAATCCGAAGTGATGCATCAACTATAATTACATGCTTCTAAACAAACAATGAAAGCTATGAAACCAATTACTCTAAAACTCTTTTTATTAAAAAAAGGAAAAAAGAAAGGCACTACATTTCATTGTCATATCCATCCATATGTGATATGTCCCGTGACATCAAATGCATCCCTTTTAAGCGACATCCAATGCGTAAATCATAGGACTCATGTATTAGCTGTAAAGCTTCACAAACCATTCTTCTGTCTTTTTCTCAGATATGCCTTCTCACTTTCTCGCTCTTCCAACATCCATCAAAACTAATGCTGTTTCTTCTTTTCTTTTTCTTTTTCCCCCTGATTATGTACATACTCCCTCCATTTACCCACTCTTTTCTGGTTTATTTCTTTTATATTTATACATTTTCTATTTTAACCAGGTGGATTTAGAAAATTTGATTTGATTGTTCACAATTTAATTTATTGGCTCTACCTCTAAAGATAGTATTAAAATTTTAATAAATTCTAGGATTTAGGACAATAAAATGAATTTAAAATTAAAATTAAAGTAGGGCACTAATAAAAAAGCATGTATCGTCTAACTTTTTAAAAAAATTAGACCCGCCTCTGATTTTAACAGAGAAAATATCATGCTGGATTGAATAACAGTTAGACCAATCAAGAAAAACTTCATTTCAAAAACTTTATTGTCAAATTATAATTTTTATACACTGCAGTACATTTTGAAAGTATTTCAAAATTATAAGAATCTCGTTACTATAAATAAAAATAAATATCAAATCAACTCATTACTTACATTCATTATAAAATGGTTCCGTCTAACAGTCAGTCGGTCGAAAACAATATTTTGTGTTTTTAACAAAAAAAAAATCAATTTCATCCACTCATTTTATTTTTACTTTTTGAATTCAATTTCATCCACTCATTTCATCCACCTAAATCCAATCATCTAAATTTGTGGTGTCATATAGAGAGAGGGAGTAACTCTAATCTAATCATAATTGTATGGCTCTCTTACGATATGAATTCAATTTATAGTAGGATGGTAAATGGAAGGATGATCGAATACAGGTTGGAAAATTTGGGTAATAAAAAAATATAAATGTGATCCATTTCGGCCCATTTCATAACGGGTCAAAATTGAATCGAAATGTTGCAGGTTGAAAATCACTAAGCCTACAAATTAAAAATAAATTTTACATTAACTAAAAAAATGAATTATTTTTTAAAGTAAATATTATACATTAACTACTTAAAAATGTAAAGTTGAGTGCATTCTGTCTCCATTTAACCCGTAAGACCATTTATCTAAATTGAGAGGCTAAACTTGATCGCTTTAATTGTCAACAATATTTTTCCATCGGTGTATAGGAGTCACTTATAACGCATAGAATTATCTCTAATTTGACCCCATAAGGATACTAAATGAACGACATTCTAGTGGGCCAAAGTATACAAATCTATTATAATTCTTCAAAAAACGGGATTGCCGGAAGTCCGTTAGTTTAACAACTTTGATTTGAAACTCTCTTTACAGTCTTTGAATCTTTGGATAACATATCCAAGGTTAATCAAATTTTACCGAAAAAAATCACCAAAAAATCATAAATTAACAAAAACAATTCATATCCGACACTTAAATCCAGAAAAATATTTTTAAAAAATACCCATATTTTAAACTAAAAACGCAAAAAAAAAAACTAGAAAAAGGAAACTAACTGAAATTGAATAACGAAAATGTAGAATTAAAAGTCCCCCACCCAAAAAGAGAAAATTTTAAAGCAGAAAAATAGAAGAGAGGAGAAAAAACCCTCACATTCACCATTATCTCGCTGGAATACTTTCGGAAACCAATTACCTTGCCACAACTTATTACAACCTTATCTAATAAAATATCACATCCACTGTTTGTCGTCATCGAGGGTGTATTAGTGAAAACAATGTTGTTGCGCCATTAAAAAATCGTAACAACCCTCAATTCGCAACCGCGACTTTGATGTCTGCAACCAGAGTTGTGCCGAGTTGACTCGAGTTAGTGCTCAGTTCACCCAAACTGCACCGAGTCAAAACCGAATTGAAAAAAGATTACCAATTTACTCTGACTCTCTGAGTCAGGATCCGAGTCGACTTAGTTGGCCCGAGTTCCCTGAGTTCCCTCGCACCAAAGTTTGCTCGAGTCGTGAGTTTGACCAGGCATGGTGGAAAGCATCGACGAACCTGATTAACACTAGGCAAGCCAGATCTACATGTGCGCCCGAATTTGCCCAAGTCATGAGTTTGACCAAGCAAATCGAAGAACCTCGTCAAAATGCCTGAGCCAGTCTAAATCTACAGCCACATCGATGCCTGAGAAACGCTTCACCTTCTTATCCAGACCCAAGAATCAACACCCACGCCTATCAAAGAAACGCATCAACACACGAAAAACTACCATCCGAGCCAAGCTAGTAATCCCTACGGGTTTGTCTTTAGTGAAGGTTGGGGAATAAACATGTTCTCAAGGGTGGGATTAAGGTGGGGAGGCTGTGGCGTTCGCAAGCGAGCCCCTCAACAAAGGAGGGGGCTTATAGGAGAAGTGGAGAGGAAAAGTTTGAAAGTTTTCTAGAGTTTGGCATATTTTACAAGGGTTCAAAAGAGTGGTCAAAACAATGATCCTCTCCGCCCAGTATGATTTAGAATACTAAGAGAACTCAATTCTACTTGTTTTTCATATATTAACGTTTATATTCCAAACACAAAGTATCACAATTTTGAGGGGAGAGATTAAATCATTGAAGAATATCAAACCACAATCCAGAAGAAAAAGGCATAACTCATTACAAAAAGACAAATATTCACCTCTATTATGCCTAAATTCTCTCTATAAGCTCCACCATTCCTTCTCTATGACATCTCTCGAAATCTGGCAATTGCCTTCTTTTGAATGAGTGTTTTATAGCTATCTCCAGCCTGCACCTCAAGGCCTGGATCCACCTTCTTAGGTTGACT
>JAULKM010000011.1:9050454-9063773 GCA_032355605.1 Rubia tinctorum | reverse complement strand
ACATTATTTTCGAACATGGCAAAAATACTAACAGGGTCATAACTAAGCAATTACCTTCAACAAACAAAATCTTGCGGTTAAGGCTGACGAAATCCGACGGTGCGTGGTCAGCGGCGGCGCCGCGTGGGCGGGAGCGGTGGCGCGTGGGCTCCACGCGCGTTTGAAACTTGCAGATCGGCCTCAATTCCAGCGGCGGCGGCACCTCTTCACCGACGGGATAACCTATTTTTGACAAGAACCCATACTAAGACACCATTCCGAAAGAAGAAGCAAAATCTACAACAAACTCACATTCCATCCGGCGTGGCAGTGGACGGCGCAGAGCGCTGGTCTTCGCGGCGAACGACGACGAGCTGATGGGAATGCTCCGGTGGCAAACGTCGAGCGGCGTAGTTCGGAAGCCTAGCAACGAAGGGGATTCTTCTTCGGCCTTGAATGAAGGAGCATACGGACAAATGTGAGTTGATTAAGTTGGAAATAGGCAGTTTAATAAGTACGCATTCTCTGAATGCGCACTATGCATGTAATAAGAAAAAAATTCAGCAGCTCGTCACTGACTTTGACAATTTTGTTGAGTTCGAATGCGCACTCTTCTTCAAAAAAAATTTAAAAAAATTTCCACCCTCTGAAGTCGCATTTAGAGAATGCGACTTCCCTAAAAACAGCTACATCTCGTCACTGTAGCACCAAAACAAGAATTTTCCCAGTAAATACTCCCAGAGTTGGTCGAGGGGGTCCTTCCAGTTCAGTCCGAGGCCAAGGAGATGCAGGCCCTGACGAGGGGGCCGACGAGGAAGAGGAATTTCTAGTTACTCCTCTGCGTCAAAGACCCTAAAGATCAACATATGGAAAGGGCCCCACCAACATCGTTTGAAGGCAGATGGTCGTAGACCCAAACAAGGAATACCCTAATGAAGAAGAATATTTTTTAAGGGCTATAAATTGCCTTGTTAAACCCGAATCTGTAGAGAATTTAGAACCCCCATCAGACGTAAGTCATTTGCCTTCTTAATTTTTAAGCCATGTTGGAATTTGTAAATTAGTGAAAGACACATGCCTCTTTAAATTGTAGACCATCTTGGCATTTTTAAATTAGTGAAAGGCACCGGCCTCTTTAATTTGTAAGCCATCTTGGTGTTTGGAAATGAGTGAAAGGAGTGAGCCTCTTTGATAATGAAATAAATGTGTCTATGTTCATGTCTCCTTTGCCTTTTCTTAAGTTATATTTTTAGAGCTAGCTTATTGTTCTTCGTCATTTTCGCTTGATGCTAACGTTTTTGCAACTTAGTTGAGACCGATAGTTGGATGAAAAGCATTAAAAAATAAGTTTAAGGAATATACCTTAGCAGGAAAGTTACGAAAGAAGGGGGTTCCTTCGACTTACAACAGCATTTCCAAACCGGGTGTGTTATTCCCCATCGAAGGTCCCGGTCGATGCCTATAGCTATTTTTGGGTAAGCTACTCCTTGGCCTGACCAAATATAGATATATTTCAAGGAATAGTACTTTTGAAGGTTGGGATGTTCCATTTTCTAGGGATCAATTACCCTGGAGGGGTCTCCAACACTTAGCTGCCTCAATGATGCTCCTCAACAACTTTGTAGGGTCCTTCCCCGTTTGTGGCAAGTTTTCCATCAAGATCTTTCTAACTTTTCTCATTCTTCCTCATCACGAGGTCTCCTGAGGAGAACTGAATCTTCTAAACCCATCGATCTTGATAACGATTGACTTTTTCTTTCCCCCTAGCCACGTGGAGAGATTCCATTTCCCTCTTCTCTTTGAGGAGGTCGAGGTCTAACCGACGTCGATTGTCGTTGAACTTCTGGTTCTCGTTTCTAATGGTTATCTTTCTTAAGGTGGGTAGCCCAATTTCTTCTGGGATTACGACTTCTGAATGTAGACCACGCTATAAAGGGTTTCCCCTGTGTAAGAATATTTCGTCGTTCGATACGACCATAAGACGATGGGCAGCTCGTAGATCCAGTTCCCTTCTGATCCCTCAATCCTGGCCCTTATTCTATTAATGATAGTTCTATTTATGACCCCCACTTGTATGTTGGCCTGGGGGTGGTTACACCGGTCACCGTTTGGCGGATCTTATACTCCTTGCACTAGCTTTTGAATAGGTTGGTGACAAATTGGGCACCATTTTTGGTGATAATTGTTTAAGGGATTCTGAATCGACAGATTATGTTCTTCCATCATAAGGCAGTCACCGCTTTTACTTTCACGATCGTCAAGGCTTCAGCCTCGACCCACTTTTTTAAGTAATCAAGTGCAACAATGAGGTATCAAAAATGTATGGGGGCCTCGAGAAAGGGACCCATCAAATCGATTCCCCATTTCTCGAATGGGCACGAGCTGTGTATGCTCGTCATTTTTTCTTAGAGGAACATGGGTAGCAGGTGCATGCCTTTGGCACTAGTGGCAAGCCTGGATGTGCCTATAAACATTATTGAACACCTAAGGCCAGTAATATCCTGCCAGAAGGAGTTTTTTTCCACTGATCGATCCCCCTAGTGTCTACTGCATACTCCCTCGTGGGTTTCACACATTAGATATTTGGCTTCATGAGGGGCTACGCATCGAAGGAGTGGCTGCAGGTAACCCCATCGATAGAGTACGTCCTTGTGGATCACATACTTGGGAGCTTTCAATCTTATTTTTCTCGCTTCGATGGCCCCTTCAGGAAGGGTATCATCTCGAAGGTAATTCATGATCATCCTGATCCATGGGCTCTCCTCTTCCACCAGCATTATTGTTTCCTCCTAGAAGCTCCGCTTTCTTAACATTTCCATCAACAACTTCTTTTGAGATTGCAGGTCAATGTTAGAAAAGGCCATTTGCTTAAGGCGTCGGCCTTATGATTCATTTCTCGAGGGACCTGTGTCAGAGTGTATTGATGAAAGTGTTCCAGGAGAGGTTTCACCACCTCAAGGTAGCATTGTAAGCTCCACACTCTGGCTTCGTATTCCCCCTGGACTTGTTGGACTACAATTTGGGAATCACTGAATATTTTGAGATCTCGACGTTAAGTTCCTTGGCTAGTCGAAGGCCATTTACTAGTGCTTCATACTCAGCCTCATTGTTTGTGGCCTTAAAGTCAAAGTGCAGTGCATATGGGTAGTCCGTTCCTTTGGGGCTTGTGAGCAATATGCTTGCCCCTCTTCCCCTCAAGTGTGAGGATCCATCCACATAGAGTTTCCATATATCTTTAGCTTTTTGATCTCCTTTAGCCTCAATTACTTACATGGTTTCCACTATGAAGTCTGCCAAGGCTTGGCATTTGATTGTCGTTCTTGGGTGGAATTGAATGTCGTGTTCTCCTAGTTCAATTATCCACTTCATGAGTCGACCTGATGCCTAGGGTTTTAGGAGTATTTGCATGATGGGATGGTTGGTAATTAAAAAATGATGGTATGGCCTTGGAAGTAAGGTTAAAGTTGTTTCACTGCATGAACGAGGGCTAGAATCAGCCTTTCGAGGGAAGTGTACCAAATCTTCGGTCCTAGAAAAGCTCTAATGATGATGTATATGTGGTGTTTTTAACACTCTTTCTCTTTTACCAAGACCCACTTATTTCCAAGGCAGAGGCTAAAATGTAGATATACAAAACTTCTTCTTTCTCAGGTTTCATCAAAGTGGGTAGGCTCCAAAGGTGTTCTTTCAGGTCTAAGAAGGCTTCTTTGCTCTTCTCAGTCCACTCAATTTTTTTGATTTTTTGAGCACATCAAAGAAAGGCAGGTGCTTTTCGGCGCCCTTTGACAGGAAACGACTCAGTGTCGCTAGTGACCCGGTGAGCCGTTAAACCTCGTTAAGCGTTCGAGGAGGCTTCGTGTTAATCAATACCTCAACATTTTCTGGATTGACATCGATCCAACTTTTAGATACCATGAAACCCAGGAATTTGACAGTCCCCACTCCAATCATGCACTTGGCTTGATTTAACTTCATGCTCGATCCTCGAAGCCTCTTAAAATTCTCTTCCTATTCAAACAGGAATTGGTTGTGGTTTTTATTTTTTTACCACCATATCATCTACGTATATTTCTATGTTCCTTTCAATTCTCTCTTTAAAGAGTTTATCCACCAACCTTTGGTAGGTTGCCCCAATATTTTTTAGGTCGAATGGCATCTTTCTGAACATAATGTTCCAACATCCGTAATGAACGATGATTTCTCTTTATCTTCCTCTGCCATGAGTATCTGGTGGTAACTTATGGGCATCGAAGAAAGCAAGCACTTGATAACCCGCTATCGCTTCTACCAGCATGTTCATGGATGACAGAGGGTAAATATCTTTAGGGCAGCATTTGTTAAGATCCATAAAGTCGATGCACATGCGCCAAGAACCATCGTGCTTGGGGACCATCACAGGGTTGGCTAACCATTTTGGGTAGAACACCTCTTCTATAATATCTGCTCAAAGGAGCTTCTTAACTTCCTCTTTTATAGCTTTGGCCCTCTCGGGGGCAAGTAGCCTTCCCCTTTACATAATTAGATTTTGGGATTGGTCGATGTTTAGTTTGTGAACCATCAACTTCCGTAGCACCCCCGTTAGGTCGGAGGTGCTCCAAGAGGACACATCTGCATACCCATCAAGCAAGGCTTACAATTTTATCCTTTGTGGTGCCTTTTATTAGTTTTCCCATGGCTATCATCCATGATGATCAGATGGGGAGTGGTTAGGTGTTCGCTTGGCCTACTTCCCCTTGAACCGAGGCTACAATGTCTCCTTTCTTGACTTTCTTCAAGACTGTGTTAATACAACTTTGAGCTATTGATTGCTTACCCATAATAACTGTTATCCCATTACTGGCGGGGAACTTCATTGTGACCAAATGGCTCGAGATTGGCATATCCACGGTATTCCCAAGATCACATTGTAGGGGATAATAGCATGGATGACAACGAAAATGCATTCAACGATTACTTCCCTATCACCATCCGCAAATCGAATGGGCAAGTTTATTACCCCTAAAGGGAGTACTGTCTTCCTAGTGAAACCCAACAAGGGTGAAGCGGTTCTCTTTAGGATGTGATGTCCCAATCCTAACTGATTAAAACAGTTGGCAAACATGACTTCCACTTCATTAATATCATCTACGAACACCCTTTTTACATAGGAGTCTCCCATCATTGCATGGATTATTATGGGGTCTGCGTGAGGAGTCTGATTAGACATGGGATTTTCATCCAAGAAGGTTATGGTTTCATCGGGTCAGAGCATGTTCTGTCGTGGCTCAACAGGAGGGACGTATCAAGATTTGGCCTTGATGATTGTGTTTGAGGACTTCTCACTCACAACCCCGTTGATGAAGTTAATTTTTCGGTGAGTGCCACCTTGGTTTCTTTCCTCTCAAGCATCCTGGTTGATCATGTTTTATTCTCTGGAATAAGCTTCTCTCTAGTCTCTACCAGCCCCTTGCTGGTCTCGTTCGCGCTGGTTAGAGCTTCGTTTGCTCAGATTCCTGGGTGGGCTCTCTACTTTTGTCTTTCCATGCAATCTCGAAGGTAACCTTCTCTTGCACATCTTTCAGTCTCAGTCTTGAGACGATAACATTTCTCCTTATCATGGCCATGGTCCTTATGATGATCACAGAACTTGCTCGAGGCTTTTTTGAAGGTGTGTCTTTCATCAGAGGCGAGGTCCTAAACAATCCTTGGTGGATGGAGTATATTTCTGTTCGAGACTTCGTCAAGGGAGTATGCGATTCAAAGCACAATATCAAGGCTTCAACCTTGTTTGACCTTTGCTACGGGGTTTTTCCTGTCTTTCCATCGTCCTGTCACCATCTCGCTCTCTTGGTCACATTCTAGACCTTCGAATACTGTTCGACAACCTCTTACCTTTGCTGTAAGGTTTTAGGAGTCTTCAAGACCAACTTTATTTTTATAAATTTAGATTGCTCGCCTCGTTCATGTAACCCAGGAGGAATCCATCTTCTCTGTGATTGATCACGCCAAGGCTTTCATCCACATACCAATGGTAAAACACCTCGGTGGATTCCCCCAACCTCTGCTTGCTCTAGTATAGTCCAGCTAGGGTTTTTTTGAATCACTTTTTCTAGAAGAACTAACTTAGCAAGACTCTTCCAAATCCTCTGTAAGAGTGCAATGACCCTTTCCCCCAGAGGTAACTCCCTATGAGCTTGCATGTCAGATGCTCGTTGAAATATCGTGAGCTCATAAGACTGAGGAAGGTCTGTATGAATTCTCGAGGGTCAGTATCTCCACTAAAGGTGGGGAGTCCTTCAGGTAATTTCAACTCTACCGGTCATCGAGTGGCCATTGATCCATGGGCTAAAGGGAGAAGCTGCTACCTGGACGAAAGGACCAATCAGTCTGTCCAACTCCCTTATCAAGGCATCCCTTGCATCATTTCCCTACTTGTTCATACGTGGATCCACATATGGTTTCAACACCTGGGAAATGCCCATCAACGGGATTTGGTACATCAGTTGAGAGGCCAAATAGCCTGGATGAGACCAAGTTCCTCCCATCATGGGGTTATAATACAGGTGATGGCCTTGGTAATAGGAGGTTGGGAATAGAGTTCTCTCCCTGAGGCTGAAGGTGATCTTGGCCTTCATACCCCGTGTATTATCCTGTAGGTTAGGCCATCATACGAGGGATCTCGCGAATTTCTAGCAGCGGAGTAGATGCCAGCATAGTGTAGGCCATACCGCACGCCGAACCTTGGAATGCGGGCTATGGTCGATCCTGGGCATTTATTCCCATGTATCCAGAGTAAGATATCCTCGGGATAGCCTGCGACTAGGATCTCACCTGCATCACCATCAGTTCTATAACGGGGCTCCCGTTGATTATTGGTTCATTCTCTGGTAGAGTATCGGGGGATTGCCGTGGAATCTCGCAGCACTGAGGGTCTACACTAACTGGGTAAGATTTGGCTGGGACTGGGATGGTGCACCTCCATCATTATGGGGCACCTAGAGATTCCTATCGCATGCTTTAACCTGGAAGTAAGCCGGAGCCTCCGTGAACTACAGCTTAGCCTTCATTCACTGGTTCGGTGGTTGGATCTGAGAGGCAAGCGCGGTGACACCACCTACTCAGGGCTCAACACTAGCATCCATCTGCCAAGAAATCCATGCTGCTTTAATCTGAGGTACATCCGTCGTAGTGGCTATCAGGATCTGGCTACTAGTCACAACCGGGGGTCAGCGTCAGCGCTTTGGGACCCTGGAGGATTTACCATCTTTTTTGTTCTTATAGTCTTCTTCCCCTTGTATGTGGACTGTACTTCTTCACTGGATCATGTATTTATGGTTTTCACTCGTTCACTTTTATGCAAGGTGCTTGTCGTAGAAGCATACTTGAACAAAGAAACTCATAATCTAACTTAACGGTCCCACCAGGGGTACCAATTGATGTGTCTTAGACTCGCCTAGGATACGTCATGAGTCTTCTCATTAGAATCTACAAGAAAGAATCCCTGGAGTTGTCCAAGGGGTAGACTCTCTGATATCAAAGTCATATTCTTTCTTAGGAAATAATGAGTAGTGAATGAGTCTTAGATGAATAGTTTTACCTGTAACTTTATATATGACGACCCTCTTTCTAGGTAGAGTTAGGTAAGGCTAAAGTTTTATTTTCTTGTGGAGCAAATACTAGGGTTTCCATCATGGTGGGCGAGCCCAATGTGCATTGCCTAAAGTGTATTACACAGTGAGCCAGCTCATTACCTTTTTGGTATTAGTCATTTGGGCCTAGTATTAATAGCCTACTATCAGCATTATGCACCGTCATTGTATAATTAGTTATGTTGTATGGTAGTAGTAAGGCATGCACCACCATCTTTTTCTACGAGAAAGTGTTTTTCATTTGTGATTGATTAGGTTTTAATAATGTTTTGAAAGTGTTTATAATTTATGCCCCATTTTCCGATAACACTTCCGAGAGCAAATGCATTGCACACTGAAATTATCCTTTCCAATTATCCTGCCAACATCGTAACATTAATATTAATTTATTTGTTCAAATCATTAAGAATTGGATAGCTCACAATTTTGAAGATGAAATTGTGATAGAATACGGAAGTTAGAGCGTTCAATTCTCCGGTCAAGTGCGATAGAAGTCCTGAACTTGGAAGTTCATTAGGGGAAAAAGTAAATGACCTTGTGGCTAGCCAGTTGAAGGAGATGTAGACAAACCTACTGATATATAATTTAAAATTGTTGAGGAGAAAATATTACGAGCGTAACGAATTACATTGTTTGGAACATTCATCCCAAAAAAAAATCTTCACACGACATTATTCTGTACATGGAAAAATTATTAATAATTTAGGATTACAAATATTATTGGATGTCCCATAATGAGGTGTCATCCTCTTCGGGTAATGTTTTGAGCATTACATTAGAATAGCAATATATAAGGAAAAGTTCAATAAAGATTTAATTGAAGAAAAATCACCTTCATTTGTGCACCCTCTATTATTATTACATTCGAAAACCCTGTGCGACCATATCACATTGATGAGTTTTTACTTATTGTTTTCAAAGAACCTATGTTCATACAATTTGGGAGGCATTTCCGAGCTCCTAAAGGTAAAAGTGTTATCTGACTTCGGGTATTTGAAAATGAGGGGTCCGTACAATATCTTGATAGCCTTCTTCTTTGAATGCAAACATAACCAACACATTTTGCACAATGGTATAGCCAGGATTAAGGTCCACCTTTTTCATCAAATAGTAGAACTACATAATAGCGGTGACTGTGGGCTCGTTGACGTGACGCCCCACCAGAATCAAACTCCTTGCTAACATCTTGTATACAATCCTCTTTCTCCACATCGTTAATAATGTGTTTAGGGCTGTCGGTACATTTCTTGCATGCAAATAATGAAATCCTTCCGGCGGTGGTCTACCATGTACGGATATGTCTGCAAGAATAATTGAACGAGATAATTGGTTTTTTGACAATCGGGTCCAACTTGGAATGTCAATTGATGCAGGTCAAACCACAATCGTGATAGCCAAACCTTACTTCAGGATGCCACTCCTGCAAAACAAAACTCTCTGGGGGTGTCATGGGAAGAAACTATGATGGTAAAGTTAGATCAAAAGTGTTCAATCTAAGTATTAAGAAATAAATAAATTGAACGAAGGAACACGTATGTTAGTATGTATAGGGGTTGATCAGAGATAGGATCACTCAATCACGCTAGGATGAATATTTTCTTCCTTGTAGGAATAGTTTTCTTACCATAAAAGATTTTCCATATATTTGATGTATCATAATTGATGAGGGATATCATGTACGAAATATATTCAGGCCCAAGGTGGCTGGGCTTCGATCTAGTTTAAAGTGCTATATGGCCTTAGACCCAAGAGAGGAGTAGTGGCCGAGTGTTCGGCCTAAAAGAGAGTTTTGACTTAGACCCTTATCAACGACATAATTTGAGCAGTTACCGAAATAAAGAGCTGTGATTATTACCTCAAACCTTGGTAAGAACATAAAAAAGTAGGAAATAATATTTCTCTATCTTATTTGTACAACGTTTGACAGCGGCACGTGTTATATAAAAAAAATTGGGAGCATCTGAAAGTTTTTAAAGTTGTTAGATAGGTTTGTGGAGAAATCAAAGGTTGCTGAAGACGCTGGACCTTTTGGTTTCTCGAGGGCTTATGATGATACCTTGGTCGAAACTCATAGATCGAGTTTTAATGCAATGATTGACCTACAAAACCCCAGAAGACTCCAGAAGTTGGAAGCAATATTTATTGAAGTATGTCGGAACAAAAGATACATTATTGTAAGAAGAATATTTCTATAAGGAATGTGTATCTTAATCTTAGTTATATTCGGAGATTACATAAGTCTGCCCACCTATTAATTAATGCCCTAATATGTTTACAATCTATTCATTATATTCTCATTATTCTCACATAATTAAATACTTTTGTTCTAACTTAAGCATGAAAGAGTCCCCCCACCCCCCACACACACTTGAGGCTATGTCTTGCAGATCATCAATTATCAGTCATCAAACAAGGACCGAAATCTAAGTCTATACTTTTTTCTCGACAACACCCACGTCAATATAGAGCCTTTTTTCTAAACATAACCAACAAATATAGTAAAACATGTTATGATTTATTATCTATTAAAATTAAATTAATTAAATAGACTCCATTATGGTAATACTGGTAGGGGTTGTGATACGCCTGCAGACCTACGTCTGCGTTAGAAGTAAGTCGCAAACCTTTTTTGTTGAGGAAAGATACGCCGTAGGGTTTTTGTTGATGGAAAATATGCTACTGATCGAATATAGGAATAAAAGAGTTTTAAACGTTAGGATAAAAAGGTAGAAGGTTAAAAAAAGTAATTGTTAAACATAAAAGCCAAACACTAGGAAAAACGCTAGTATTATTAGCATTTTGTATTTGGCGGAAACACTACGTGAAAAAACCAAGCAACCAAACTTTTTTTTTATTTATTAGCTGTTTGACCGAGCAAAAACATCTACAGCCAAAAGCCAATTAAAACGCCAATAAAAAAGTTAATGCCAAACGGCGCCATGTTGAAAGCTTCTTTGTGAGAAGGTATAGTAAAGGACTAGAGTTTTAGGCAAGTAATATACTACAATATATGGAATGAAATGCAGAAGCTTACTTTATAGTAGTGCATACTCCCTCTGATTTTTATACATTGGCCTCTTGAAAAATGACACAATATTTTAGAAAAGTGAAATTAGTGGTGGAAATTATATTGAAAGTGGAAAAAGTAAATTGAGTGGATGAAAACAATCTAATATTTGCCAAAATAGGAAGGAGCCAATATAAAAAAAATCATACCAAAACGAAAAGGGAGCCAATATTAAAAGACGATGAAAACAATCAAATATTTATCAAAATAGGAAGAAGCCAATATAAAAAAAAAAAATCATCCATAAATAAAGGGTAGCCAATATTAGAGTAACGGGGTAGTATCTTATTTAAAATGATAACGAAAATGACAGTCACTAAACATGCCATGTATTAATTGGTGGGATGCTTTGTTCATTTCTAAAGAAATTATCTGGATCTACCTTGGTCTTTATACACACCAACCTTTCAAAGTTTTTCTTAAAATACTTGGTCCCCCAAACTCTTGCTGTTTCGTACATAGTATTCATGTCTGAATCATCATTGAAATACTTGGTCCCCCAGACTCCTGCTGCTTCGCAGGTACTGGCATTGTCTGCATCATTGTTCATCGCAGATCCCAGATCAAGATCTCTGCAGTTAATATATGCACCTCTTGGAGAATTGGAAACAACCGGTGCCATAAACTGGTAAAGACTTCTCATCCAGTTTACCCGACTGGTACCTTCTGCTTCATTTTTCCACCTGACTACATAATGAATCATGAAAAGTGTCCCCGCCCTATGAGGGAACGGTGTTGCAGATTCTGAGATTTCACTCATCCTTCCTCCATGAGGACTAAGCTGCAACTGAGACGAAATCTCACTTTCTCCCAAAAGCCGCTCACATATTGCTTTCCAACCGTTTTCTGAGATTGGCCGAGTTACGTAGTCCGACTTTCCTATAAAATGGATTTTAGGTTTACTTCTGTTGGGAAGACTGCCAATGGTATCATCTTTGAGAAACGAAGCTGTAAAAAAAAGTACGGAATCTATCCAATTCACTTCCTTGCAATCCTCTTCCTCCAGCCCTAACTCTGGGAAGCTGTTTCTCATGATTGCAAGAAGCTCATCAGCTCCACCAAGAAATAAGGAAGTGAAAGAAACGTACAAGTTTTTCTTTCTATCCTCGGCAGAATAAACAGTACCAATGAAAACCCTGATTAAAAGCCGTTCATCGATTCTGCTCGCAATGTATTGCCACTTGTGCAATAGATTGATAGCATTTTCTTCCATTGTTTTTGTTACGTTGAAAACTGTTACCTTTTCTGGGACTGTGAGGAGCCTCACTTTCCAAGCAAGTACTATGCCAAAGCTTGTTCCACCTCCTCCACGAATGGCCCAGAATAGATCCTCCCCCATGGATTCACTATCAAGAACTTCTCCATTAACATTCACAACTTTCGCATCGACGATGTTATCAGCCGCCAATCCAAATTTACGAGACATCATGCTGTATCCTCCGCCGCTGAAGTGCCCACCGACACCTACCGTGGGGCACACGCCGGCCGGGAAGGCTAGCGTTTCACTCGTGACAGCTATTTTGTGGTAGAGTTCGCCAAGAGTGGCACCGGCTTTAACCCACGCTGTCTTTTCCTCATCATCAATTGATATCGAACTGAAGTTTCTGAGATCGATGAGAACGAAAGGAGCAGTTGAGGTATACGAAAGGCCCTCGTAATCATGGCCGCCACTGCGAACTCTAATATGGATGCTGGTTTTAGTCGCGCAACGTAACGCTGTTTGAACCTCGTACTCATGGGACGGTGTAATGATGAGATTGGGCTGAGAAAGGGATGGGGATACAAATGTTCGCAGGTTTTGCACTGCCGAATACAAAACGGACATATATGATGAGTTGTTTGCAGAATATGTAACTCCTAAGATTGAGTTTGAGTTCTGAGAATGAAGGCAACGGAGATACTCATCATGAATGTTTGAGGATTCAGCTTGGGAGGCTACAAGTAAAAATAAGGTGAACGATATAACAGAAATGGAGCACATGATCCTTAACTTGCTTTGTATCATGAAATTAAACTTAGCGAGCTCCTATTTAGAGAGGTCCTAATTAAGGAGACTGTTAATTTCTTTTGTCTGTGTTAAATCGGCCACAGCGAATAAATAAGACTAATTATGACTCATGTCTTCATCATGACAGGTACAGAATTCTACCACCATATCATCGTGTCGGATGGGTTGAGAAATTACCAAGTGTGGTGCTACAGTGGTTATGGATGGATGCAATTAGGGAGTGCGCATTACCGAAATGCGCATCTTCATAATGCGCATCTTCATTTGGGGCTATGGGGAGGGAGATTCGAAATTCCATCCAGAAAATTATATATTAGGATATAGTGTCATTTATATCACTTAATAATGTTTGGTTGGTTTGAAAATGAGGTTTGGACTAATCCTAATTTTTGAATATATTGTATTTTGTTTTATTAATTCTAAGTTAAAATATATTATTCGAGTGATGTGGAGGTTGAAATTTTCAAAAAAAATCTGTATAAATTTATTATTTCATAAAATTATTAAATTTATTATATATATGACAATAATAATTAGTGTAATTTGTGTTTTAGTTGAAGTAATAATTTATTTATTTAAGTGACATATGAATTAAAGAATATTTTTTAGAATGGTATTTTGGATTCTAATAAAAATT
>JAULKM010000011.1:9011031-9023741 GCA_032355605.1 Rubia tinctorum | reverse complement strand
AAGAGTATAGTATTAAGCTCCCATTTAAGCTCCAAAATTCTTCAATTGCTCATCTTCTTGCTTTCACCTCTAAAATTTTCCAATCAGAGAATCTGCACATAAAACACACCTAAAGTGCACATTATCCTCGTAAAAGCTCAATTTAATATCTCAAATAAACAACATTAATCGCACACATTATGATGCTATCCTATACACCCCCATTGTAGTTTCCAAATACGTAACAAAATATTTATCAACAATTGAGCATAAGAACATATTCGTAATTATTTTCGATTTCCCTTTCTTATTTCTAAGTACTCAATTTTAAACTACTCTAGAACATGTGTTAGCGTTTTTCAACATTTCACCAAAAAAATCATTTATTCAATATTTCTATAGTTAGGCAAGAATAACAAAAATAATGTATTTTGGAGCAACAGATAATGGGGTAGCACAATTTTGGGCCTCGGTATAATTTTTTAACATTTTATAGAAGTATTCATGTTGACTTTCAAGGCCCTTGTGTTCACCCATACATGCCCAAATCGCAAACACGCAATCGTACACTATTGAATTGCATTTTGGTATCGTCAATTTCGTGATTCGACAATTTCAACTTTCTTGGAGGGACCTAAGTGCAAAAAGCAAAAACTTTACTCGTAATTCAAAATTGAAATTTGCTCGAATGTGATGATACCATATACACCCATATTGTATTTTTCAAGTCCTTAATGGAATATTTATTAACAATTAGGCACAAGAACATATCTATAATCCTCTTCGCTTTCCCTTTCTTACTTCTAAGTAATCAACTTTAAGTTACTCCAGAACATGTACTAGCGCTTTCCAACATTTCACCAAAAAACATTTGTTTTATATTTCTATATTTATGCAAGAATAACAAAAATTGTGTATTTTGGAGAGAATGATAATGTCATAACGTTTTTTTGGGCCATAGCATAATTTTTCATAAATATGTTAGAGACGCTTTTGTGCCTACTATCTTAGTTGAATAGCAGTATTCATTGAATTCATTTCACTTCTTAAAATGATTTAGTGCATTTTTGTGTTGTAATAAATATTTGATTCTATTTTTTAAAATTAAAAACTAGTGGAGTCCCACCGCGCGTTGCACAGTATTATTAATTAAAAAATTAGGATTACTTTATGTACCTTTTGTATCTTACATATAAATTGAAAATAAATAATTTTATTTACAATTTTGAAATTTAGTCATCTACGGAAAACTATATGAGTAATAAAATGAAATAATTAGTTTAATTAGAAATCGTTACATATTTAATACAATAAAAATAATTATTTTTAAATATTTCATTAAATTATTTAAAAATAATTATTTATATGTTGAGCTCATTTTAAAGGTTATCATAACTATATATCTCACTGAATAAAATTAAATATCAAATATTTTTATTAGTCCCACTAATTATAAAAATACCCTCATCTAACAGTTACTCGGTCTATAACAAGAATTTGTGATAATCTATTAAATATTATTTTTACAATACTTTTCTAACTGATTTTTAAAATTAATATTTAGTCGACTCTCTACAATTACTAATTCAAAATCATAATTTATATTAGACATTTCTCTTTATTTTACTATTATTTATTAGATTTATAAATTTAGTCCTGTACATTTTTAACTTAATCTTGTGTTTAGGGTTTGTTATGAGTTAACTTCACGTACTATTAATCATATCTGTAAACTCGTGAAATGTGAAGACGCATTCAGAGAATGCGTCTTCTATGTTTGCTTTTTTTGTCAGCCAAATTTTGAAGAAGTATTTGACAAATGCGTCTTCACCTGTTTTTGAACTTTTAAAAAAACCTGAAGTCGCATTCGTGAAATACGTCTTCACCATTTTAATTTTTTTTAAAAAAAACTTGAAGTCCAACATGTTTGGCGTTGGCGAGCTGAATTTTGGATGGTAGTAGAGGCGATTAATCTCATGCGAGATTGAATAAATATACATATTAAGAAGGCATGGTGAATAGATGAGATGATGAGGTCCGGAAGGGTGGAAATTGGTGATATAAAGGGCGCATAAGTTGGGTAAGTAGTAGCCTATGCATAAGGTTTTCTATATGGTTTGAAGGAATACTTTGGATGGTCATATCCTGATCATTACAAGTCCGTTTTGGACGTGTGAGTCGTAATTTTAATTGGTTTTGAGAAGATATATACGGTGGTGAAGTCAGGTTGGCATTCCGAAATTCGGAGCATGGCTAAAAAATGTTGCTCTTGGTGGAAAACTCTGAATGGCCATAACTTTACGCTCGGTGGTCCCTTATTTTTGATAATAGAGGCTGTTTTCATTTTTGAATCATCAATTTATTCCAGTTTGCTGATAGTTAGCTAACACTTGCAGGGCCGAAAATCGGTGCTCCAATTAGCGAAACGGGTATTTTTTTGGACCAGGAAACGTCTCGAGATGGTAGGTTTGGGTAAATAATTAATTGGGTTTTTTTGAACAATAGTTGTTAAAGACGTGGGTCTTATATATTAAAGTGGGAGGGATTTTAATCATTGTGTTTGTTGGAGTAGTTGATAATATCCTTTTTAGCACCTAGAAAGAGGTCTTGAGTTCAAAACCAACTTTAACGAATATCTATTAACTTATGTTCCAAAACCGTAGTTTTGGTCCAAAACTACAGTTTCGTCCTCTTTCCTGCAACTTAAATAAAATATAAATTAATAGATGACACATTTGGAGAATGCGTCCCCTCAGTTTAATTTTTTTATTTAAGAAAAAAAGCTAATATATTAACAAAATAAAAATTGAGAGGACGCATTTTTATTTTTTATATTTCGGCTAAAAAACTAAAATAAAAATAAAAATTAGAGGATGCATTTGGAGAATGCGTCCTCTCAAATTTTATTTTATTTTAAAATTTTGAAAGCAAAAAATTAAAATAATATTAGAGGACGCATTCTCCAAATGCGTCCTCTCAATTTTTAATTTTTTAATATTTTGGATAGCAAAAAACTAAAAATAATAATAAAATAAGAATAATATTAGAATGAGTCCTCTCAAACTATTAATTTTTTTATAGAAATTTCGGATTTGAAAAAAACTTTAAAAAATAAAATAAATACCCTAGAGGAAGCATTTGGAGAATACGTCCTCCCCATTTTTTTCATTTTTGAGCTCAACCCTAGTTAGCATCCAACTTTTGTTGAATCAACCCCAACTAAGAACGAAGTGCTGATCCATGTCGATGTTGCTTATGCCGGGAGCGCGTGCATATACCCCGAGTTCCGACACCACTTGGATGGTATCGACCGAGTTGATTCTTTGAGTTTAGGTACTCAAAAATGGCTACTTTTTGGGTTAGATTGTGCCTGCTTGTGGCTCAAGAAACCAGACTTGATGACGAAGGCATTGAGTACTAATCCCAAATATCTGAGAAACGAAATGAGTGAGTACGGATCTGTTGTCGACTTCAAAGATTGGCAAATTGGGACCAGCAGACGATTTAGGGCAATTTGTCATTGGCTAGTCATGCGAAGCTACGGTGTTGAAAATCTCCAAAACCACATCAGATCAGATGTCCAAATGGCAACAACATTTGAAGGATTAGTTCGATCTGAACCAGGTTTGAAATTGTTGTACCTCAAACTAGGGGCGGAGCCAGGCGGGGGCTGGACGAGGTTTCAGCCCCTGTCGAACTGAAATTTATGGGCAATTTGGGGGCAATTTTTTTAAAAAAATGTCAATCCCTTTTAATATAAAGAAAACTTGAGAATTTTTTTCTTTTACATATCAGTCACCGCCACTAATATTTTCTGACTCCGCCCCTGCCTCGAACATTTTCACTTATCTATTTTAGGATCAAGTCGTTAGGTGAGTTCAGTGGATCATTTGTGGAGCTCTAAAGCAAGAACCTACTGGAGCAGGTGAACTCAACCAGTCAGGTTTATATGACCCATACCAATGTTGGTGGAGTGTACACGCTAAGATTTATCGTAGGAGCCACCTTGACAGAAGAGCGCCACATATTGTCTGCATGTGAATTGATTAAAGAGACCACTAATGATATACTTGAGGAATGCCAGTAGGGTGTTTTATTTGTTGTGGTGGTTTTTATTTAAGTTTGCAAGAAGTTGTCCAAAATTAAACTTGGAAGAAAATAATTCCGAGCAGATGTAAACTCAATCTTTTATCTGTCGGTTGTTGATTTAGTGTTATTATTTATGGAAATAAGAATCTCTGTGGCTTGTCCTTTATAAGGGATTTCAAAATTCCTTGCTTATGTGTCTAATTATATGCATACAAACTAGTTGTGATACATAAGCGTACCTTTGTTATGGGCCCCCTTTGCGTCACGAACTTATAATCGTGTGGTCATATCGTTGCTACGAGCTTCCTTAGCCTTTTGAGCTAATTTGCTGCTTGTCGACCTTTTTGGGTGTGAGAATCATTGGTCACGTGCTTGCTGTTTGAACAGTGACCTAGGCTTTTCACAAGGACTATAAAAATCCAAAAAGAAAAAAATCCCAACAGTTGACGCCCCCGATGTTGGGGATTCCTTCTGGGTACTGATAATTTTTTAGATTAGTTGCAGTGAGTCCAGCTTCTTCGAGTACCTGCGAAAATCCACGGGGTGTTTCCTAGGGAGGAAACTCTTAAGCCCAAATTAGGGTTGCCTTCATTATAAGTGTTTTTTGGTCAAAAATAGACTTACCTAATTTGTTCTTCATCTTTATTTATAAATCTAGATCGTGTGATCCTGGCTCTCATGTTACGCTTTTCTATTTTCAGTCATGGCCTAATGGGGAACTTTGTGGTAAGTAGGTTTTTTCCCTACTTCCAGGAGTAGGAACATTGAGGTGAAGTGATATAATTGGCAGGTTTGCTTCTAATGAACCTGTCTATTTCACGAAATGATTACTCTGATCGTTAGCTTTGCCTGATTGGGGCTGGTTGAATCATATACTCTTTCGGTCCAAGATTAATGACACAATTACTTTTTCACGATCTTTAATGATCATGTTTGACTGTTAATATCTCTAGCTACATACAATATCTTCGCATAAAATTTTGATATTTAGAAAATAGATATTAAGTTGAATCTAATAAGATCTAACATAATATTTTTATTATGTATGCATTATTTTTATTTTTATTTAGGATCAAAGTATTTCAAATTTGATTTGAAAATAATAATTGTGCCATTAATTTTGGGATGGAGGAAGTGTGTGTGTGTGTGTGTGTGTGTGTGTGTGTACCAATTTATAGTTAAAGTGAAGTTAGGATTGACTATCAATCAGTTAAGGTCAAACCTTGGCCATTAATGTTTGTTTATATTAGAAGTCAGGTTATAGTTGATCTTTGATTCTTTAATATCAAATATTGATCATAAGTGTTGGTATATATTATAAGTTAATTTATGGCTGACTCTCGATCTAGTTCAGATCAAATCTTGGTCATTAGTTTTGATTTATATTAAAAGTCTAGTTATGGTTTACCATCGATCAATAAAGGTCAAACCTTGGTCGTTAATGTGGCTTTATATTATATTTCAAGTTATAATTGATCAATGATCATTTAATGTCAAACATTGGTAATTAGTGTTGGTTTACATTGCAAGTCCAGTTAGGGTTTACCGTTGATCATTTAAGATCAATCATTTGTCATTGGTATTGGTTTACATTAGATGAGTTAGGTTTGACCATTGTTTACAATTGCTGAGTAATTATTATTTTTTGGGGAAAATTTGCCCAAATTGATTGGATTGTTAATTGCATGTGACATCTGCCAAGGATTTGGTTTGAGCGACACCTTCTGAGAAAGATACTGACGTCGGTTAAAATGACCTATTGGGCTGTCGGTTAAAATAAATTATCGGTTGCCTCGGAGAGATTGGTGGGAGAATGAAAATTAAGTGCTTGTTCTTTTACTAGTCAACTCCAAACCCTATCACAGGTCATACATAACCAAAAACATCCCCTTCCACCAATCCCTTATGAAAGAGTAAATTCCCGATAGTAGATTTCATAAACCAATCAACAATATATTGAGTACAATGTATCTAGAGGTTGAGTTATACCATAACTCTAACCCTAGAATATCCACTAGAATCACTTAGTCTAGCCATTGGGTTCACTTATTCTACCACTCCCTCCCCTTCCCCCACTCCAAGCGAAGCGTTGGATGCTTAGAGACACAAAGGTTGGATCTGAAGAACTCAAATAGTGGAAAAGAGAGACCCTTAGTGAACATGCTCGCAATATGAAAGTAAGTAGGAACATTAGCAACACGGAGCTTGCCAACCGCAACAAACTCTCGAACAAATGACAGTCGATGTCGATGTACTTCACCCGCTTGTGAGCAACTGGATTCTGAGCCAAGAAAATTGCAATATTGTTATTGCATAATAGAAGTGGAGAACCAGAAAGAGGAACACGAAGATCTTGCAGAAGATGAGTCAACCAAATAACCTAGGAAGATGTGTTGGCGAGAACAAGATACTCAGACTCGGTGCTAGAATAAGAAATAGTGGGCTACTTTTTGGCACTCCTGGAAATAAGGTCTCCGCCAAGAAAGACAACATAACCATAAGTTGAATGGCAGGCCTCAAGACAGCATGTCCAATCTGCATCAGAATAGCCCTACACCCCGAGAGAGCTAGCAGAGCGAAAAGAGAGGCCAAAGTGCAAAGTGCCCCAAACATAGTAGAGAATAATAGTAACTACAAGAAAATGATAATCTCGAGGGTCCTATAGATTCTGAATAACCGTGTTGACCGCAAAAGCCAAATCTGGACAAGTATTATTCAGATACTGGAGAACCCTGAACAGAGAACGATAGAGTGTCCGATTCTGAAACGGGGAACTAGTGCTTCTATGGATCTGAGAACCGGGCACAGATGGAGTGAGAACTAGAGCTGCATCAGATATCCTAGCATGAGTAAGAATACCACTGGCTTGGCTTGGACAAGAAGAAGATTCGAATGAGTGGCTGAAATTTCCAAGCCATGGAAGTAATGAAGAGCACCCAATTCCTTAATGGAAAACTTCATATGCATGCGGTCAATGAACTGTCGAAGAAGAGTTGAATCGTTACCTGTAATTATAATATCATCGACATAAACCAACAAGTACAACAATGATAATCCTCAAGACAGGACAAATAGAGAAGTGTCAGCCAAGCTACATTAAAAATTGAGCTGAACCAAGTAGGTGCTGAAATGCCGAAACCATGCCCAAGGGGCTTCTGGAGACTATAAATGGTCTTCCGCTAGCGACAAGCATAATCTAGGTGAAGCGGGTCCTTGTATCCGACTGGTTGTGCCATATAAATCGAAGAATGGAGTATGCCGTTTAGAAAGGCAATCTTGACATCCACATGATGAAGAGGCTAGGAGCGCATAGTGGCGATATCAAGAACTGTCTGAACGGTAAAAGCTTTGACCACGGAGCTGAAGATGTTGTCAAAGTCAAACCAGAGATCTGAGAAAAACCTTGTGCCACGAGACGGGCCTTATGGTAATCAACTGTGCCATCGGGACTATACTTCAGCCGATAAGCCTACTTGGAGCCAGCAATGCTGACATCTGATGGTTATGGAACCAAATCTCAGGCTTGCTGTCTACAAAGAGCCTCTATCTCATCATTTATAGTTGAAACCTAAGCTAGATCCTGAAGGGCCGAGCGATAATCTGTGGGTTCTGTCTGGGTAAGCACAGAAGCAAGAAAACCATGAGCAACAATGTCAGAATAATCTATACGCTGAATAGCCCCAATCGTGGACCGAGTAGCCATCCGATAAGGATAAGGCCGAGGTGAAGATACCAGAGGAACAGCCACGACCGACAAAGTGGCAGGTGAACTGGATGGTTGGCAGATGAATTAAGTGAGCTGGTCGACGAAGAGATATGCAGACTAGGATGAGTCAGAGCGGCTACTGGATGGTGTGTATTGGTAGATATGATAGAACAGGGTGCCATGGTTGATGAGAATGATATCGTTGATGAGCCAGGAGGGCTGGCAACCGAAGTGACAAGCAGAGCAGAAGGAGATACCGTCATGGAAGAAGCAAGAATATCAGTTGATGCATCAACGGGATCCAAAAAAGTAGAGACATCTAGAGAAAATGAGATACTAAAGTAGAACCATCGGCATAAGGTAAGGAAGTGTCGTCAAACCGAGCATGTCTGGTGACATATATCTTTCCAGACTTAGGATCCAAACTTCGATACCGCTTGTATTGGGAGCAGTAACCAAGAAAGACACAAGACAGATTGTGCAACCGAATTTTTGAGCTGCGTATAGACAAAGATAAGGGTACCCATGATAATCAAATACATAGAAGTTTGTGTATATGGGAACACAACCATTAATAACTTCATATGGTGACCGTCCGCCAAGAACAGGAGTGGGCAGCTGATTTATAGTATAAGCGGCTAGAGCAAAGGTGTGAGGCCAGTGACAGAGAAAAACATGAGAGTAGTATAACATAGACAAGCCCATCTCAGCAATGTGGCGGTGTTTGTGCTCAGCCCGACCATTTTGCTCAAGAGTATACGGGCAATATATTTGATGGTGAATGTCCTTTGTCTAAAAGTGAGAGCGTAAGTGAGCATATACGAACTCAGTCTCCCTCATCACTTTGAAATACTTTATTGGTGGAAGAGAACTGGTTCACCACAAAAGCCTCAAACTAGCGAAAAACAACCCAAAAATTAGATTTGCAGCGTAGTGGGTAAAATCACGAGAGACGGGAATGATCATCAAGGAAAATAGCATAGTAGGAGAAACCATGAACATATAAAATAGGAGAAGCCCCCCCCCCCATAACTCACAATAAACTAGATCAAGTAACCTAGCAGAACATTTATCATTTGAATAAAAAGATAAACACTCCTATTTAGCCTTTTCACACGCATCACAAAGGGTAAGTTTAGGCAAAACTGATGAGACAGATAAGGATCTAGAAGAACGCAAACCAGGAATAACAAATGAGGAACATGACCAAGACTAGCACACCAAGTTTCAAAAGACGCACAAGACTTATTTGATTCCATAGTAGACAATAATATAGATGCACCATAGTCTAAAACATAAAGCTCATTTCACTATGACCGTGACCCAAGGTTTCACCAGTGCCGAATAATAAACGAATGAACATCAAAGTAGACAATGGAGTTTAAATCTCGAGTTAATTTGCTAATCAAAAGAATTTTTTCAATGATAGAGACTTAGAAATCCGAGAATCGCCAACATGAGTAATAGGGAGTTAAGAACCATTACCAATGACAACATGATGAAAACCATCATAAGGTATCACACGATCAAGAACAATGGGAAATGATGCATGCCATGTATTTTGTAGCGCTAGAATTTACAATTTACTCAGAGTTATGCACCCTTCGAAAAGGAAAAAAAGAGCCATAGGAATGAGCCATATCAAAAAATAAAAATCCAACAAAATACAAAAATAGGAGCGCCTAAGAATGGGCATCATGCGCGCAAGAGATAACGCACGCAAGTGTGTGTGTGTGTGTGTGTGTGACGCGTGTTGGCATGCGTTACTGCTGGGAAATACTGTCAGGATTCCGTGTGTGCTGCCACGCACTGTTTGAGAGGCGTCGGCTGTGATGAAGCGTGTGTTATCACGCACTTAAATAAAAACAACGAATCTTCTTTTTCGTTGCTGCTAAAGGAATACATAGGAGACAAAACCAAAGAATATGAATTTTTCAGAGCCAGTGGAATCGCTAAATAGTGGTAGCCAGAAATCCTAGGACACCAATGAAAATGAAGTCGCCGGTGACAAAGTCAGGGACAATCGAGGGGACAATGCAGAGAAATGGAGAGGATCAGTCCGGTCAAAGAAATTGAGATGACCCACTGGAAACCTGAGAAAGATGCCGGTGGAATTGTGTCGGAAAAGTAGGCGGCCAAATAAGATAAGGAGGTGGTAGCAGAATAAAAATAAATTAGGGTTTAGGCCTTTGGATCAGAATTTGCTATGATACCATGAAAGAGTAAATTCCTAATAGTAGATTTCATAAAATAATCAACAATATATAGAGTACAATGTATCTAGAGTTTGAGTTATGCTATAACTCTAACCCTAACCCTAGAATATCCACTAGAATCACCTAGTTTAATCATCGGGATGACTTATTCTAACACCTCAAAACTCCTCACCTCCACCTCTACTTTTCACCTAAAATTCACTCTCAAGCCAGACCCTCACAAATATATCATCCAAGGAAATGATACATGCTCAAACAAAATTCAACAACTATAATAGGGTGGAACATATCGGGATCAAAATTGAGGTAATAATATATTTTTTTCTATGTCTAAAGTTCAATCCTTTGGAAAACTCATTCTTCATGGAAATGAACAAAAGATCGAATGTTTCTATGCATAATGAAGTAGGGTGGGTGTTTAATTTAAAGTTTGTGTTTTTACTAATATTGATATGAATATAATGCCATAAGTCTCATAATTTGTGTTTTTACTAATATTGATATGAATATAATGCCATAAGTCTCATAATTTGTGTTTGATTAGCTACTCATCGGTGCCACAATGCATTCCGCAATCTGAGTTCTAAGCATAGATAATGTAGAAACATGGCATAACCCACATGGGGGAAAGGCATTTTCTACTAGGAGATTTGAGAGAAGGAAAAAAAAGAAAAAAAAACCATAACCCACTAAAATGAAAATTTTATTTCATAGACGGAAACTTGTAAGAACTGTTGACAAGTAGCAAGAAAAAAGAGATCAAGTTATCAACCACCTCCCTTGAATCAACATTAGTTGACGACGTTAACTTTGAAATCACAACAGGTTCGTACGCGTTTTATATGATTACGATTCTTGTAGTCTTCCATTGCAGATTATATGTTTGTAAGGTTATCATATTTATTAATGTTTCAGTACTCGAGTGGAGACAATTATCAATGGAATTTTAAATTTTTGGTTAGTCACAGTTGAACTGTTTATGAGATGGTAAAACAGTTGCAACAACTATTTCAACCCACTACCGTGAGACAAATGTATCATAGGAGACATAGTTTCAGAACACTATTCTGCATGAAGATTTTTTTAGGTATACTTTTGAAGTCTTTATATAAATATTGTATTGGAGATCATCAACGATAGAATTCACTCCGAGAGTATATTACGACTTTTTTTGTAATTAGTACACTTCTAACATATATTATTTTGTCAGCAGTTTTATGATGGGCTTCCATTTACTAAATAATGAAATGAAGAAATTAATGATAGACTTCGATTGCAGGTCGATCGGGCGTTGGTTCAACCATAACCAACCGGCCGACATCGCCTAGCAGATCCACACTCAAAAATCCATTTTGGTCGACGTCGATTACCGCCTCAATCGACGTCGGCCAAACTGCACTTTTGAATTCACAACAGATGTCGGTTGTGCCTCTTGTATCGATTTTAGCTGTGCACCTTCCTATCGATCATGTTTGTGAGGGATTTGAGATGGGAATGAGGTTTGCAAGCAAGAGATTTGAAGATGAAAATTTTCATATGAAGATTGGGAATGAGTTTTGGGATTTGCATATGAAGATCGGGAAATGTGAGAAATTTGAGAGAAAGAGAGAGAAATGTGAGGGATGAGATGTAGTGTGGGGAGGCGATAGTTTCCGTCAGGTGAGGGTAGGTGAGGAGTAAGTGAGGTTTTTGTGTAATTTTCAATTGTTTTAAAGGTATTTTTGTCATATGATACCTAAAAACCTTTTTAACAAGGAAAGTGTGGAGAATTGTTGGGACAACAAAAAAGGAAAGGATCACAAAACAAATGGATCGTAGCCAAAGATGTCATTACTTAGTTTCAATCAAGAAGTCATATGCTTTGCAATAATTTTGTTTTGGTTTTGCAACCACAATTGTTGTTCATGGACAATTTTCTGTTGATTCATAGGATCGCTACTATTATAACACACTTCCCCAAACGGATCATTCTCTGACCCTTTCTGATTCTTGGCACAGAATGTCGGCGCTGGAGTTGCTTGAAACGTCGGTGCTTCTTCACTCGTCGCCGATGAAAACCCATTGTCCAGTGGGAATCCCAACTGCGAATCCACCGCCCCTGTGGCAGTGGCGGTGGTGGCGCTATCTGTCAACGGGAGAGGGGATGGGGACGATGATCCAGCGTCTTGTAAGAAGGGATTGTAGTAGTTTTGCGAAGATGGTGTTTGGTTAGGACATTGACTGTACAAACTGTCCATTGTTGATGAATCGAAGGCGGCGGTTATGGGATGATCTGATGGTTGTGGTTGTGGTTGTGGGGTGGTGGCGCTGCCGTCACCAACTAGCGCAAGCTCCCAACCGGTGGTCTCAAAATCAGGAGGGCTAACATTTTCCGCCTTCTGAAAGCCATTGAAATGGCTGTCAACAGGCGAGGGTTGGCTTCTGATCATTTCCGCAAGTACAAGTTCCCAACCTTTGGGTGAATTCGACGTTTGAAATTGTTCATTCTCGGTTTCTTGATGATCCTTTTCGCTTGATTACTGCTGTTTTTGGTCTACATCTTGTTTCTCATCTTCATGTTCTTGAAATGCATTGAAATGGTTCTCAACTGGGGGTGGAGTGCTTATGATCACCTCTGCTAATACAAGATCCCAACCCTTGGAGTGCTTTTGAGGCGGTTCATGGTTTTGCTCTTTGCTTCCTTGTTCATCCGGCCAATCATCTAACGAAACGAGGTCAGC
>JAULKM010000011.1:8967023-8990713 GCA_032355605.1 Rubia tinctorum | reverse complement strand
TAGAAGTTGTTATCGAGGAACCTCGAACTGCCCCTCTCAAAACTTACAGGAAGTGTGTTTTGAAAAACCGTGTGAAGCTGCCTATTGATAAATCTAAGCATAGGGTTAATGAAATCAGAGGATCCGGACCCCTGAAAAGTGAAGTTGATGCAACATAATTGGTTGTTAAGGGTTAAGAACCCCATGAACATAATGTGAATGTGGGGGGTTGTTGATGTGTATTGTGTAGTTGATGCAGCAGGATTGGTTGTCGAGGGTTTAGAACCCCAAGGAGCTGATGTGGAGAAGGGGGGTTTCTATTGATGTTCATAGTGAAGTTAATGTAACATGATTGTTTGTTGGGGTTTCGGAATCCCAGGGAGCTGATGAGGATATGGGGGTATGTTAATGGTGTTTATGAACCCTAGGAAGGTGATGTAAATGGGGAAGGATCAGTAGTTGGTGGTTTAGAGTCCCAGAATACTAATGATGTTGTTGGTGGTAATAATGATTTTGTTGGTGGTAGTGAGCTATTATGTAGTAATTATGTTGTTCAGTCTGAGGGAGATAGCGGTTCAAAGCATGGCAGGAAGGGAAGGTATGGTGTGAACAAAAAGTGTGGGAAGGTAGGAGTTTCATTTCTTAAAACTCTTGATACGGAAGTTGAGAAGACTCTCTAAAAGATAAAGTTTGTTGAGGCTAAAGCTACTCAGAAACAAGTTGGGAAGAAAGTTGTAGTTAAGAATATTGCCAAAAAGAGAAAGGTTGTTGTGGAGAGAGCTGAAACTACTCAGAAAGAAGTGAGGAAGAAAGTTGTAGCAGATAAGACAAGGCAAAAAGGCGTAAACAAGGATGTTGAGAAGTTTGTTGAAAACAGAAAGGTTGTTGTAGATGAAAAGACAGCGCTAAAAAAATGTAAGCAAGGCTGTTGATAAAACAGTAAAGAAAGTTGCTAGAAAGATTGCCAAAAATTTGAAATTTGATGGTGACACGAGTACCTTTGAAATTTGAAATTTGCCTTGAATTTGAAAAAAAATGGAGAAGCTCGTGTACAAATAAGGATGTTATTCAAGTACCTAATTTCAATGAGGTTGGAGTTAGTGTCGAGGAGAAAAAGAGAGATGAGGAGGTTCAACAAGTCTTGACGCTGGTGTGCAGTGATGGAGTTCAGTGAGTTTTTCATTTGTTTTGAACATTCCGATTTTATTATGAAACATGTGTTGTTTGTGTTGAAACTGTTTTCTTTTAGTTGTGATTATTGTCTAGTGTTTTAATTTTAGTTTTATCAGTTCCTTATGATTCTTTGATAGTTTATGAAGAAACATTTTAATTTTTTGTGTATAATACTTTCCCTTATATGAATCTTTAAATTATTGGTTAATCTTTACATATGCCAATTATAATTTAAATTGAAGGGTTTAGTGTACATTAAAACATTTGTTGTTTATTTACCATATGAGAATTTGTTGCAATTTAGTGAGTGAACATGTTATGTTAGAAAACAATACTCTTATTTGATTTCTACAGAAATGTCATCAATGAATACAACATGCTTACTGCAGAAAAGATTATTATAAATATGCTTTTATACGACATGTTTTTCCGTTTAATGATTTTGCTGAGCAAAATTCCAGTTCTATAGTAACGACAATCCATATTTTTAAGAAATCTCCCACTCAAAACTAATAATCCTCATTGATAAAAGAAGTCTCCAAGAAAAGGATTGATTGTTGAATTTTTTAAATTATTTTTTGTGTCTTCTTAAACAATTTGTGATGGCAAATCCTTTCTGCATTTCATTAAGTAGCTTATTTTGAATCTTATGCAAACCAGAGTGAGCTTATTTTTTTCGAGATTTAATCTAATCTCTTAGTTGTTTTTTTAATGATATTTTATGTTTCAGTTAATGTTTTATTAGTTGTATTTTATGTCTATAATTTTTAGTTTGACGATTATATTGATGTTTGTTAGTTGCAGTTGATGTTTTATGATTTTCATTTGATGTTTTGTTAGTTGTAGTTGATGTTTATGATTTTCAGTTTGACGATCATGTTGATGTTTTGCAATTTGTTTCTACTTTGAAGTTGATATTTAATTCGACACTTTAAGCTTTGATGAGGTTTTTAGATTTTCAGTTGATGTTTATGATTTTTGGTTTGACGGTTATGTTGATGTTTTGTTAATTGTAGTTGTTTTATGATTTTCAATTTTGACAATTATGTTGATATTTTGTTAATTGTAGTTGATGTTTTGTGATTTTTAGTTTTGGCGATTATGTTGATGTTTTGGTAGTTGTTGTTGATGTTTTATGATAATCTTTTGATTTTCTATTAGTTGTAATTGATGTTAATAATTTTTAGTTTTGACAATCTTCTTGATGTTTTGCAGTATTTTGTTAATTTTATTTGATTTATTTTTGCAGATTGCAGCACGAGGGAAAAGAATAACAAGAAATTGGGAAAAGGTTCTTGTAAGAGATATGAAGAAGAATGAGGAAGAATTGCACAAAGATCTCTGCTTAAACTTTAAACTACCAAACAAAAGATAATCTTGTTACAAATACAAGTGTGAATGTTCAATAAGTGAAGAAATAAAATTCTCTTCAAAAACAAAGCTTAATGAAGTTTTATAAATTTTATTTTAATGATATTTTATTAGTATTGTAGTTTGATGTCATCCTTACATGAGTACTATAAATAGTGCTTCTATTTGTGAAGAAAGGATCATCCAAATAAAAAGGCAACACACATTCCACTCCCATTTTCTTCCTCTCATTTCCATATCCATATTGTTCAAATTTATAACTTATAATAATTTCATTACATATGACAAATATTATATCTATATTTCGTTTACAAGTTGTGATAAATAAATATTTCTTTACACGTTATCAACACGAGACTCTACTTCAAGTGCGATTTAATCTTTATTTTTACAAACCAATTTTTGAGTTTGTAAAGGATATGAAAATTCAGGGAGTTCTCATTTGGTAAGCACAATGCGATTTATTTTGAATATTTTTTTATTAATATGGCTAATTCTGCAAAAAAAAATTAATTGACAAATATTATGTTTATCCTAATCTCATAATCTTCATTATCCTTACTTTATTTAGATTCTAATCAAGAACATGTATCCGTGATCTTCTATTTACAAAATCATATTTAAATAGAATAACATAATTATATTTTATTGGAGTAATAAAATTGGAGTATTGGACAAATCATATTTAATTAATAGGGGCACAATACGTTTCTAAAAATTATAAATTCATTGGAGTGATGAATTCATGAATTATGCAATTTAATTACTCTTAATATAATCAAAACAAATTTTACTTATATTGAAATAATAGATTGTCAAGTTCACCTAGAGACAAATGACTTTGAAAATGCCCTTAAAAGGGACAATAAACTACAAGACATGTCGCATTGGTCCTGCTCTATTTCTTAAAGTAAATGTGAATGCGGTATATTTTAAAAGTTCCTACTTTTCCCCAAAAGAGGAAAAGTAAATATTAAAGTTGATTTCCTTCGAAAGACCATATTCTCCCCCAAGAAGAGTGAAAGAAATGAAGAAAATAACGGTGGTAAAGATGGGATAATAAATACCACCATGGTGACATAAAAGTGTCATAAGACGCGCACCTGAAGTACGCTAAAGTTTTTAGTCAATCTCTATTCTGAACCGGAAATAATTAACATAAAATATAATAATCAGTTTCATTGGTGACTATGCTTTGTAATATTGAAAATTACTTTATTGATTTCACTTCTCTAAATGTTACACTTTTCTTTGTCGGTCACCCTTAAGGTGGTCAACACGAAAATATTAAAGAATTAAATTTTCTAATATAATAAATTTATAAATTTTACCATGTATTTATAATAAAAAAATTAAAGTTTTTATTTGATGAAGAATATGGAAATTTTTGTGTTCGACGACAAAGAGTTATGTCTTGCAGACACTGAAGCAATGCACTCCATACTCAAAAACAAGAAATAGTTTTTTGAGTTGACGCTGAAAGAAGCGAATGTGAATACTGTCAGTGCCAAAATAATTGAAGACTCTGGGAGAGCAATGATTTTATTACCGAAATAAACGAAATTTTGCATTATTGATGCATTATTTTATCCAAAGTCTCAAAGAAATTTTTTATGTTTTAAAGATATCCGTAAAAATGGATATCATATTGAGATTGGTAATGAAGATAATCGTGAGTTCTTGTACATTAAAAGTATGAATTTTGAAAAGAAACTGATACTGGAAAAGTTACCTTCGTATTCCTCTGGTTTATATTGCACCATTATTGGTGCTTTTGAAATATATGCAATTAACCAGAGAATTTACTACTTGACATGACTGGTTAGGCTATCCTGGTTCTATATTGATGCGTAGAATAATAGATAATTCATAAGGTCATAGTTTGAAGAGTAAAAAAAATCTTCAATCTAGTGAATTCCCGTGTACAGTCTGTTCTCAAGGCAAGTTAATTGTAAGGCCATCACTAGTGAAAATTTGTATCAAATCTCCTACATTTTTGGAATGCATACATGGTGATATATGTGGGCCCATTAACCCATCGTGTGAGCCATTTCAATATTTCATGTTCTTAATTGACATATCTCCTGCTCTATGCTCATTATCCACTCGCAATCTGCGTTCACGAAATTACTTGTGGAGATAATTTGATTACGTGAGCATTTTCCTGGTCACAATATAAAGACAATTAGTCTTGATAATGCTGGTGAGTTTACATCCCAATCTTTTAATGATTCTTGTATGTAGATTGGGATTAGTGTTGAACATCATGTAGCTCATGTTCATACATAGAATGGTCTAGCTGAATTGTTCACTAAACACCTTCAATTGATTGTGCGGTCAATGTTGTTGAGAACTTAACTCCTAGTGTCAGCTTGAGGCCATGCTTTATTGCATGGAGCGACACTAGTCCGCATGAGGCCAACAAATGGTTTTTTGGTCAGAAACCAAACATATCTGATCTTGGAACTTTTTGATGTGCGGTATATGTACCAATTGCTCCACCACAAAGTACAAAGATAGGGCCTCAGAGAAGACTGTGAATATATGTTGGGTACGAATCTCCATCAATTATTAAATATCTTGAGCCAACAATGGGATATTTGTTTATTGCTCGTTTTGTTAATTGTCATTTCACTTATTCATTTTCCCAACTTTAGGGGAAGAGAAAATACAGTCGATAAAACAAATAAGGTGGAATGAATTATCTCTATCTCATTTTGATCCTCGTACAAAGCAATGTGAACTAGAAGTTCAAAATAAAATTCATTTGCAAAGATTAGAAAATCAATTGCCAAATTATTTTACGGACCTAAAACGTGTGACAAAATCACATGTGCCGGCTGTTAATGCTCTTGTTAAAAATTATATCCCTAAATGACATCCTGTCATTGGAATGAGCTAAATGCACAATTGAAAATATGTAGGCCAATAGGTTCAAAAGACAAAAATCGTGGCAAGCAACTAGGAGCAAACATTGCAGATGGCAAAAATGAGGTGAAAATTCTTGAATATTTTTTGAACATTCCAAAAGAATCTTACGACATGACTGAAAATGAACTTCCTGAAGAATTTCAGGTACCCCATCATATCGATAATGAAGAACTCTCGATTAACTATGTCATGTTGGGTGTAAAATAGATTCGATACAAAATCTCCATCAACGATAAATTAATATATGCTGCTACATGTGCCATAATGAATGAAAATGAGGATTATGAGTCAAAATATGTTAAGGAATGCATGCGTAGAAATGATTTCCAAAATGGAAAGACACAATCCACCTAGATTCCTTGGGAAAGTGAAAAGTCTTTGGGAAATTATCACGCACACCTGGAAATGTGCTGCCCGTGGGTTGATAATGGATCTTTGTGCGAAAGCAAAATGAAAATGATGAAATCGTCCACTATAAGCACAGATTATCGCACAAGGTTTTTCCCAGAGATCGGGTATTGAAAATAAGGAGATGTATTCTCTCACGGTGGATGCAATTACTTTTCATTATTTGCTTAATCTGGCAGAGAATGAATCCCTTAAAATGCGTTTAATGGATGCAATGACTGCCTATTTGTATGGCTCACTTGATAATGATATCTATATGAAAATTCTGGAAGGATTGAAATTGCCAAAGGAATGTAATTCCGCTTCTCGGGAAATTTATTCAATCAAGTTGTCGATCTTTATATGGGCTAAAACAGGCTAGGCATATGTGGTATAATCGCCTTGGTGAATATCTAATGCAACAAGGTTATAAAAATGACCTGATATGCCCTTGTGTATTCATAAAATGATTGGAGTCCGAATTTGTTATTATGGAAGTTAATGTTGATGATCTGAATATGATTGGAACTCTTGTAGAGATCCAAAAGGCTACTGGATATTTGAAAAGAGAATTTGAAATGAAAGATCTTGGGTAAACAAAGTTTTGTCTTGGGATGCAGATAGAACATTTTGAAAAAGATATTTTTCTGCACCAGTTCTCTTACATTGCTAAAGTGGGTAAAGCATTTTTATATTGATAAAGCACACCCTTTGATCAAGACGATGATTGTGAGATCACTCGATGTGAAAAATGATCCATTTTAACCTTGGGAAAAGGATGAAGAACTACATGTTCCAGAAGTACCATATATCAGCGTTATTGGGGCTTTGATGTATTTGGCAAGCCATACTCACCCTGATGTAGCTTTTGCGGTGAATTTATTAGCGAGGTATATTTCTTCTCCTACATGGAGGCATTGGAATGTTATTAAACAAATATTTTGATACCTTCAAGGTACGATTAACTTGGTACTTTATTACCGTAAGTCACTTAATAGTGATTTTGTGGGTTATACAGATTCCTGATACTTATCTGATCCCCTCCAAGCTCGATCGTAAACGGGTTATTTATTTACATGTGCAAGAACATCTATCACTTTGCGTTCTATGAAGCAATGGTTGCCACTTCTTCCAATCATGTTGAAACATCGACGATTTACGAGGCCAGTCAGGAATATGTTTGGTTAAGATCTGTAATTCACCATAATCGAGAAACTTGTGGTTTGAAATTGGACAGGACATTTCGCACCACTTTGTTTGGAGACAACGCTGCTTGTATTGTTCAATTGAAGGAAGGTGAAATTTTACCAAAATTCTTCTTCCCTCATGACCAAAAAGAATGGTGAAATTTGGAGCCAACACATTTTACCAAAATTCATCTTCTTTCATGACCTATAAAAGAATGATGAAATTTGTGTTTGGAAAATTCATTCTAGTGACAATGTGGCTGATTTTTCACCAAATCACTACCTACGTCAACATTTGAAAAGCTGGTGCACAAGATTGGAATGTGGCGATTGAGAAATATTATATGATGTGTTCAGAGGGGAAGCTATACATTGTACTATATTTTCCTTAGCCATGATTTTTCCCACTAGATTTTCTTGGTAATGTTTTTAATGAGATAGTGTGCTCCAATGGAAGATGTACTCTTTTTCCTTCACATGGTTTTTCCCACACCGGATTTTCTTAGTAAGGTTTTAAAGAGGCATTATTACAGGAATGGACATTCAAGGGGAAGTGTTATAAATACAAGTGTGAATATCCATTAAGTGAAGACATGAAATTCTATTCATAAATAAAGGTTAATGGAGTTTTATGAATTGTAGTTTAATGGGACTTCTCTAGTGATGTAGTTTAATGTCATTCTTACATGAGCACTATATATAGTACTTCCGTTCATGAAGAAAGGATCATCCAAAAAAAGAAACATCACACATTCCAGTCACATTTTCTTCCTCTCATTTTCCATATTCATTGTTCACACTTATAATTTATAATACTTTCATTACATATCACAAATATTATACTCCCTCTGTCCTAGATCTATTTGCACGGATCACTATTAATTTAGTCAAAATTTGTTAATTAGAAAAGTAAATTTCAATTACTATATAAAATAATATATTATTTTATAACCAGATTAACATCTACTTTTATAAAATTATTTTTAATCACTTCTAAATATGCGCAACTAAAGATTTTAATGATAAAAAAATAGTTCTGATCAATCTAAAAAGGTAAATTTTTACAAATAAGTATTTCATAACACATCTCTTTCTTTGAAAAAATGTTCAGAAAAGTGCATATATAACCCTACATCATTCACATAAGTGCAAATATAACATTTTGATAATTGAAAGTGCAAATATAACCCTAGATAGTTAAGATATGTGCAAATTTACCCTTTCCGGCAGATTTAGGCCAGAATTGGATGAAAAGTTGATTTTACCCCTTTGTATTTTTTTAACTAAAAAAAATTACTATTATACCTCCAATGTTTATTCTTCTCCTAAATCCTAAACCTAACCCTCTTATCACTCCCCTCCTAATTACTTCTCAACCCTTCATTTTTTTGGGGTAGAGGAAGAACCACGTTGGGAGTGTCCCGGAGATGGAGTTTCCGCTGATCTCCACCACTTCCAACTGGGCGAATGCGGGTTTCAAAATCAACTCGGATAACGAATTCTCTTTCGCCACTAGCTGGATGAGGTTTTGCGGGAGCCGGGGGAGCGCTCCGATGAGCTTGTTGAAGCTCAGGTCGAGCCTCCTCAATCCGACCATTGAACCCAACGGTGAGCTTATGAGGCAATCGATGACGGGATGACGCCAGAGTAGGAGTTCAATCGGAGCACCAGAGTCTGGAGACTAATCATCGAGTTGAGCAGCGGGATCAAGCCATGGAAGCGGTTGTTGGCGAGGTTAAGGGAGACGAGTTGGGTGAGTTTGGATACGAGTGGAGTGACAGTTCCGATGTAGCCCGCTGAGTCGACGGTGAGGAGGGTGACTTGGTCGTCGTTGCAAAAGAGGCCGCAGCTGAAGTAGGTCCGGGACATGGCTCAGGATGGGAAGGTGGTGGGTGGGGTGTTTTCCGGTGAGGCAGGAAGGTTGTGGTTGGAGTGGTAGGGCTGGGAAGGTGTTGGCTAGGTGGTGATTTTAATTTTTTTCCGACACGATAACGGTGGTGGTGGCACAGTCGGAGTGGCTGTGGAGTGGCTGCGGAGTGGCGGTGGTGCAACTGCGTAGGTGGTGGAGCAGTTGCGGTGGTGACAAAACAGCATTAGGGCAAAGAGCATTTTTATTTTTAAATTGTTGTATTATGGTGAAAGTGCATTTTTATCTTTTAAATTTTTGTATTAGGGTGAAAGGGCATTTTGATCATTTTCGATCGGTCAATGGCCGGAAATGACCAATCAATGCTGAAATACAGTCTTTAGGGTTATATTTACACTTATGTAAAGTAATTAGAGATGTTTTTACACTAAAAATTATCTCATAGTTATATGTGCATTTAATGAAGTATACACGGTTATATTTGTAGTATAGATCCAAAAATGTTTTTTAAAAGAGTAATTTGCCGAACGGAAATGTTGGTGGTAGGTTTCGGGGTTTCCATTGGCATCGGTGAACGAGTCTCGGTCCCTCTTCACCGTCTCTTTAATTTCCAATCCCATACTTCAATCCTTTTGTATGTATATGCCCATTCGCTGCAGATTTGCGATTCTAGCTCAAGGGCCCGATAATTTCCAGGTGATTATAGTTTTCTGAGCATTTTGTTTGTAAAATTACGACCCAGATGTTGTTTGTAAAATTATGCTGATTTTCCGTTAGATTGTTGAGTCAAATTAATTGCATATACAGTTTATTGAGATAGTGATAGTAGTTGGTTTCCTTCAAATCAATGGAATTTGTTTTGAGTTCTGCTGATAAGACAGGTTGTACTTTCATATGCTAGTGGATGATTCCTCTTTCTTTGATTGGGTTGATAGTTTCACCAAAATAATCTACCTACTGTACAGTCTTTTCAGTGTAAGTATCTGTTTGTTTGCGCGGAATTTGGAGTATGAAAATGGATTTGAGACTGCTCGTTGTAGAAATTTCTATGGTGAATTCCGTGCAAGGGCAATGATAATTGAGTTTCTACAAGATTCTGAGCGTTTCAGTATTTTACAGGCCACGCTGACATTCTAATTGATTGGAGCTAGCCAGACCTTAAGAGGAATTGCTGCATTCTGGGAATGGAGAGAGAGGGGCGGCACACACGGTGGCAGGCGGCTCCTGATTGGAGTTCTGGGGAGTGTTTGACTCTGGTTAATGAGATCAATGCCGTTGAAGGGGAGTGGGGAAAGTCGCTATCCTCGTTCCAGAAGTGGCAGCTCGTAGTGGAGAACTGCAGTGCTTTGGATATGAGCAGGAGTCTTAACCAGTGTAGAAGAAAGTGGAATTCTCTGCGAAGCGAGTATGAAAAGATCAAAGTGTGGGAAAGATCATTCTGGACATTTAGTAATGAGAAAAGGAAACGCCTGGGGCTTCCTGAAGAATTTGTTGAGGAATTGTTTAGGGCAATGAGTAAATACTATAACCAAAAGGGAGATGATATTGCTGCACCGGATACTGACCCTGATAGTGATTCAGAAGCCCAAGCCAGGACTAAGAGAATATTTCTGCATACTGGCCCTAAGAAGCAGCGGAAGAAGAGGGTACGTTGTAACACTAACATTGCTGAGAGGGTGCATCCGTGGATACACCTCTTCGGGGGAATGATGAAGCCTGAGCCATCCGGCTCCAATGTAGTAGGTCAGGATGCGGGACAGATGACGAACGCGATGCCTCAGATATCCCCAGTGAATGAAGCTCAAGAACATGAATCAGGAAGCACACCTCTAACGATGAAGCCTAATCCTGGAAAAGACTTGCAAAAGATGATGACTGCAAAGCTAGTGGAAAAAGCTCAACTGATTAATGCTATTCTCCAGGGGAATCACGCCGATGATGAAGTTGACTACACGTTGGCTGATCTGAAGAACAGTGAGGTTATGGAGATTGATTCTGTCCGAAGCCAAGGTGATAAGATTATTCACTGCCTTGGTGACATTGTTAACACTCTGAACCAGTTTTGCAATGCCATCCAAGAAAGCCATGATCAGTCATAAAGCTAGGAACTTACTGCTTGGGTTTTCTAAGCCTACGCCTTCCTTGCTTGCTCTTTCTACATTTTCTTAGCTTGTTCCTCCTGTATAATTTTTTGTGTCAAATAAAACTTCCTTTTTTTCAATTTCATGTTTTGGATTTTATTGATACTTGATAGTTCGGTTATTCTTATGGGTTTCCAAGTTTTGTATCAAATTTTCAATTACATTGGTATTAGTTGGAAACTAAATTTAAGAGAGACAGTCTTGTATGATGTCATTGTCATCTCATATTTGATGTGGTCGCGAGACCAATGATTAAATATTTCTTCCGTCACAGCATAAGTTGCTATTTGACAGTCAACATTGTTAAATTTTAATCACATATTTAAATAGATATATAATCAAGAATTATTGTAAGTGATATTGTTGGATTCGTTATAATAAGTAATTTCTAAATATCAACTTTTTATTTGCAATTATTGTACGTAGTTGAATATATTAATGGTCAAACATATTTCTTAAATATCGTGGAAAAAATTGTGCAGTTTATATAGGGCAGAAAGAGTACGTAATATACTCTGTAGTAAAGTTTAGTTAGAGAAGAAGTTTCATATAGAATTTTACAAAGAATTAGGTGGAACCGTCTTACCCAAGTTTATGGTGAGATCAGGGGTCTCTAAGAAAATTAAAAGGTTTTAGGGACCGACAATACTATATAAGATATATATATTTTAAGAATTATTTAGTTTTATTTCTCATTTTCTTTCAGTCAGTTTCTTGGAACCACCAAAACCCTCTCTCAAACTGTGAGAGTGCTTTCGTCAAATCCGAGAAAAACCATCGAATTCAATTTAAATTCACGATTCGTTGTGTTTTTGCATCACATCGTTGAATCCGATCTCAAAGAGGTAAGATTTTCAGATTTCGTTGGATTTTGTGGTTTATATTTGTGGTTTTATGCTTTCCGACTGTTTTTTTCTTAATTCCGGCGTTTATCTCTGTAAATCTGGCAGTGCATATGTTATATTGGTCACAGTTTGTATGTTTTTTTAATTTTTGTTTCAGTATTTTTTAGATATGATGAAATTGAACAAATGGGGAAAGCTATTGTTGGTAAAGATTATTCGAATTTCGATGAAGGTGTTCCTACCTCATCTGTTATTGAATCGAAAGGTTTTCTTCTAATTTTTTTGTTAATTTTTGTATTATTGAGGGTTTATGTTTTTTCCTTATGATTTTCTATTTTATTGTTGAATGATTTGATGTGTTCTTCGTTCTTAGTGATGTTGCTCTGTTTTTGGTTTTATGTTGCTCTATTTGATGAGTTATTAGTTGTTGCTCTGTTTTATTGTTTCTATGTTGTGGGTTCAGTGATATCAAAAGGTGTAGAACGGATTAGTTACCATGTTTGTGTGTTTAGCTGAGGTTCTGTTGTAGTTTCAATGGTATTAAACAGTTTAATTTGCATGTTTGTGTGTTTAGTACAGGTTTTGTTGTGGCTCTGTTGTGGTTGATTGTACTATAGCTGTATATATTGATGTTTTTGAGATTTAAAAAAAATTGAGGACTTAGCTTGTAGTAGGAGCATAATGCGTTATTCTGTTTGCATTGCCTTTTGGAAGTGGTAAGTGGTTGTTTAAGTAGTTTCAGGAGAGCTGCCAATATGTATTTTGTCTGGGAGCACAAAAGTTATGAATCAATTTTGATGTCTCCAACAAATTTGGACATGATTTGGCTGAAAAAATGTTGTATTAGTTTAATGAAATGGTTGGATTTGAGGTAGTTAATCTATTTATGTGATTAGTTTAGTTGTTTGTTGCTTTCTTAATCATAATCTTTTTATGTTCGGTTTTGCTTTCTTAATCATAATCTTTTTATGTTCGGTTTATGTATATGTATGTACATATTTATATTTGTCTGTTTACTTTAGGTGTTTCAGTTTTTAATATATGTGTTTATGTGATTACTTTTTTTAATGTAGATGATGTTATTAGTTTGAGGAAATCCAGTTGATTGCAGGTTAAATTGACTGTTACAGATGGTATGTTTATTTTTAGTTTGTAAGTTTTCTAATTTAATATTTATGTTTTTTTGTTAATTGATTGTATAATTTTTAGGTTCTAAAACTCCACTTAAAAGGGAAAAAGAATCAACAAAAAACTATTACAATAGGTATTTAAATATGATGGAATTTTATTTCATATTTTTGTTGTTTTTTAATTGATATTTTTTTATATATTACTTATAAATTTCCTCTCTTTTTTATAGCTGATATTGTTAAAAGATTACGTAAAAGTGGTAGTAAATCTGATGTGGATAAGCCACATAGAGTTGCTGGATCATTTGGGAATAGTTGAGATATTACTTTTTTGTTTTACTTTTAATGTTTAGTTATTTACCTTTGATATTTAAATATTTAATTTTTTATTGTTGTTGGAGGTGATCTGAATGGGGTCAAGATAAGCTGGTAATGGTAATCTTTTCTAGTTTTTTTATATTTTATTTTATTTTATTGATTTATTTATGTTATTTTTATTATTTGTTTTTAATATGTAGTTGCTGAGCTTGAAACTATGGTTAGTAATCCTCCAGGTTCAAGAAATGTTACAGAATCAGGTCAGTTTAATGCTTTGTGATTTATTATTATTTTAGTGTACGTAGTTTAATTATTTATGTTTATAGTTTATCTGTTTATTTTGTTATGCTCAATAGTTGTTGCTGAGGCTGAGGATATGGTAAGCAATCCTCCAGCTTCAACAAATATTGAAGAATTAGATTAGATTAATGCTTCATTTTTTATTATCATATATGTGTATGTAGTTTAATTAGTTATGCCTTTAGTTTATGTGTTTATTTCTTCATTTTGAAACTTTGAAAAAGGTTGTAGATAATATTACTTTATTCTTATATATAGTTTGTTAGTTCGGGTATGAAACTTATTAGTTGAGTCTTTTTTTTATCATGTAGTTGTGGAGAAGTATGTGATCATTAGTCCTCTAGTTTCAACAAATATTGATCATAGTGGTTATTATTAGGAGTTTTAACTCTCTTTTGAGTTATTAGTTCATATGTATTAATTGTTAGTTCTGCTTTTAAACTCATTAGTTTTTGTATTTGCAGCCTGAAAAGGATTTTGTTGTTGATGGTAGTACATCAGATATTGAAAAAATGCTACTCTTGATGGTAATTTTTGACATATTAGTTATTGTGTATATATAATTACTTATGTTTATTTAGTATTAGTTTTTTTTTCATTTGTAGGGTCTATTGTTGTTGTTGAGGATCCAATAACAACTAGGATAAATGATATCATTGAAAAAATTGAGAAGCGAAACTACTCCTGGTATTGGTTATTTACTTATTTTTCTACTTCTAATTTGTGTTTTTGATTTAGTATTTAGATTTTTTTTCTATTTGTGTTTTTTAGTTAAGGTTAAGAAGATTTTTAGAAAGCAAGGGCTAGGAAAAAGGTTTCTGTTGTTCGGACTACATTTGTTGCTGAGGATTTTTCTGCTGGAGATGATGATTTTGTTGATGAGCCTCCTCTGGTGGTGACTGCAAACAACAAGGACAAAGAAAAGGTTGTTACATCACCAGAAAAAGGGAAGAGCAACAAAGAGAGTAGTCAATTGGTTGGGGCTGTTGATATAGGTGAGAAAGGATAAGAGGTTTCTGGTGTGAAGGATGATAAGGGGAAGGAAAAGGTTTCTGAAGGGAAGGGAAAGAAGGGGGTTGTGAAGAAGCCTGCTGAGAAGAAACCTGCTTATAAGAAGAAATCCGTGAAGAATACTGCTGAGAAGATGCCCGTTGTGAAGAAACCAGCTAAGAAGAAAATTAATAATGTCGCTGGAGATGGAAGTGGGCCTTCGAAGAAATCTTCTGTTGTGGGAAAGCGCAAGCGAGAAGTTGGAGATATTGTGGCTAGACATGGAGTTTCTGAGCCTGTGGTGAAGAGAAACGTTCATGCTCATCGTTTAGCAAGAAATACTAATGATGATCCATAAATGACACGCCTAATCAAACAAATTGATGAAGTTAAGCTTCCTAATGGTTATAGGTATATTATATTATATTATGTATTTATGATTTTACTTTATGTGTTTTGACATTCAGTTTTAATGTTTCAGTTTTAATTTTTTTTGTATAATAACATGAATTATTTGGAATTTAAATTTTTTGTGTTTGTTTTCACTATACATTTCAAATGTTGATGTGTTACTTTAAGTTTTTAATTTCATTGTTTAATAACTTTTTGTGTAGAGTTTCAGTAGGAATAGTTCACATACTTGTTTATTTTATTCATGTGTTTAACTTTTTAGTTTTATTATACAATAAGTTGCTTTATTTTATTTTATTATGATTTTGTTGTGTATTAAATAAACGTGTTTTTTTTAATTACAATAATTTTACTTTATGTAATTAATCTGTTAGTTTGGGTATTCATGTGCACAGTTTGTATATTTACTAACTTACTCTATTATATATATTTTCAAGATATTCAAGAAATTTATTTTCAAAAACCAGCATGTAAAGGTCACGGATATATGCTATAAACTTAGTGATAAGAAGAAGGTTGATGTTGGGGCAATTGGTTTTGGGAGTCTATTAAAGTTAAGATTTGAGATTGCACTTCCTGCGGGTATAGTGTCATGGTTAGTAAGTAATTTTAATCCTTCTACATGCGTTCAGCATGTTGGGCTGAATAGGTATTTTGTTACTGTTGATGATGTGTATGATGTGATGTGCTTACCCCATAACTCTGAAAAGAAGGTTGAACAAAAGAGAAATTCTAGTATGGAATTGAGGGATAACTATAAGGCCAGGTTTGGCCGGGAATCAGAAAAGGATATACCCCTTAAATTGCTTTTTTACAAGGATAATTGAACTTAAAGAGGGTGGGATGAGTTTAAAAGACTCTTTTTCTTTTATTACTCTTCTTATTTTTTTTCATATATCTACTGGAAAGGTAGATATGAAAATCTTTGAAGTCGTTGAGAATGTTGACGAGGTTAAGAATCTCGATTGGTGTAGTTGTGTCTTTAGATCAAATGGCTTCAATAATTAGGAGGTACAAGAGTAATGAAGAGTATCAAACCTGTAGTGCTTGTGTGCTTATCCTTCTGATTGAGTATTTGAATAGATTTCTTGTCCGTGGTGTATTAGAGCCAACATATCTTCCTCTAGTCCAGCATTAGACTGATGCGAAAGTTAGGGAGAGAGTTCAGTTGTTGGAAATTGGAGGGGTTATAACAGAACAATTATGGTGAAGGATGGCTACCCAATCAGTTATGTTGAAAGAATGAAAGATGAGGTTTTGGCTCAGCCTGAAATTGAGCTACTACAGTTCAAACTGAAGTTGTAGCTCCAGTTTCTCGAAATGGGAAGGAAAAGGTTGTTGATGATGTCTCTGAAGATGATAATGAGCTGAGGTTCAAAATCCCAAAGGGAGTTATGACCAATTCATGATTAAAAGGGTCGCTAAGAATGTAAGTTTTTAAAAATTTTACTTTATGTATTTGTTGTGTTAGAAATGTCTTTTAATAAGATACTTTATGTCTTTCAGTATTTAGTTTCACTATTTATTTTTAAATTTTGATGTGCTAGTTTAGGTGTTTAGTTTTATTATTTGATATTGTTGACTTCCGGTATGATTAGTTAATGTGCTTAATCTTTTTGTTTAGGTTTTTAATATTTTAGTTCAATTTATATATTAACAGTTTATTTTTAATTTTATTATGATTTCATTGGGTATTTAATATGTTTGTCTAAGTGTTTCGGTGTTTAGTTTCAGTATAAATTTATTGATATTTTTCCTATGTAAGCTTATGATGAGGCTCTTATGATTGTCAAGCGTAACTTTAAAATTGTTACTGCTGATATGTATGAGAGATTGAGAAGGTTAAGAGTGATGTTATGGCTGAGGCATCGGGCACCTTCCAACCAAGTGCAGAGACTATTGTAGAAACTGAGATTCAGCAGGAGGACATTGAACATTCATAGGAGTTTTGGAATGACAAGTTATTTGCTAAGGTTGATGAAGCTATCAACATTTGGAGGGGAAGGACACGGAACCAACCATCCTGACTTTTAACGTGTTTACTGATGGTGAATTGTATGGCTTAGAAGGACATTCAAAAAAGGAGTTTAAGATATTTGGAAGAACCTGTAATTGAAAAATAGATTTAGTTTGTGGGGTGATTTGAACATTTGGATTTGTGGATTTTAATGATGAATGTTTATGAATGTTGATTTTCTAGATTGTTGGATCTGTTTTGTCGTAAAAGGATTAAAACTTGTAATTTTTTTATGATGATTCTAGTATTAACTTAGTTCGAAAGTTATCACTTTAGTTAAATTGTTTATAGATTTACTATCTTATTAAAGTTTAACAGTTTGTCGAGTAATGATATTTTGAATGTTGAAATTTTGCTTTACCAAATTCACTATTTTTTCTGATTGTTATTTAATGTATTGTTCTTTTTATATACATCTGTTCTTTATGTATATAGTTAGGTTATTTAGGTATTTTTGTTTGACTTTTTAGTTAATTAGTTATAAAATTAATTTTCAACCCTAACATTTTAATTTACTTATTTTAACATTAGTTCATGTATATTTTCATTTAGTTTATTAATTGGAGTTATTTGCTTCAAACATTGGTTGTTTGGTTGAACATATTTTTATTTAATTAAACTACACTCATTAGTTCAGGTGTTGAAAGCATTTCAAGCGCATTTTAATGGATTAGTTTGTGAATTTAAGTTAATGGTACAAAATAATAATATAAATACAATGTCACATTGAATCTCATAGGTCTAGACTTGTTGTTTTGGTGCTTTGTACTAAACTCTTTTGTCTTTGGTTTCTTTCTTTGCTTCCATCCTTCAATTCGCTTGCTTCTTCCTTTTATCTTTATGGGAGATGGATCTTGGATTGTTGGTGTTTTAATGATGGAAGATTCTGCTACGCTGCTTGAATTTTCATGTTCCTTTGTAGTTTTTGCGACAAGAATTTCCTCTACCCACTACAAGAAATGAACGGCAGCTATTACCTCGGTTCTAAAGGGGTTTTTACCTCAGTATTCAGCCATGCAATAACCGAGGTAAATGTAGCCGAAGTAAAAAGTGTATTTTTTACCTCGGTTTATAACGAAGGTAAAAAATATCTTTTGTCTCGATTTTTCGTGCAACGTCGGCAGGTTTTAAGTGCGACGTTAGTTATAGCACTAAGGCCGACGATCAAATACAAGAACTTCAACGTCGTTCAGCACGACGTCGGCATATATGACGAACGACATAGGCCACAAAAACAAGACACGCGATGTGAGAGGAAAGTCTGCGACGTCGTTCCTGCAGACGTAGTTGTGAAGAACAGTGACATCGCGCATTGCAGATCACCAATATCGTGTCCATGCTGACGTGGAACGGTGATCAATACAACATTTTTTTGAACGGATGACGTCGCAAAAAAAATTACAAGCTGGTTGTACATGCAACGTCAATTATGTGTCACACAATAACCGGTATGTTTGACGTCGCAGATTAATCGTGAAGAGAATGTTTTTGGTAGAATATTATAATATTAAATATTTGATGAAACAAACAATCATTTGTCGATAGCCATTACATGTTATTTAGTATTGGCTTACTCTGGAAATGGTTAAATATCATAAAACAATCAATTATTATTCAATTGATTTAGGAAAATTAACAATGTCATGTTAAAATCCAAAAATATTTAACATATATTATAAATATATGTTACAACATATAATAACACATAAGGTTGATATTAAATTTAAACATTAACTGTATTGAACCTCCATATTGTCTATGTTGTAAGGCATTTACACTGTCAGGGTGACTAGTGAAATGACAAGTCATCCATTTCAGTTCATCGATAACTCTCATTGTCCTGTTACACCCAATACACAAGAAACAAAATTTATGTGAGAATTGAACAGTCCCTAAATGAAAAACATATAATATAGTTATATAGAGACTATGTGAATGTCAACTTGGGAAAATTGGATATTTAAAAGTGACGTCGCAAGCTATAGTGATTGATGTCGCTAAGGTCGACCTATGTGCTACATCGGTTATTCAAGATATTTCATGTTTTGTATTGATATGTACGACGTTGGTCTTAATTCGGTTTTATATCGCAAAGGCCGACTAACTTTGACCGACGTCAAACATTTATATTGTGTTCATACGAATAAGTAATCATTATACACTATCAGCCCCAATCTAAGCATTTTTTCTCATTCCTCACAAATATGGCATCATCTTGGAAACAAAAACAGTATAAAATATAACATGTAACACAATCATCATGCATCATGATAATATACAAGCCTCGATCAATGACAAAAATAACACTTAGAAGGTATGGTAATTAAATTGCAAAAATAACATTGAATGTATGGAAAACCACCTCAATTAATTTGAACACGGAGATGCTCCATCATTGGATGCTTGTAGATGTTTAAGAAAAACAAATTGATTGAGCTCTTGAATTGTTGTAATGGTGTGAATGGAGAGGATGGTGTTGAGTAGGGTTTGGAGAAAGTGTGTTAAAGGTGAGAAACTTCAAATTTTGGTTGGGGGGAATTTTGCATCAAATTTTCAGCTCAAATTTTTTGTTCCCGCTGGAAATTTCAGTATCACTGATGTTGGTTTCTGTTCGTCCGTGGATTCGATTTAGGCGACAAACCTATGACGTCACAAACGAGGGCCAAAGGGTAATTTTTGAAAAGTATCGTAAAATACTCCATGTTAAGATTGGGACCCTTTTCGTCAATCCTTTTAATCTTATATTGGAACGACATTGCCTAGAAAATATGAAAAAAATTGTTATCTACCAATTTGCATTTGGACTTCTTCCACTTTCTTGGAGGGACCTAAGTGTAAATATTAAAAAGTTCACTGATGGTCCCAAACACGATTCCGTTTGTCCGAAAATGAAACGTTGTCATTTGTATTCGAACTTATAATAACCGAGAGTAACAAAGAAACTGTTCTTATTCCACATAAAGTTCTTCCAACTAACCCCTTGTGTACTTATAAGTAATCATCTATAATTTACTCTAGATCACGTACTAGCACTTTCTAAAATATGATGGACAAAATTTTATTATATGTTTTTTCATAAAAACCCAAGAATAAGAAAATTCATGTGATAATATGTGGTGGAAATTATCTTTCCCATAACGCTTATATATCTTAAGGGTATTGATGGAAATACTAATACAAATGACAGACAATTTTCCCAGTTTGCGTCCCTCTTAGACAGTACGCATAATCTCTTTATCAAACATTTTATATTATGGTCAGGTGCAGAATTCTTATGCATAGTGAACATGCAAGAAATTTTGGGCCATAGTATAATTTTCTCAAAGTTTCTTCATAGACTGCCAATGAATAATTTGGGTTCGTTCCACTGACCCGTTCATGCCTAAATCGGAACATCTTGGACATGACAATGTTAATTAGATTACTGTATCTCCATATTTGAATTTCCACTTCTCCCACATTCGTGGAGGGACCTAAGTGCAAAAATGAAAAAGTTCACTCATAGTCCCAACAATGATTCCAAACCTTTGCCATTCCCAGTCAAGCTTATAATCCCCAAAAATAATAAATAAACAGGCATGATCCCACAGAGACTTCTCAGCCAAGATCTTCCAATCTACCTTTGCATACTTATAAGTAAGCATCCATAATTTAGTCTAGACAATGTACTAGTGATGCCCGAAATTTAATCATCTTATTAATTCATAAAAATGCAAGGAAATCTAATTTCGTGTGTTTCCATGTGGTGAAAATTATCATCCTTCTAGTGATAATAGTAACAGTATTAATGAAATTAATACTAATAAAAATGAGGGACGAATACCCCAATTCATTAATGCCTCAACAAAACAACATAATTTTGAAAATGAGGGATGAATACCTCGGGTCATTGATGCATTGATTTTGTAAATTGGAATCCACAAGTTTGCATTTTTACCCTCTCCCACCCCTTGGAGGGAACAAAGTATAAAAACTAAAAAATTCACCTGGTGTGGTAAAATCGATTCCGATTGAACCAGACATTAATAAAGTTCATGGACAATTATAAAATTCAATAAGTATTTCTAATAGACAATAAAGCGTTATTAAGGTCAATTATATTGGTTTTGGGTAAACGTGGGCCCATATGCTATGCTAGTGGGCTGAAATGGTGAGACCCAAAATCAGAGTTACCGACGTTGGCCATGTGTTGGCTCTTATATCGGTTGTGTCGATTAAGGTGCGACATCATACTAGCCGAGCGGATTTCAAAAGTGCTCTAAACGACAATATATATGGAGCCCATCTCATAAATCATTTCAAACTTCTAACTTTTCTTTGAATTCTAACAGTCTTTCAACCATTTTTCTCATAGGTATGGTTTCTTGATTCTTTAGATTTCTTTCAATTTTGTATTTTTCATAGACATTGTTATGCATATGGTTTGTGAATTATGTGTTCTATGTTGTTTATTTCAAATTGTTCCTATGGATTATGGTTCTATGGTTTACACGTTTCATTCCTATCTTTTCGTGCGATTATGTGTCCCTTACATTCATTTAGAAAGTGTACATTCTCTGGTTTTTTTGCTATTTTTTTTATGTTGCTGCGGGTTTTTATGCGACATCACTCAACACTCATTTTCACTTCGGCCTATGCGATAGACATGCGACATCGCACATTCATGTTTTTGCCCTTCTTATTTGAATGAGATGTCGTACTTATCTGGGTTAACCAATTGGTTATACCGACAGTTCTGCGATGTCGCATGTACATTTTAACTCAAACCATTAATTGAACCGATTTCAATCAGACTAATTTTTATCTATTATTATACACTTCATCCGTGACAATATAATTTTCAAGAATCATGGCTGGCGGTGAAGGTTCAAGTAGTCATGTACCAATTGAGGTGAGGGATATTTTGTTAAAAACGTAATTTCTTTAATATTCTAATTTAAATATTACTGATTTCATTGACCAAATGCAGATCCATAGAGATTCGGATGAGGACTACGTGCGGACTTCATTTGACGATATCATACTGTATTTTGTACGTATGTTCACCGGGACTAATTTCAATTCAATTCCGATTTTGGTAAGTCCTTCCCTTTTACACATGCATTTTATTTTTAATTAAAATTTTCTCTATTTTAATTTCATTTACACTAACTGTGGTTTTCTTTTTATAATTTAGTACATCCCCAACCGAATCGAGCCGCTCCTACCAAATTGCAAAACACCTGGTGTCTTGAGGTGTCGCGGAAGAGAGTATCACATGCTCTACTCGGAGAACAGGGGGCTAAAAACCTTGATTCCAAAGGGTTTTAACGAGTTCCTTCATAGAGAGAACCTGAAGGTTGGGGACACGCTCTACTTTGAGCTGTTTAATGGTTCCACACCCATAGTTTTCAATGTCATCATCCTAACCTATTAGTACTTAGAATTTGTAACAAAATATGACAAATATCAGTAATATTATGACTGTTTTGTTAAATGTGATGTTTATCTAATTTAATCTTCAATCTATATGTTGAATGTTATTTTTATGTTATTGAATCATTAATATTTAACCTACCATATGAAACCAAATTTTTATGTTACGACCAAACATAAAACTATAAAAGACTTGTGTGTAATGATTAATTTGTTTTAACCATTCTTAAAATAACATATATTTGTGTTCACCAATCTTATTTAATATATTCAAATTGTTCACCAACTATTTCCTTTGGTGGTGGACTAAAACGGTTCACACAACCAAAAAATGTTATGTTTTCGTATTTTAGTGTTTTAGGGATGAAATTATACGTATTGATCCCTGACGGGCTCATTTGTTATAGGGCTTAAATATTTCACCCCACTAACTCATGCTACGTCGCTACAGAGTCCGTCATTCACCAACTCAAGCGATATACTTGCGACATTGCACCAACCAAGGTGGACAACACAAGTTCCCAAAATGATGTCGTCTCGAAACTCCTATACATAAAGGATCACTCAGAATCAATTTAATCTTATCATTTCTAAGTTCCCCGTGAATACCAAGAGTCTCTCCACCCCTTTTCTCTTCTCCTCTGACAAAGGTATGAATTTCTATTCTTGTAGTGCCTAAATTTTTGTAACTATTACTTAACCTTGTTTAATCTATGCTTTTTGTATGAGTTGTATTTTTGGTTTTCGAGTTCTTACCCCCTTTCCTCTTCTCACATGATATTTTTATTTTACATATATTAATATATAATTATGGTCAAATTTTACAAAATTTGACTTGGAAAAAGTAAATGTGCCATTTTTTTTGGCACGGAGGGAGTACACTTTATCAAAATTATTATTTTTAATACAGTTCTCCGCACAACGGAGAAACCTCGAACCTATTGGATTCGAGCTTGAACACCATATAATGGCAGTGGATAGCCCGTGTTTCCATTGCACTTTGAAGCAGCTGAACTTTGGGAAAAAACCCAACTTTTGTAAGGACTATAACTAGCCAAGAAATAAAAGCATAAAATTATTTGATTTTCAGCTAATACTATTTGTTTTTAGAGGTGATTGAAAATGTCAATATAACCCTACAATATCAAAAAAGTGTCAATCTAACCTTTACACAACAAATGAGACCGTCTATGTGGGGGGGGGGGGGGGGAAAAAATTTTCAAAAATG
>JAULKM010000011.1:8904248-8940552 GCA_032355605.1 Rubia tinctorum | reverse complement strand
GTGGAGGATTATGGGAAACCCAGTACATGAGATCGACTAGAAGAGACCTATCTGCACTGTTCTTTCCACCTATTAAACAAAAAGGGAGTTAGAGACAGGAAAGAGATAATACAAGAACAGAATCAATAAATGCACAAAACACCCAATCAGCAACAAAAATCATAAGCACTCTAAAAAGCAGAAAAATAATCAAACTGAAGCAGAAGCTCTTACCGTGCAAGTTCAAGATTGTCAATCCAAAATAAAAGCACACATGAAATGTTAATCCAAATAAGCAGAAATGCAGCAGAAGTGTCAAATATGAAAGGAAGATATATACTACCTCCGTCCCCGCATAAGGTGCACACTCTGACTTTGCACCGTTCCTTAACTCAGGAAAAAGTTGCTATTGTGAAACAAAGAATCATAAAAAGTTGATACTGTGTAAATATACGTTCAACCAACCTAATACGATCCCACATGATAATATTCATATACATATATAATACAAATGCAGCTTATGCTCGAACATAGGTAGTGCCATTGAAAGGAATCCCTTGAGTACCAATTGCAACACGGCCATGACAAATGACAAAGGCTACATTCAGTGAACAAAATGCTTGACTGAAGCAAAAGGAAATCACATATAGATCCTCAACAAGTTCCAAATCCTATAAATGATAACTAACAGGAAAAAAAATTCATGTTTTCCAATTAGATAAGCACAACTCAGTACAAACAGGCAGTAATTACATTATCCCTTATGAAACAATATTGTCAGCAAATTGTGTGGGGTGAAATGAAAAATTCACCGCGTGGAATGTGGTTGAGATGGATGCCAGTGAAGGAAAGGGCCTCTTGATTCTGCCGAGACATCTGCGCAACATCCCCAAAAGCAGTGATCTGAATAGGGCCCTTGATTCCATTAGCCCTGACGGCAGCAGTAATGTTCTGAGCAACTCTAAACACATTAGCCCCAACCGGCAAATTGCAGTTCTCGAAATCCCACCACACCGACACCCTCACGTTACGGCTCTCCTCCTCGTGCCGCCGGGAAGGGTAGGACGTAGCTGTGCCGCCGCTGTTGTGTGGAAAAGTTGAGAAATTGGAGATGTGGAGAAGCAGCAATCTTGGATGATTTGATGACGAGTTGGGCGAGAAGAGTGAGAAATGCTTTGTAGAGATAGAATTCTTGATCATCGTTGCGGCTGCAGAAGATGAGGGTAAAGCGGTTTGTTTCAGTTCATGCTTTTGTGACCTGCTTCTGTGTGTTTTTGGGTTAAAGGGTTTTAGACGAGGAGTACTAAACCCTGGGTAAAACCCACACGCACCTCCTCCTGCCGCCACTTTACATGTAGTGTTGTCTCTCACGGGACGGATCTACATGGGGCTGGAGGGGGCTCCAACCCCTCCGAGACGAAAATTACGGAAAATTCGAGCAGTAAAAAAAATTTAAAAAATTATCAGTCTCCTCTGATAATGAAAAAATTGAGATTTTTTTTTACCGATATATCAGTTTCCGCCACGTGTGTATCCTAGCTCCACCCCTGCTCATATGAACCGAGAACCCGACAGGTACCGACACGATAGAACTTAATTTGAAATTTAATTCTTACTCAAGTAATATCGATCCAAATGTGACACAATCGAACTTAACTCTATACCCGATTCTGATCCGAGAAATATCAACCCAAGTCAGAATTTGACACGACCGAACTCAACTCGAAACTCTATTATGACCCGAGAAATATCGACCAAAACCGAACGCGACATGACTGAACTCAAATCGAAACCCAAATTCGACCCGAGATATATTGACCCGACTAAAGCCGAGATCAACCCGAACCTGATTCAACACGATAAATCAGCTATATAACCCTCCCTGTAATCAATCCAAACACGATTCAACTCGAGAACCATATATTCCTACTGATTTTTATCATTGTAATTGATCCACGATCCAATCCATCCACCTCAATATATAATCGATATCAATCAAAACTAAATAATTTTTAATAAAAAAATAATTAGAAACTGAAATTCTGTATGCATAAACCTTAAAATACACTATGAAATTTGGTTTTATCTAATTTATATAATAATTACTGTCATGTTCCAACATAACCTATCTAACCAAGTATGAAATAAAATAAAGCATAAACAAATAAGATTTGGTTACGCAATTCGGTGAAAATCACCTACATCTGCGAGGTTTGACCCAATTCAGAATGAATCCACTAATTAGAAAGATACATTACAAAGTACACCATACAATTATACTTATCTTTTCTAATTATAACTTGTGAATTCTGCAAGCTCCCCTTGCTACCGATCCGCCTTGATCAGACTCCATCTGACCTCGAAACTCGTCGACGCTGGATCTCCTCCTCCCGAGAAATTAAGGTATGCGATTATGAATTTGATCATAAGGTTATATCATGTTGGAACACAAACGAAAGTTCTTGAGTACTTCTCTAAATATCAAAATCCCGGATGCAGATGTTCTTTAATCAAATTTGTAAGTAACTCGGTCAGAATGTCTTCTATTTAAACTCATCGCACGCATTGATTTCTTGTGCGAGAATAATTCCTTCTCCATCTCTAATTCTTATTTCAATCAAATCTCTTAGAGATGAGAATTATCAAATCTAATCTCTTAAAGAAAGGAATTTGAATATTTCGTCCAAATACTTTCCGAAAAGGATATTCATCAAATCAATTCCAATTTTCATAAATCCAAACCAATTCCATAGATTTAGGAATTGATATAGTCTTCAATCACAACTCATGGACGATAATATTTCCTCCTAGATTTCTTCACAAAATTCATTATGTCACCGAACATTCCTTCTTTGATGTTTCAAAACAAACAATTCCATATTTGCATAATTTCCACAAATTGCCAATTAGCTAAAATATGGAATTCAAAATCTCCGCCTTTAACATTTTGTGGACCATTAATCTTTTGGACTTTCAACACAAAAACTATGCAAATAGAAGGATCAAAATAAAATCACTATGGATGTTGGAACATGAGCTCAAACAATTTAACTCCCACTAAATTCCATAGCTCCAAAATAAAATCACCTCAACATCCATGTTGGAATATCAAACAGACAGTCAATACTACTATCATCCAAAATATCACCTAATCCATGTTGGAACATCAATCCAACGAACCAGATAAATACCAGGACTCGGAGAATTCTATGAACACCAGCGAAAAATTCAAAATTATCCAAAATCCAAAATCCAAAAGTACTCCCCATTGGAGTCATAATACATGCCAAAGTTCGAATCAAAATAAAAACATCATAAAAATCAATTAAAATGACAGATATTCAGGCATCATCTACGACATCCAACTGACCCAATTCTGCTTCCAAAACTGCTAGCTAAACCTGTGGAGCAACAATCGTGGCCTTAACAGCCGGCTTCTTGGGTCCTTAGCTTTCTGTGTTGCTGCTGAAGAGGATGATCCAACTTCTGAAGGTGCCCAGGGAAGATCATGAATTTTTCTAGTAGACAAAGTCCTAGAATTTGCCTTCACCGGAGTAGTAGAGAGAAACACATCATCATCATTGGTCTTCACCTTTCCTCATTTAGCTAAAGCTGAGATAATGCAGGGATGTGACAGATAAATCTTCACCCTTAAGGACACAACATGAAACACTATATTTTCCTGAATAGTCCTTCCAAGATTCACGGGAATCTTCTTTCCAATGCAATATAGTAACTTGGCCATTTCTCTTATTAAGTCTGATGTGTTTGTAGAGGGAATCCAACAGTTGATAGCTATCTGAAATTTAAAAAAATACCTCCTGGTCAAGCTAGATGTAGCAGTATTCCCTTGTGTAAGCCATTGAGATACTAAACCCTCAGAAATCTCATTCAAAATCTGGTCATTTGTTAATTCCAAATCCTCAGCATATGTAGTCAAAAAGTCTGATGTGGTCAGACTAAGCACTTAGTTAATACTCTCAGCTGAAAAACTAATCACTTTGCCACGCACATAATCCCAACCATGCCACTCTGAGTCCACATCCAAATTTCCTTCCATTACATTGGCATAAAATTCCCGAACGACCTCTCTGTTATATTCCTTGTAGATAGTGGTAGCAGCTGTAAAGCCCACATACTCAAGGAAGGTTGTAAAGCTACTTTCCTAGTATGACTCTAAATCCAGTAGCCTCTCGGCAATTATGTTCCTCCGACTGATGGCTTCCCAACTATCCTGACAATCTTCATCAAAGAAGTGTGAGTTTTGTCCATCTTTGGTTAAGGGTTCAGGCCTTCAAATATAACCAATTTCCTTTTTAATCTTCTTCTTCTTCTCAGGTTAAGTTAATTATGAGGCTGGCTCATCCACCTTCTTCTTTGATTTCATTAGAAGAGTTTGTACAAACTCATTCATAATTTCATCACTGGTATATACTAGGTTTTCAGAGGGCATTACCTGTGTTGGAGCATCAGTTCCAGGTTCAACTTCTTCTTCAGTTTGTTCCTGTGTTGGAACATCATCAATCTCAATCACTTCATCTGCATCATTATTCTGTGGGTCTAATGTTGGAACAACATCAAGGCATGGTTCTTCAGTCTCAACTTCTTCTCCCCCTATCTCCATCTTAGGGGTTAAAACTTGAATCTCTTCAACTTCATCATCCTGCCTAGCAGGTTCCTCTTCCTCTGGTGTTGGAACATGATCAGTTTCGCCTCCCATATCATAGTCTTTTCCATATCCTGATGTCTGGACATCAGTTGTACCAATATCCTCAGGTTTGCCAATCTCCATCTCAACGGTATCTTCATCATCTACAATCTCAATAACAGGTGATGGTATATTCCTGAGTCTCTCAATCTTCTTGGGTACTGACACGTCCCCTCACAACGTCGTTAAACTCGAAATAAGGCTTGGTGTTTTAAGGGTCAAAGATAAAGATTTATATTGTTGCTCCTGTTCCTACTGCTATGCTACCAAAATTGGTAGATAGTGGCAAGTACCGAGGTCGTCCATAAATAAGTTAGGAATATAAGAGTCAACTACACAGTCGCAATCCGGTTGTCAATCTGATTACAGATCAGGAATAATTAGTGTTGGTAAAAAGGCTTGGGGGGGGGGGGTTTGCTAACAACTACTAACATGCAATTGATCACGAGAATATGCTATATGAACTAACACTTGGGGAGTATTTGGGTAACACGATTAATGTTGTTTCAATCCTTGATTTCATCACATACAGAACTACAAACCTATTCTAGTGTTTGTGACACATGGTATGATTGATGGTCAACACTTCCTCAAATCTGTCACAAATGGTGCACGTGTAATCTTCCATTGACACCACCTCCATAATTAAAGGAGTACAACAACGGCCCTGCCTGGTGTGCATATCTGAATCTCCACCGTGCTATTACATTCCGAGTACTACACCACGAATGCTTCTCTCTAGGCCTAAAAAGGAAGAGGGGTGAAGCACCTTATCGATGGCTCTAGGGCTACGAAGTTAACCCTAGTTTACTACTTTAACTATTTCTATGTTTAACCCTTCGGACCAACTCTCCGGCTTACTAGTGTATGGTCAATCGTAACGTTGACTCGGCAACCCATGTGCACACACCTACACAGTTCCAGACTATTGTTACCCCAAGCACATCTAGGTTTCCTTCCTCGGGGGATATCAATAATTGCACCAACATGAAAGTAGACTATGGTGTGTGCCAGTCTTAGTGTGACAATCATGCAATTAATTATAACATAAATAACAAGCCAACATTATAATCACAAACACATAGAAATAGGTAGATCTAAGAAATCTCACAAAACAAATATTAATTCATGAATACAAACACAACCCCCAAGTAATTAAACTACTCCCTAAGCATTGAACCCATGTATTTCATTGGATTTAACACTTTTGGGCAAAAGAAAAATAAAGAGAAGAAAGGAAAAGAACCTAGAGAGAAAGAGAAAACTAGTAGACATAGGTTCATATAAATAGTAATAGGGAATTGGACATTGAAAAAAGGCCCAAAAAAAGCCTAGAAACCCTAGCAGCCGTAATTTGCGAGGCCAGTGGAAAATGGCACAGTCCGTGCAAGGTCGTGCTGGTGCGCGGCATGGCACGACCGTGCAACCTTGTACTGGCGCGGGGCGCACGACATAGCATGGGTCATGCAGGGTTGTGCCGGTGCAGGCCGCACGGACCAGCACAGGCTGTGGGCTGGTGTCTGGTCTAGAACTTCTGATTTGCGTGCCCCAGCACAGGCCCGTCGGCTGGATGGACTTTTTGCTTAGTTGAACGCTGCAGGCTGGCTATTTTTCACATCCCGTGGGCTGGTTTTCACGTTTGGAATTTGGAATGGTACAGACCGTGTAAAACGGAATGGTCTGCCCCCATACTTAGTCATTTTTAGTGATTTTGGGGCACTGGTATGATGGCCTACACGGATGTGCACGACCTATGTAAGGGCTGCATCACGACCTGTGTGGATTTTCACAAGTCGTACTAGCTACTTTGCATGGGTCGTGCAAGGCTAAAGTTGGATCGTGCAAAGGCACGTGCCGGCCGGCCGGTTGGTTCGGCCGGTTGGCACCATATTCCGTTCTTGACCTTCTTGAACTTCAAATCCATCTTTTACGGTCCCAATTCCATATACTACCATGTTTTGGAGTCCGTGGCCTTCATTTTACTACCATCCTTGCGAATGACCTTCGATATCTTCTACCAATCTTGCAAATGACTTTAAAATATCTTCTACAACTCTCGCGGATGGCCTTTTACAAAAATGATGAAAAAGTACTCACGGGCAACCTACTTGTAAGATCACAAAGGAGAATCCATGTTCTTGTGAATACAAAGTGTCCATTAGTTTAAATTAAGTTCACAAAACTCGGGATTTAGTTAAGAAAACCAATAATGGTAGTCTAAAAATTTTTTCGTGTAAATCTAACTAAAACTAGCAATCAACCAAACAAAACATGATAATAAAGGTACCTCTGGATTGAACAGCTAAACTTCCTTGTAATCAGAGGATCTTAAAATGCCAAATCTTTCAGGCCACTCATCCATCCTTCTCAATTTAAGCCTTCTAGATCCAGAAGCTATAGTGTACACACATAAAAACTTTCGACCCTCATATTTTATGCAAGCCAATTCTATCAATCTATAGTTCAAGTCATCCACAAACTGAATCTCTCCAAAAATTCCTTTAAGTGCATGAGTCATGTCATACCCATTATTTTTCACAGACAAAGATTTATAACCCCTTAAATCTACCACCTTATCATATTTCCGATACCACTCTATGCAATCATCAAATGGCTTAAACCAAAGTAAAAATATTTTTCTTTGAAGAACTTAACTGATGATGGTGAACAAGGAGCATGCCTTGGTCAAATAGAAGAAACCACTTCCACTCCTGGTTCAGGTATGCCGTTAATGAGTTCCAGCAGCATTGAGCTCTTTGTGAGGTTTATCTCCTTCTTGGCCTCGCCAAATAGCTTCTTGAAGTTCTTCTTTTTCTCTATGTTGAGAGTTGATAGTGATCCTCAGAACCAAAAAAACTCTTTTGGGTTTTGAAAATTTTGAACAATTACAACCTTTGCTCAGGGTTAAATCGCACAAAATCCAAGCACAATCTCCACAATATCACAAATACTATGGAAAAAAAATCGGGAGAGAGGTTGCGGGAATAAGGAGTGGAGAGAAAGAAGGTAGAAAGATAAAAAATTGAAAATATTTACTTTCTTTTGTCAATAACCCCACCTAACCTTTTCTCTTTCCAAGATTCGTGATTACTCCTTTTCACCTTCCGGCCGTTAAATCACATAACATCTCCAGGACTAATTAAGTTTCCAAATTCCAACATGCACACACCTTCCATATTTTTGTTCTTTTTGTTCTTTCTATTTTTTTGTGTCTTTCTGAATTTATATACACAAAATAAAAAAAATTAAGGCTAAATAAAAGCTAACAAAAATACCTCAAATATGACATACACCTAGGTATTTTCTGAGGAGCTCAAACATAGCAGTGTCCAACGATTTAGTAAAAATATCTGTAAATTGCTCAGATGTTGAAACATAGGCAACCACCACTTCCTTTCTTTCAACCAGATCTCGAATAAATTGGTGTCTTATATCAATGTGCTTTGTTGGAAAATGCTGAACAAAATTTTTCAATATATCAATTGCACTGTTGTTGTATAACACTGTAAGTGGCCCTTCTTGAATTCCATAATCATTCAGCAATTGTTTCATCCATAATAATTATGTACAACAACTTCCAGTAGCAAGATATTCAGCTTCAGCAGTCGATAATGAGATCGAATTTTATTTCTTACTATACCAAGATATTAAGTTCATGCCAATAAAGAAACATCCACCCAATCAGAATCATTGTAGTCAATAAGATGAGAGTCTTAATTTTTAGAATACTATATTTCATACTCAAAAGTCCCACTAATATATCGAATTATTCTTTTGACTGCAGTTAAGTGAGATTCCTTAGGATCAGCCTGAAATCTTGCACATACTCCCACACTGAAACATATATCTGGTCGAGTTGTTGTTGGATAAAAAAGACTCCCAATCATACTCCTGTAAAATTTCTTATCTACTCCAATTCCTTTCTTATCTTTCACCAATTTTTCAGTAGCCCCCATTGGTGTTCGAACAGCTAGATAATTACTCAATCCAAATCTCTCTACCGAACTCAAGGCATACTTACTCTGATTTATGGATAGGCCATTTTTTCTTGCTTCACCTGAAGTCCTAGAAAATATGTGAGTTCACCAACCATACTCATCTCAAATTCTGCCTTGCATCAAGGTTACAAAAATCTTGTACCATAGATGGTGAAGTAGAGCCAAACACAAAATCATCAACATAAATATGAGCAATAATTTTTTTGATGATTTGTTAAGCACAAATAAAGCGCAATCTACTCCCCCTCGACGATAACCTTTCTTAATGAGAAAGTTAGTAAGTCATTCATACCAAGCCCTTGGTGCTTGTTTAAGACCTTACACTGTCTTCTTGATTCAATACACATGATGTGTATAGTGAGGATCCTCAAATCCTTTTGGTTGTTCAACATACACTTCTTCATTAACCATGCCATTCAGAAAGGCACTTTTGACGTCCATCTGGTACATTGCAAAATTCATAGTGCAAGTAATAACAAGTAAAATCCAAATAGATTCTAACCTGGCAACTGGTGTGAACGTCTCATCAAAGTCAACTCTTTCAACATGAGTGTATCCTTGAGCAACCAACCTTGCTTTGTTGTGAGTAATCTGACCATCATCATCAGACTTGTTCTTGAAGATCCACTTGGTGCCAATAACATTTACCTCTTAAGGATGAGGAGTGAGATACCATACATCATTCCATTTAAATTGCTCAAGTTCTTCTTGCATTGTCGCAATCCAATACTCACAAGCAAAGCTTCTTTGTAGTTTTTGGTTCAATCAGAGAGATGAAGCAATGTAATCCTGCAAGTCCTCTGTAGTTTACCCGTAGTAGTGTATGAGTTCTCTTGATACTTGGTTCAAGTAGAACCTTTGTTGAAACATGGGATTTTGAAGTAGGAGTGGATGTTCCAACACGGTCAACTTCTTCAAATTCAGCAGATTCATCTGAATGCTCTGATGTTCCAACATCGACTGTTTTGTCAGGTAGTCTAATCTGTGTTGGAACATGATCTGAGTCTAGTTCATCATCTCCTTCATATGATACTTGCTTGTTATTATAATCCTCTACAATGACATTTATAGATTCCATAAGAGTATTTGTACGGAGATTGTACACCCTGTACGCACGGATGTTCACGGATTAACCAAGAAAATTCCAACATTGTTGCGGCTGTCAAACTTTGCTAATTGCTCTCTATATCTGAGAATATAGCACTTACTTCCAAAAACATAAAAGTATGAGACATTTGGATTCATGACCTTCTCGATTTCATATGATTTCTTGCTTGTAAACGTATGAAGATAAACCTGATTTACTAAATAATATGATGCATTGATAGCTTCTGCCCACTGCTTCTTATGAAATCATTTCTCAGCTGACATGACTTGTGTGATTTCCTATAGAGTCCTATTCTTTATTTCAACAATGTCATTTTATCGAGGAGTGATTAGTGCAGAGAATTCGTGCTGAATGTGGAGTTCATCACAGAAGTCACTAAACGGAGAGTTTTTGAATTCCTTGCCATGATCACTACGAATCCTGAAAATCTTTCGAATTGAGCTCCCTTTCTCTATCAGTAATTTGATCACCAAAATTTTGAAGACATCCACCGTATCAGATTTGTCTTTAGGGAATGCTACCCATGTATATTTGGTGAAATCGTTAACACACAAAGATATATTTCTTACCACTCACACTGGTGTACTAACTGGACCCATCAAATCTATGTGCAGTAATTCAAGATTTTTTGAGGGGGTAATATAGTGAACCGATGTGTGAAGTGATAAAATTTGTTTACCTTATTGGCATGGTTCGCAAACAATGTCCTTTTTGTTAGTTGAGTGTAGGCATACCTTCTACCGCTTTTAAGTTCGTATTTTCACCAAGGTTTTATAGTTGATAAGTCCAAGCTTCCTGTACCACATGGTTCCTTCATCTTGCTTAGAGCTTAGACATCTCACTTCTTGTTCCAACAAGTAACAGTTGTCTGATGACCGAATTCCAGAGAGTACTTTATCCTCACCAAGTTTCACTATGCATTTATCTTCATGAAAATCCACTGTCATATTGTCATTGTACAGCTGACTAATACTCAACAAATTTGCCTTTAGATCTTCAACTAGCAAAACACTTGAAAAGATAAGAAATTCTTCAATCTGCAGCTCACCCTTTCAAACTACTTGGCTCTTTTTACAATCACCAAATGTAGAAAAACCACCATCGTACGGCTTGATATATGTCAAATATTCTTGAGTACCAGTCATATGTCATGAACATCTTCTATCAAAGTACCACGAGTCTCTAAAGTGTTTAATAAGAGAAGTGTGAGCAACAAGACAAGTATTTGTGTGCTTAGGAACGCATACCTTTTGGACCATCTTTGATCTTTGTTTGCCGTCCATGTTGGAACATGAAGATAATTGTCATCCATTCATGATGTCTCTAGGTAGTTTAAAGCATTTATTATGTATATAACCTTGATAAGTGTAGTAGTAGCAAATAATGGGTTTCCGTTGCCATGTTTTAATCACTTTCCTCTTCATATCTTAAACCTCATATTTCAAAAGTAGCAGATAATGGGTTTTTGTTGTCGTGTTTTAATCACTTTCATCTTCATATCTTGAACCTCATATTTGAAATCTCAATGCTGCTTGATGACTTTTCGTAACCTATACCATGCATGTTTCCAAAATTCTTCCTCATAGTCACTATATCATCTAGTTTCGCCTTTCCATTGTTCAACTTGATGATTGCAGGTTCAACCATCTTTGCTCTCTTAGTTGTAAAACTTAGAACATGTTTTCACTATTCAATCTTATCTCTGGATTTTTCAATCAGAATCAACAACTCCTTCTTTTCAACAAGTTCATTTTTCTCAATTTTCAAAGCTTTATTCGTGTCAACAACTTTCAGCCACATCTCATACATATTCTCATATGCATTATAGATATCTTCATCATTCACATCATGACTATCTTCATCACTTGAAGAATTGTCAACATCGGATTTTTCAGTGTTGGAACATACAGACTTTTTTGCCATGTTGGAACATGCATCTTCAATCTCTGCTAAAGCATGATTTTTTTCTCCAAATGCAAGATATTTGCTGGTGAGTACCTCTTCATATCCCTCCTCTACTTTATCTTCACTCCATGAAATTACATATGATTTTCCTTGCTTCTTTTGAGTATTAGCACATTCAGCCTGGATGTGTCCATATCCCTCGCATTCTCTACATTTAATTCTTCCAGGCTACTTTGTTTCACCATTCTGATTCCTTAAGAATTGCTGATTGATTTGTTCCATTCGTGTTCCACGATTATTCCCAAACTTTTGTGCTCGAGGTCTATTTCCATCAGATTTCTCATGCGATGTTGTATTCACTACCTTCTTCAACATTCTTGAGAAATTCTTAGTAATAAATGCAAGTTATTCAATACCACCATCAGTATCAACGTCATGAACGATCTTTGACGACGAGGCTTTGAAAGCTAGCTCCTTTTGTGCTTTCTTTGTGGGTTGTTCCAGTGTCATCTCATATGTTTGCAGTGATCCCACCAGTTCATCTAATGTCATGGTAGTCACATCTCCTGCTTCTTCTATTGCTGCAACTTTCATAGAAAATCTTTGAGGCAGAGATCTCAAAGTATTTTTCACCAATTTGGACTCCTTGTAAGTTTTTCCAAGTTGGTACTCCATGTTGGTGATGTTGCTCAGTTTTCCATAAACACCACAATAGTCTCATCCTCCTTCATCTTCAACTTTTCGAATTTCGTGGCCAACAATTGTAGTTTAGATTCACGTACACAACTTGTTCCTTCATGTACTGTCTGTAGAATATCCAATGCTTTCTTTTCCTGATGACATGTGGAGATGATTTTGAAATGATTTTCATCCACTGTTGTGAATATAGCATTTAAAGCTTTGGAATTTTCCATTGAAGTCTTCAGTTCATCTGAAGTCCAAGTTGACATAACTTTGAGTTTCAGTTTCTTCGTACTTGATTCTCCATTTTTTGAGCTAGATCTGCATCCTTTGTTGGTGGATTCCATTCCATTTCAACAAAATGCCATGCCAGTTAATCCAGCGAGTTAATAAAAAATCTCATGTGTGCCTTCAAGTAGTCGTAGTTTGTTCCTTCCATCATTGGTGGCCGAGACACTGAAGATCCTTCTTTGGTCACCATGGTCAAACTAGATCACACTTTCCTTAACACAACCAAGGTAAGAGTATGTGACTCAGATCTGATACCAATTGAAATTTGGTTTTACCTAATTTATACAATAATTACTACTATGTTCCAGCATAACCTATCTAACCAAGCATGTATAAAGTGTAAACACAAAAGATTTGGCTACGCAGTTCGGTGAAAATCACCCACATCTACGGGGTCTAGCCCTGTTCAGAATGAGTCACTAATCAGAAAGATGCAGTACAAAGTACATCTTACAATTACACTTTTTCTAATCATAAGTTGTGAATTCTACGAGCTCCCTTGCTACCGATCTGCCTTGATCAAACTCTCTCTGACCTCGAAAGTCGTTAACGCTAGATCTCCCCCTCTCAGAGAATTAAGGTATACGATTCTGAACTTGATCACAGGGTTATGATCACGTTAGAACACAGACGAAAGCTCTTGAGTACTTCTCTGAATATCGAAAACCTGGATTCAAAATTTCTTCAATTAAATTCGTAAGTAACTCAGCAAGAATGTCTTCTATTTAAACCCATTGCTCACATTAATTTCTTATGCGAGGATAATTCATTCTCCATCTCTAATTCTGATTTCAATCAAATCCTTTGGAGATGGAAATTGTCAAATCTAATCACTTAAATAAAGGAATTAAAATATTTCATCCACATCCTTTCTGAAAAGGATATTCATCAAATAAATTCCAATTACCACAAATCCAAACCAATCACATAGATTTAAGAATTGACATATTCTTCAATCACAACTCCTGGACGAAAATATCTCCTCTTAGATTTCTTCACAAAATTCCTTATTTCACCGGACATTCCTTCTTTGATATTTTAACACAAACAATTCCATATCTGAATAATTTTCACAAATTGACAATTAGCTAAAGTATGGACTTTACACACTATATCCATTATATATAAGAGTATATACTAATATTATACAATATCAATCATTACTTTTACTTACTAGCGGAGTACCATCGCGTGCTGCACGATATTATTAATTAAAATATTAGGATTTAATTTTTATGTACATGTTGTGTCCTAAATTTAAATTGAAAACAAAGAATTTCATTTAAAATTTTAAAATTTAGTCATATAAGGAAAACTATATGAGATGGTTGGAAATCGTTAATCATGAACACATACCTTTCATTAATAGATGATGAAAATAGATGATGAAATGGTGAATTGGAGATGAAGAGAAATGGAGTAGAGGGATGGAGAGGTTTTGGTGTGGGAGAAATGGGGGGAAAGTCACGGTCTTTCTTAGGGTATTTAATACCCTTTGAGAAACCGCCTTTAATTCCCTTTTTCCCGTCTAGGAGTGATTTTGAACTTGGAAGAGAAGATGACTCTTTGTATTTGACCCTACGAACATATTTCGAGTTCAGAACCTATTTTAGTAAAATAAGAAAAAACACACCCAATTCAGCATATCGACATTCACTCAAAAAAACCCCCCAATTCAACCTCTTATCAAACCCTAACCAATTTTTCAACAATTCTCCAATGACATCACAAAGTTGAGCTCTAGGCACACAAATAAGAGTATCGGGGCGGCGAGTGACCATAGCCATCAATCGTTCACCGAGATTGAGCCGTCGAGGTTATTTTTCAATAAAAATGTTGAGGAGAGGTATGTTGAATTTTCAAAGCGTATGGTGATTAATTCCAAAGTTATTCATGCATTGTCAATCTCCAAGTTGAGCTTACTTTATTTGTTAGACCCTTTCAAAGTTCAACACCCAGAGAATTTGTTATGCTTAGAAGAAAATGTGTAAGTAGATGAGGTGATTCAATTTTATGCTATTTAGAACAAAACATGAATAATAGGGATTGTACTAGGGTCAATGACAAAATAATCCCGGTTACTAAGTATCCAATAAAAGTGGCCCTTGGATCTACCTACACGTCCCCCGGAAAATTGATAACCGACATTGATCTCCATGGCCCCCCTAGAAATCTATCACCAACAAAGTTTGACATCGGTCACAGAAGCCATCCCATTAGACCCCGTAGCAGTGGCTAGGAAATATTTCCATCGGAATAGAAGTACCGCAGCCCTAACGGAGAGCTATGACATTGGTGTCTTTACAGTTGAGAACAACCTAATTTATGAGTGGATATGCTTGAATGTTTTGCCCACGGGTGGCACACATATGAGCTAACCATCGGTAATTTGATGTTTTTCTACTAAATGATAGAGGAGGTGAAGATAAACCTCAAGTTCACCATTATTATGAGCATGCTCAAGGCCAAAAATAAAAAGAAAAAAGATCTCCCCTATGGTGGATAATCACGGCTATGATGAAGAAAGCCAAATTCCAGCCCCAAGATCACTCTCTCTGATTGTTGTACTATGATATGGAATGGTTCTAACATAAGTAGTTGAAGATCGGATTTGACGGCAGATGGGAGCAAATGGTGATTCCAGGCAAATCCGTGAAGAATGAAAAAAGGTCTAGGGACGGGGATCTTGATAGAGTCGAGGGATTGTCTTACCATAAGTTTATAAATTTTGTTTAAAATATTTGTCCAGATTTATTTGTTAGATTTTTTTATGAATGTGTGTTTAATTTGTTTGTGTTTACAGGTTCAGAGAGCATTTAGAAGAGCCAAATTGGTCGGTACTTGAATTGCAACCATGGCCACACGGAACAAACCCCACTGGAACAAACCCCACTAGCTATTAGCTAGAATGGAGGCACAGTAACAACGTTTCATGGAAGCTCAGGGAATCCAGCTTGAGCTAAGGGGGGACGAAGAGTCACCTAACTTCGAGTCAATTTTCTCGGAGAGCGAGAAAGAGGCAGATGAAGGGGCATTGATAGTACTAACCAAGAGGAAGACAATGTCTCGAAAGATATTGAGCACATGTTCGAGGATGTTCATAACATTTGCAAACTGATGGCATTTTGTTGATTTTATTTGGATGAATATTTAAGAAATTTGGTACTTGACAATGTGTTAGGATTATTTTCTTTAAAATTTGGTGACATTCAATATTTGGAGTTTATTAGATGAATTTGACTTTGTGTCCTTGTTTATTGCGTAGTAAATGGTGATTTGAAAATTCAGCTACATATTAATTTATAGGAATGCAATGGCCTTGAAAAGATAATTGTTTAAAAAATGACCATTGGAACCGACGAATTTTTGAGTTTGCAATTAGATCGGCTCTTTAAAAAAAGTGCGGAAATGGTTACGAGACCATAAGTGGTTCGACTCCAATTAACCATTGGAGCCGACTTCAATTCTGAGTTCGTAACAGAGGCTTTCGAGCTCGGCTCTGAAATCCGGCTCTTCACTGGCTAAAAATAGTTCCAAGTCCAAATCCAATTTGGTGGCTAATAAAGAAGATCCGAATTACCATTTCCGAGTTCGGAATTGTAATTTTGGCTCTTTAGTGACAAAGGTCAAGCATCTTCCAAATTTGGAAGCTACTCTCTATATGTAAAAAAATCCCTAAATCGAACCACACCCTCATTCCCACTCAATTCACAAACCCTAAAAAACTTTTTCTACTTCGAAGATTATTTCGGCCTCTCCCAACCTCATACCAAATGGCGGTTGATTATCATTGGCAAGAGGAGGTTCATCACACGCCCCCCGTTCTAGATCCACCGGCAACAATCTTGCGTATTAACATTGTGAAATTTGTGTGCTTGGGAGGCCAATATGAAAATAACTCCCTGCAAACTGGGCCGACTTCTCTCGACAAATCCATCCACTGACATTTAAAAACTTCGACTTGCATAATGGCATAGTCAAGCTCCCAGATATCTGAAATTGTGCCAAAGTAACATTGATGAGCGTACAAATAATTGTTATCACGTTCATTACCAACATGCAATGCTTCAGACACTAGATACACTCCACTATTATGAGACACACCCTTATCATCTACTGATTGTGTGGCAAACGTAAAACCATTGATGTTGTACCCTCCATAAGAGAGTACATTAACAAGTGTTCTATGAGCCAACCATTTAACTTTCATAGGATGATCACCCATGGCTACGTGATCATGCAACTATGACGAAAAGTCCCACTGTGTAATTGTAGGACCTGAACTTCATTGAAATTAGGGTTGGAGACTCTATTGGCATCCATGTGAATCTCTATATATGGGACAACATCTTCATGATTGAGAAGAACATAAAGATGGGCAGTACTTAAATCTTCCACAAAAGGGCTGGAAAAGTTTCCCCTGCATAACCCCAAAACCTTCCAATCGTCCCTCATTTCTATGAGTTGGAATCCCAACCCAATCGACCTCCTTCATATAATTAGTACAAAACTCGATGACCTCTTCTGCCACATACCTCTGCACAATACTTGAATCAGGCCTGTAAAAATTCTTCACAAAATGCTTGAATATTTTCATGTATCTCTCAAACGGGTACATCCACCTCAAAGAAAAAGGATTATAAAGCTTTATCTCACGCACAATATGAATACACAAGTGGACCATAATGTCGAAGAATGAGGCGAGAGGAGGGGATATATTTCTATCCAGCACAAAACTTCAACGATCATTGATTGCAAATGGTCTAACTTCGACACACTAATGTTTTTACTACAAATGGACTTGAAAATTAATAATAGCTTCATAATGCATGGTCTTACATGGGATAGCAATGGCGATCGAATCGCAATGACATTAAATTCCTGCATTAGATTGTGATAAACATGAGACTTCAACCCAACCAACTTCAACTCCACAACTGACACAAAGTACTGATGTTGGAAGAACACGCGATCGGGACCTTAACACTACTTAGGGTCTCACAAAAATATTTCTTCTCCTGATTGAAACATAGAATAGCAAGCAGGGGGCAAGTAACAATTTTCACCGGAACTCACTAGACCTATGTTGTTCTTAATTCTCATCTCAACCAAATGTAACCAGGCCTTAAGCCCGTCTTTTATTTTCCCAGGGGTATTCAACAGTGTCCCGACCAAAGAATCACACACATTCTTCTTAATGTGTATGACATCGAGACAATGTCTAAAATCCAAAAGCTACCAATAAGGCAATCTAAAAATGGAGCTTTTCTTCCAAATCCTATCCATGAGAACTTTACTTTTATTATTCCCAAAGTCATGGGGAAAAATCTTCACAATTTTAAATATCTGAGTACCGGTGCTTCTATAGCCTCTACTTCCCCATTGAACCATTTCTTCGCCAATTGCCATGGATGGTCCTTCGGAAGAAATCGACGATGATTTTGATATAAAGTTTTACAACAATGCTTCAACTGGTGATAATCAGTTTCCTTCTCAGACACGGGGCAAACAAAGTGGCTTTTCATTGATCAACCAAAAAATTACAGTATGCAAGAAAATCATTAATAGTGCAAAATAACATCGCGTTCAATGTAAGAAAATCTTCAACATTGCCATCATATGTCCAAACACCCTCATTAAATAGAGTCAACAAATCCTCGAAAAAAGTACCAAGATACACATCTATGTCATTACCCGGTTGCTTAGGACCAGAAATCAACAGAGTTAACAACACATACTTACGTTTCCTTATCAACCATGACGGACGATTGTAGATAACCAACATAACATACCAAGAACTATATGTAATACTCATATTATCATATGGATTCATTCAATTGGTACATAGGTCGAACTTCAAATGTTGGGGTTCTGAGCCCAACTTGGGGTAAAGACCATCGATTTTTTTCCATTACTCACCATCTGACATATGTATAATCACATCATCCACTGGTCGATCCCTCTTCGTGTGCCAACCAAACAATTTTGAATCTTCCTTCCACGAATATAACTTCTGCAATCGGGGAATGATAGAAAGGTACCACATCACTTTTGTCGGTGTTTTTTTCTTTGTTTTAGTTAACACTTCCGCACCCACCACATTTGCACCCCTCTTCAATTTGTAGCGAGACTCGCCACATACCCGACATGTTTCTCAATTTTCATCTTCTTTCCCCCTGAACAACATACAATCATTTGGGCAAGCATGTATTTTTCTCAATTCCAATCCCATTTGGCAAAGAACTTTTTTCACGGCATACAACCTATCCAGAAAAACATTACCTTCGGGGAGAAATTTCCTAAATAATTCAAGAGTTTTGGTCATTGACTCATCGATCCACCTATATTTGGCTTTCAAATTTATTATCCTCAAAGTTGCACTAAGTACTTAATGTTTTGAACCATTGTACAATGGTGTCTCTTTGTTGTCAAGTAAAGTTTGGAATACCTTGGGTTTACCTCTGAACATTCTTGCAATACCTTCCACCATTTCATCAAATTCTGCATTTGCATCTAATTCATCTCCCACATTCGTGTTACTCAAATCAATCGTCCAAGTCATTTCTCCAACTTCCCCTTACCATACCCAATGAGTGTAGGTAGTTTGAAACCCCACCCTTTAAGAGATATCTCTGCAATTTTTTCCTCCCTAAATACACATCGTTTCTACTGTCTTTACACGGGCATCGGGCTCGCAGAACACCATTTTTTTCTGCATATTCAAATGCTAACGTAAGAAATGTTTCAGTCAATGGCATGTAATCGGGTGATTTTCTAAGATCATTACCAATGATTTCACTCAGATCCATTATCCTAAAAGTCAATTACAATGCAACCCATTAGCATTCACACAACAATAATCATAACCCACCCCTAATTAACCTAACTACAAACCCTATTTAAAGATTTATATATGTAAAACCCTCATTTCAAGATAATTTCAAAAAATAAATTTACATACAACTTACCTTATCCAATGGAAAATGATGCTCTTCAATGAATTAAATTTACTTCTTCATCAATGGATTAGGAAAGGGAGAAACCCCTTTAAATTTGATTGTTTGTGAGAATTTGTAGAAATGAGCGCATTTTCCCCCTCTTATATACAGAGTGAAACGGGGCCCCGACAAAACTTACGAATTCGGAAGGTCTTTCGTCTTTTAAGCAATTACGTAGGGCTCCTGTTACAAACTCGAAAGGCATGTTAAAACCATATTCTAAACTCAAAACCATCGTCAATTAAAGTCAGTTTGACACAACTGCCTTTAATTATGGATAATTAAAGGTGGTTATAACGTTAACCACCTTTAATTAACCATAATTAAAGGTGGTTATTTGAAAAATGCCTTAATTAAAAAATAATTGCCTTTAAAATAATGTTTTGGTGTCGAACCCCTTCACCAAGGCATTTTCAAGTTTTTTCCAGAACCATTTTCTATCGTCGCCTTTAATATGCTACTATCTACTAGTGGACAAACGAGGGCATTTCCGAACTAAAATAATGCAGGGTCTTGTAGATGGTATGAATGCTGCCTTAGTAGCTGGTTCTGTACTTGTTCATTGAGTTGTACTTCCAGCTTCAATTATAGGCACTCAAGGAGATATGCAACAGATGTATCTTGATGTGATGGCCATTATCCAGAAATTTGGTAAGCATGACATGTTTCTAACTTTGACTTGCAGTCCCTACTGACCGGAGATTCAAAATAACCTTTATTTTAGTGAGGTTGTACATGATAGGCCAGATTTACTTGTTAGAGTTTTTCGCGCTAAAGTTCAACAGCTGAGGGTGACATTTTCAGTAAGAAGATTTTTGGTGTTGTGCAATATTTGGTGTATCATATTGAGTTTCATAAAAGAGACCTACCTCACTGCCACATGTTAATAAATCTAAAACTTGGTTGTAATCCTTTGGGACAAGTTACTTATGATAGGATTGTTCGTGTCGAGTTACTGGATCTAGAGAAGAATATTTTTGCTATATTCAGCAAAAACATGATGCATGAATCGCGTGGTAGGCTTCTAAAAGCTCCTGTATGAAAAAGGGTAAGTGTAAATTTGGATTTCGTAGCAGACAACATATCATGTAGAGGATGAATATCCATTATGTAGAAGCAGAGAGGATGGTAGACAGTTTCCATCAAAAAGGATGTTCTACGAAATAATTGGGTTGTTGGCTATAATAAATGCTTAACTGCATTATAAGAGTGTCATATAAATATGGAGATTTTATTTAGTTTTTCCTCATCAAGTATGTTCACAAGTACATTTTTAAGGGCACTAACTGAGTTGGTTTCACACTACGGGGTGGTTAAGAGGATGCAGTTATTGATGAAAATAAAAATTTATCAAGATACCAGCTAAATTGGTCTGTTTGAAGCAACCTAGAGAATATATGTTTAAATTGAAACCATGTGAAGCATGTAGTTTATTCTCTTCAAGTCCACTTACAAAGTCAGCAACTTATTACATTTCACAAGAATGTTGCTCTTTAGTCGATTGTTGCAAATGAGTTTTTTCACTAGAACAACACTCACGGGTTTCTTTAAAATGAAAACACATGAACCTGATGCAAGGGAATCGAAGCTCTTATATAATTGCGGTACATTTTGTGTGGTCGATATTGAATAGGGCTCAGGTGAAGATAAATCAACATTTTGTGTAGGCTTGCAATACTGAGTTCTAGCAAAGGGTTAGCGCTATCATTTAAGTTGCTTCTCTCTCATGTTAAATCACATGCATCAAGGAAATATATACACTACTTATAGGGAATCCGTGATTGCGTATGGTTTCTTGAGTTCAGATAGTTATATTGAAGACGCCATACAGGAAGCCTATTCGTTCCAGTTGCCATCTACCTTGAGATATTTATTTCTGTTTTGTTGGTATTTTATTCACCAAGTTATCCAAAAGAATTATCGTTGAGATTCAGAATGAATTATGTTATGATTTTTTTGAAAAAGAAATCAACAACTCGGCCCATCTCATTAGAGCCTTTATAAGTAGAAAGGTCTTGAATATTATAAATGGGTTTTTGGTTGATATAGGCAAGGATATTCAACATTATGGTTTGATGGATGGTATTTCCAGTGAATCACCAGATGAAGTTTTAACATGTGAGATACTCAGTGAGAGGAGTATTGAAATTTCTTATCAAGAATTTTTACTCACATATCTATTGAATGTTGAGAAATGGCTGGCCTATGATCACATCATGCAAAGTGTTATGGCCAACACCGAAAAGTCTTTATTTATTGATAGACCTGGTGGTACGGGAAAAACATTTTTGCATTGAGCTTTGCTTGCGACGTTAAGGTCAGAGGGTCATATTGCACTGGTTGTTACATCTCCTGGAGTAGTTGCGCATGTGTTTCATGGAGTAAAAAAATCACATTCTCATTTTAAATTTCCACTTGATTCTTCCGACAATGAAGTTTGTCACTTAAGAAAGCAATATGATTTGGAAAAGTTGATAACAGAAGCTACGTTGATTCTTTAGGAGGAAGCCACCACCATGTTGAAATGACAATAATTAGAGGTTGTGGATATGTTGCTACAAGATCTCAAGGATTTTGATGCTCCATTAAGTAGTAAGGTTTTTCTTTTATTAGGAGATTTCAGGCAGGTTTTACCTGTTATACCAGGCACAACAAGAGATGAGATAATTCAGGCCTCCATTGTATATTTGCGTTTGTGACCATAATTGGAAAAATTCCATCTTCAGCAAAACATGAGAGCCTTAAATGATGAAATTTTTTGTTTTTTTATTGCATATAGGTGCAGGGACAGAACATATTGATAGCAATGAAGAGGTTGAATTTCCAGCTCACAATTTTATCCCGTATATTGGGAAATAACCATCCATCCAATAGTAAGACATTTTTATCCTTTTCGCACTAGTTTTCTACACTGATTGCATGTTTATGAGGACACTAACATTAATCAAATTTTTTACAAGCTGATTTAATGTGTGTTCACAGATTTAGCTGCATATGCATTAAATCCAATTGACATGATATGAAGGTGTGTTTTGGCTGCAACAAACGTTGTTATTAACTCTATAAACAGTTTTCTGATTGATGTTTTTCTCTAATTCCCCACTAAAAATGTTAATACTAATAGACCTTTGAGTAAGAAGCATCTGAGTGATCATGAGAATTTTATTCATATGCTTAATCCAAAAGGCATCCCATCCTATAAATTAGTCCAAAACTCAAATTTTCTTGTCATGCTCATACATAATCTAAATCCAACTGAGGGACTGTGTAACAGTTTTTGATTAATTTTTTGTGAGTTGTGCCAATCAACCATTTTGAGATAACCTTTGGGGCAAACAAGTTTCTATTCCAAAAAAATAATTTTTTGTTACCAAGGTAGTACGATCTCCATCCGATTCTAAAGATTTTAGTTCTCACTCAGAGTATGTTTTGGTATGACAATCCATAAGTCTTAGGAGTGGAAATTAGATTTTCTTAGGCTATATTTAAAACAACCTGTGTTTTCCCACAGTCAACTATATGTCGCTTTATCCTGAGCAAAAACCTTTGAACCATTCAAGGCTCTTTTGACACCTCCAACATTTGAGGAGCCGGGCTAAAATAATAAAACTAAAAATTTAGTTTCCAGTAATTTTTACACTTTTGGAATTTTGTGTTCCTATTTTGTATCTGCAACATTTTTGGTTTTTGTGTTGCATATTTTTTTATTTGCAACTTGATTTTTTTGCTCTCAATTTAGATCTGCTAGGGATTCCCTTATTTTGGATCTGCGGGTATTTCCCTAATCCTTTTTCAATGGATGCCTTCGAAAACATTCTTCAAGTCCAAAGTCTTTGATTTTGTTGCTTTTTCTATTTTAGTTTGTGCACATGGAAGGTTTTTTTTAACTTCTAATAATGGTTTATAATGGCTTATAATAGAGCTATTTTCCCCATGTTATTTTCATAGGAGATAATTTCTTATAATGGCTTATGTTCATGGAGAACTACATAAACAGAAATTAGTTGGATTAATGGTGCGTTTGGTGCAATCAATAGTTCCTCCTGTGAAAAAAGGCTTGAACAAGATTGGCTCTTTAGTTATTTTCATAATCGAGGTACGTATCTCTATTCCCTTTAAATTAGAATAACCTTTTGTAATATCAACAATCAGTAGGTATTAATTATTTTATTATTATGCTTTTGATGTGGAACTATTATAGGTTTTCCTTTTTACTTTTTCCTCTTCAATCTGTATGCATTAATTACTTTGTTTTCTTTCCTACTTTGTTCTCTTATCTTTGGTTTTGTTTTCCACTTTGGTGCGGATATAAGTTGAAAGATACCATGATTTAGCCCCAAAGATTCAAATATAATTATCAACTGCTGCATCGAGGTGGGATGCTAACTTCTAAGCCAAAGTTTATAATGATGTGCTTCTGTAAAGGTCCTTTTGACTACTCCAACTTCTAGGAGACAAGTATAGATAAGAAGACTAAGAATACAACACCTCTGTTTTAAGTTCGATGTTTGGATCAGCAGGTATTTCGGTGGATATTTATTGTTTCACTTCTTTGAAAAATCTACTTCAAGCTAACCCCTGTATTCATGTTTCTTATATCAGTTTATGTTTTTGTGCAGGGGAAAGTTTCAATTTAATAAATTATTGTGCAATTTAATGTCAAAAAACTCGTGGCATTTCATTTATAGGATGTCGTTATGTATATCTCAACGAAGCTATGTTAAAGTTATGGGTTTAACTGTTTTTGAAATAGTCTAGCATAATGTCATAGTGTTCAAATGTTTTCTCAACATTAACTCCTCATTTGAACAACTTTTGATGAAACGTGGATTTTCATATCATCACTTATAATTGATTCTATTAATTGAGTATCTCTTCTGAGATTTCTTTAATACAAAAAGCCGAATCTCACCTTCAGGTATAATATATTACTTCTTCATAATACTAACAAAAAATTAGTTTAATGCTTCATGCTAAAATATTCTTCCTGGTTATCTTCAGAGTGTAAAAGTAGATGAAGGTGGATGCTGGTGCATATGGATAATTATTTGGTTATTGTGAGAAGTAAGTTGTTTCATTATATTATTAATATTTTTATGAGCTCATATTTATGCAAGGAAAGTCTAGCAACTCATATCTCTTACATGATCACAATTAATTTGCTTCTTTAAAATTTTGTCTTTGGATATATGCTAGACTCAATTTAGTTGTGAAATGATTAATAATCCTGTTTTGTACTTCTGTAATCATGCTTAATTGATAATTCTTTTAATTTAGCCCAACTCTAAACTATTTTGTCAGATGAAAAAGTTGGAGTTTGACCATTATGACTAAAAAGAAAGAGTGACAATACCAACAAAGGACTTTGCCTTGTCAATGGTTGGCCTCGGATGATTAGAACCATTTAAGCAATTTTAGATGGGTGAGCTAGAGGGAACAAATGAATGCCACATGCGAGCACCCTCCAAATCACACTTGATGAATTCAAGAGCTTCACTAAATTTTGAAAGAAGTTAAATCCCTTCTCCCTGGAACTTTTCAATTGTGGTGAAGTCAAAGATCTCTTAACAAAGGTGGGTTTCAAGCGGGTTTCATCTCAAGTATGGTGCTCCATTTTCAGCGTTTATCATTCTTGATGTTGGTCTGTAATTTACTCTTGAATTTTAAGTAGAATTATAATTCACTACGACATGTATGTGCTATATTTCTCTATTGAAAATGTGATGGCGATAATATTCCATGTGTTTGATGCAATCAATGATGGAAACTTGAGCTAGGACAAATTCGTGAGAGTTTTATAGAAAAAGGAAAAGGATATCAGTTCACCAACAAAAGCAGGCATCTTCAAGTTTCTACCTTGCCAGTCGAAATGTGTAGACTGAGCAGCATATCTCGCATACTTTCCTGATAAATAATGCCTTTGAGAGATAGGTAGTGTACATATGACTTGGTTAAATCTAACTCTACTTAGTATTCATATAATATAATGACATAGATAGAAATAACATAACATAAACACAATTCATATTTTTTTGTAAAGATTGATTAATAGCTTTGTTTGTCCTTTTATGTTTAGGGTTTTGACACATACATGTTTGGACTTCTATGTTGATACTATTGCTTTTATGTTTAGGGTTTTGACACATGCATGTTTGGACTTCTATGTTGATACTATTGAATATAATTACTTCACGTAGTGATTTGGTTGTTCTATACACTTATTTTATGTGTGTTTGAAGAGTGGCATTATCAAGTCATTACATTATTTCTCGGAGTGAGAAGATCAATGGATAGTTTGAACTCTTCTTTGGAATTTGTAGGTTGTTGTAAATGTGTTTGCATGTGTGTGTTAGTTGGTTTACTAACAGTACATTGTTTCCCGGAGCATGAAAATTAATAGATGGAGCATTAAAAGCAGTAGATAGTCTGAACTTTTATTTGTCATTTCTAGGTAGTAGTAAATGTGTATGTTTATTGGTTTTTTGACAAAAACATTTTCAGGATTAGGAAGTGGTGGCGGAGTTAGCCTGATGTAAGGTTCTATAGTTAATTATTTTGCTTGTTGGTACATGAGAAATCAATTATCCTGCTTTGATAAACATGTTAAGGGGTTCATGCAGGAAAGAATGCAAGAGAGACCCTACAAATTTTGAAATATACATCATTCATCCCTTGATTTTTCATGTTCACTCCATTGATTTTCCGATGGTAACTCAGTTGAAACAATTTAAACTATGCTTATGGTAAAATCTTTTAATTCCAATAACTTGACTCGAATATTGTCCAAGCTTCCAACTCAGAATTCAGTACTCTTATTTCATGGATCAAATCTCATGGTCAACCATTAGGATACATTGGAGCATCATTCTCTCCACATGCCTATTAAGATAGGCGATTATTACTACTAAATTGAATGGACTATAGGAGAAAACTCTATGCAAAGGTATGGTATTAAGAAATTTACCCAATAATCTTAAAAATGTTGTTATACTTGTTATAAATATACACATAGTTTTCATGCCAACTGCGTGATTTCCTTATGCCACTTTTTTAATACTCACTGCATTGCAGCCCAATTAGCTCTATCATATGCCTTCTTAAAATTAATAGATACTTTATGTGAATTTTGGTTGCTCTGTCTACAGTGCAAAAATAATCTCTTTACTCATATGATATGTAGTTTTTCATGGACCTCCTAACATTGAAAAAATGATAATGTTCATTTATTTTAGGCCCATATAGATTCAAGTCTAACCTTTTACTGATAAACGTTTCCAATAGTTTCTTGGTATGATTCATCAATTTAATATCCTCAAAGTTTATATTTTTTTAACATCATTCATCAGCCAAGTTACCCAGCAGTGCCAAATTGTTATAAATGTAAAAAAAATTCCACGCATATGAATATTAAGATAGGCCACCATAAAGGTTGACAGAAACAATGAATCCAATATCATAAATCAAAACTAAAAATGCCTAACTGTTAGTAGAGTTTTTAAAGTTCATCAACTTTGGGAGTCAAATCTCTTGGGTCATATCTTTCATGTTAGATTTGTTCATTTCTGGAGTTCCTTGTGGCTTGTTCGTGTCCATATCTTCTTTTTGCAAAAATATTTAGTTCTTTGTGTTTGGTTAGCAGTTGAAATCAAGAACTCTGGGTCAAATTGTTAGGAACAAATTCAGTGAAATCGAGTACAATATAGCACTGTTTCACCTTCCCCTAACACTGTTTCTTGACCGGATTTTATCATCATTTTTGTATAAACTATGCACACACTGCATGTCACTTCTCACTGACATTGTTACTTTTTCATCTAAATTCTTTTTATCATCCATATTCAAAATTGAATTAAGTACTTCATACTCCCCCCCCCCCCCCTCAAAATTTCTGAACATGTAATTGTTCACTCTGCAATTAGTCATACTAATAGAATTGCATAGAGTTACTTGTATTGTAATCTCATAACAAGAAAAAAAGACCCAATAGCTTATAATAACATTGAATAGATTCAAATAACTAAAGGGGCATCTTTCACTAACGATATCTTTTCTTTAAAGCACTTTCCCTACCTGTTCTCAATAATTATTATTACTATAGGGTTTTAAACCATTACGCTCTTGTTTTTTGCTTTGTTGATCCCAGTAAAAAAATTCGATAGTCTGCATGTTCCAAAGATATAGATTCCGTTAAATAAATAGAACTAAATTTGTGTTATACCATAAATTTATATAATATATATATATATATATATATATATATTTCTATTTCTATTTCCTTTTTGAGATTATATAGTTGTATATTATTCATTTTAAAATAATTAAATGTAAACATTTAATATAGTTGCAATTTCATTATTATAGCCTAAATGTTTGGTGATGGGGAAATCTCAACAAGATTTACGTGATTTTCAGTACTTTAAATTAAGATATTTAGTAAAATAATATTGAAAAAATATTGTACAAATAAATAATTAGTTACTAATTGGACTGAAAAAATATACTCCCTCCGTTCCAAACTAACCTGCATAGAATCTTTTTCATGATTTTCAAGAAACATGTTTAACCGTTAATATGTTTAACTAACAGCAAATAAAAAGTCAATATTTAGAAACAACTTATTACGACGAATCCAATAATATCACATATGATAATACTATTATTTATACATCTATTCAAATACGTGGTCAAAGTTTTACAGTGTTGACTGTCAAATAGTAAAAGTGCAGTTTAGTCTGGGACAGAGGGAGTCGTTAAAATTTCAAGTTATGAGAATGTTTTGGGTAGTAGAATTAAATTATAGCATGTGTTTTTATCATCCTTATCTCATTTCATATGATTTTATGTGAATTATACATTCTGAAGACTCTGAAATAGTATACTTCAAAACTTTACTAAAATACTAAAACTGGTTAGAGTTATAATTGTCTCTGATACAGGAATACTGGCATCGGAAAAATCCACTAATGAGGTGTGCAATACTGACCACCCTTGGATTAAAATTGTGATAGTTGAAGAAAGATACCCTCCATACAAAGTTCAAAGAGCCCTTCAAAATTACAAAAGTTCATTTTTTCTGATAAAAAGGTAATTAAACAATTCTGCGGGAATAATGCTCTAAACATACAATATTTTCATGCCGACCAGTTCATATAGGGAGGCAAAGTGGAAGTTACAATGTTTAACAAGGCATATGAAATCATGAGTGGTGAATTCCAACTTTATAAGAAGTACAAGACATCGAATGCAGGCATCAAAGAAATTGATCTCAATATTAGAAAAAAGGGATATAGCGGTCTGGATCATCGACACCCCTACATTTATTGAAGAAATCACCGATTCCATTAATCTCATTCTAGTTGAGCATTAGTAGGTGTCTTTTGAAAGAATCCATGAACATGTCCATAAGCTTGAAGAACTGATAGGTATACTTTTTATAATAAATTTCTTTAGTGTAAACCTATAAATCTATTCCGATTGAATCTTGAAAATTTATTTTGCCCTTTACAATTTTTATAGGGATTATTGTTTGGTGCTTCCCAATTTGCATTGTTAAAACAACGAAAGGCCCTAAAAATGTTCGAAACTTTGTTCTTACAGATGAAAAGTGAGAATAAGTTTTTTTAGAAATTATTATCCAATTATCTACATTATAATTTCCTTAATGTTTATCGTCCATGTTTAGATTACAGTTTTTGACTCTGACTACGTGGTAAGAGTTCATACATATAAAGGAAACAAATTCAAGGCACTGTGGATGACTTGCCAATGCTGATATGCCATCAACTCATGATCAATTCCTTTAATTGTATCACATTCCTAAAACCAACGTGTCATCATTGTCTAACCTTACATTTTTTTATCAAACTTCTATTAATGTTCTCACTTGCATCTATTCATGGATGAAAGTATCAACACATTACATATCATCCCTTTTAATTGATGAAGCTGACAATAATCTATGGAACTGGAAAAAATGGTTTTGATTTCCATTCATCACATTCCAAATATATTTAGTGCATTACTCAAATTCATTTTTATACAACTTTTGCAGGGCAAAAGAACACCACAAGGAGATTATAGCTACCATCGCCAGCTTAAATCAATTTTCTTTGAAATCCAATGCCAACATCTTCATATGTTGTCTACACTTCCGTTAGTTATATTCTGCCAACTCAAAAAGTAAAAATAATGCTACACTTTTTTCTCAGCAACATATTTTGGTGTTTGTTTTGGCCCATATTTGTGACTAACTTAGTAATTTTCTTTTAAATTATGATAACATCATAAGTGAATATATTCTTCATAGAAATCTCTCAAAATTATTACTACATGACTTGCGTAAAATGTTTTCATTCAACAATTTCCTCTTTAGATTATGATTTCACCTGCAATTTATGCCAGGAAAAATAACTTTCTCAACTAAGGTTATAAGTCAACCAATTCCTTTCATTAATATTATCTCGGGATACATTTATTTAACTACCTTAAATAGAACATTTCTGTTTTATTGATCATGATTGTGTTAACTATGCAGGTGTTGATTCGAAGTATATCTTATCGATGACAGTGGTATTATCGCTACTACTTTCTTCGGTGAACCTGCTGAGGAATTATATTAGCCTTGACAAAAATGTAAGCTATTGACGGATTCATATAAGTTAGGGGCTTCTATTTTACATTTGAATTAACTCCTTTGACCATCCTATAGTTTTTTTTACCATAGTCTAGATGTTTTATAGTAGCATTCAAGAGAATTATAATTACTGGCCTGAGATTAAACATAACATAATTTTTCTATTCATGAACTTTCAAATACATTGATGATCAAAATTTTATCATTGACAATGTTGAGTATGTTGTTCAAATTAAAGCCCATGTGTTAAAGGAAGGTGAACTAACCCATGATACACCGTGTTTAACTCTGCTGAAAAGTCATCCTTGTAAGGGAAGAGTCCAGCCCTACATTTTCCACAAAAAGGTGATGATAAATCAATTTTGGATGACCATACTCTTCTATGTGATGTTCCTCCCAATTAGTTCTCAAACACCCGTCGTGAAAAGCTCTCCTAAGTTGGATATTGAAACACCCCATGCACTAACACAACAATTGATTATTCAAGGTAGAACTGGATTAAATATCTTATAATGTTCTTGTCACTAACAAACTTTTGATTAGTTCCAAATAAAATTATAAAGTATGCTCCTTGAATGAAAGAATTTGGAGCTTCTCGAGCAGCTCGATCAAAGGCAAAAAATAATCTTATTTTCTAGTTTGAAACTGAGGAGCTTGACTTATCAAAGACAGAGGGAAATAATCTAAAGTTAAGCTAACTTTCAATATAGACCTGCATATATGTAAATAATTTTTTTTCATGCCCTTAAGGAGGTTTTGTTTTGTTGCAACTGACCTACAAGCATAAGAAATTACAGATGTAATGTATTTGGTTAAGTTTAGCATGAATTTATTTGCTTGTAACATCTGTTTTGCAAACTTGTGGATAGCTGAAAAATATGTAATTAGTATGCATATGTTTATAGTTTGGAATAAAATATCATGTATTTAGATGTTTATAGTTTGGAATAACCTATTATATATTCGGATGACAAGTAGATTTTATGTTTCTTAAAATGTCATCAATTAGCTTCTATTGTGAAATTTTACTTTTTCCGATATAATTAGAATGGTATGTTGTATTGATTGTGAAATATGATAGTTTATGTTGATTATAACCTTGAATTATATAACTTGGTCGGTATCAAAAAATAATAATGGAAATTATGAAGATAGAAATTCAAGGTCTTGTTTGTATATGTTTATAGTTTAGAATATCCTATTATTTATTCAGATGTCATGTAAACTTGACACATTTGCTGTTTAAGTATTTAAGCTAATGATTTGTATAACCTTTAGTTTGCATTACATGTGACACTATTCCTATAATTTGTTATCCAACTCAACGCTAACTAACTAGAATCAATAAACAGAAAAGAACATGTTCATTATTCAAAAGTAAACTAGTATTATGTGTAAAAAAAGCCCCCTTATACAAACGCTCAAACGTTTAAGGAAACCCCAAACTTTCCCCATCGCTGGGAGACCGCTGCCACAATCTTCGGTGACCTCCCAAACTGCCCCTCAGTCCACACGCCCTTAGTTTAACCCAAGCACATCACCACCTAAATCTCCCCCCAACCTAATATAGCCATCGCATTTTTTCACTCAATCTTGAAGTCCAAAAACCCAGCCCAATCTTCAAAGCTCACCCTCCGTTCTTTTGGATCTCTAACAATCGGGGTCAGCTGGAGCCACGTGGTAGCCTTGGTGGAGGTTTCTGAAAACAGATAGCTAAATAAAGTGCTAGGTCAACACCGGGTAATTCAGGATGGATTTAAGGTGGAGACATTTTTGATTTAGTTGGAAAAAATTAGTCTTCGTGTTGGGTCTATGCTCTGGGTCAGGCTTTGACAATTCAGTTGGGCTCATGAGATTTCAGCGATTTGGCCAGGTTTATGCTCCGAGTCGGGTCATCGCCGATTTCAAACTTCAGAGATGATGGTCACAGGTTCACTCGGGTTGCCGGAGATGGTGGACTCGAGAAAATGAGCCTTGTTTTCTTTAAGAGTTTTAGATTTAAAAATCCCTTCCAAATTCAATTTTTTTGGTGATCTTTTATGCTGTAAAATTATGCTAACTTCTGATCTACTCTCCAAGTTGGTTTAGGAGAAATTTGAGTCAAAAGTCGTTTTAATGCAAATTTTCAGCAATTCAATCCGAGGTACTGTAGATTTGTAGACTCTGACTCGTTTGAATGGTTTAGGCTACCTTCATCGGTTTGTTTTCGATTAAGTTGTTTCGAGACTAATTTATTTCAGTTTTCCAACCTAGTACGAGTTAGAGAGTTTTGTATGCTCAAATTAATCAATAAGAGTTTGCGCAGTTGGCGTATATTATGAGCAAGCTTGTAACTTACTATAAAGAGAAATGCCAAGTTTGTTGCTTGCTATTGTGACTGTTCCCAGTTGGGACGTGACTGAAAGCGGTATTTTGTTAGGTAGATTTATATTGAGTATTGTTACACCTTTTGTTTTAGAATTTAATGTCAAGTTCACTACTTCTATGTAATTATAATTGTTTGAGAGTCTCACATTGGTGGTTGACAAAGTATTTGTTTAGTATATAAGATCATGGGTCATCTCTACATGGTACCAATTGGTTTTATGATAGAAGTCCATGAATCTTGCATTGTATCAGAGCCCAAGGTTGGCCTGATTGGTCCACTACACTTATATTCCCAATGATAGGCCCATGACCCCCCTTTCTATCCACGTTTGTGCGATGAATAATATCATTACACGTGAGGGGGAGTGTTTGAGATTCCCACATTGGTGTTTGACAAAGTATTTCTTTAGTATATAAGATCATGAGCTACCTCTACATAGTACTAATTGGTTTTATAATGGAAGCCCATGAATCTTACAAGAACTATCCCATATCAAGTCGTATAAGACCTTTAGGCCAATGCAAACCATTGACAGCTGCTATTGACTATTCCACTTAGAGTGAGAAGAGTGAAAATTCCTAGTGAAATTCAGAGTAAATGATGTGTATGCTAGTGAAAGACTAAATGACTAATCATTTTCCTTAAATTGTGCAACTAATTAGGAATTAATTTTTGTTTTCATTATTGCAACATCAGTCACTGTGTGTTTTTACTATAGATTTCACTCTATTTATCATTACTCATTCCACCAATACGGAGTACTCAAACAAGCCCAACTCAAACAAGCCCTATTATGGGCAAGAATATATATAAAATGGCTTAGTTTGAGTAATTTTTCTACATCTTGTCTTTCATCAAAAACTATTTTGGAGAAAATTTCTTATTAGACCGATTAAAGATTAGACCAAACATAAATAATTTTTAATGTCAAACTATTATTATTAAACATTGCGATGCATTTTAAAAGTTTTTCAAAATTATAGAAATTTTGTTGCAATACTAAAATACAAACATCAAATCACCCCATTAGTTACATCAATTATAAAATGACTCAATCTAACGATTAAGAGTTCGTCTCTTGAAAGACGGTCTTTACATAAATCATGGAAAGACCAAGGTTTAAAGTGTAAATTAGAAGAAATTAAGATAAAATTTCCGGGTTGTATGAACCGGATTATAAAATTTATAACTGCTACACGTTGCATAATAAAACTTTGATATTGCAACACAAACCTTTTACCTTTTATTATTATAATTAAACCCCGCCTTTTCATAAGTCTACGGAAATACCGTCTTTCCCAAGATTTTGCCAACGATTAATCAGTCTAAAATAAGATTTTTGTGTTTACTTTGACAGATTCTCAAAAAGAGTGGAAGGAAGGAGAAAATAAAGGTAAAATTTTGGGAACGACCATTTTTTCATAGGCTTGTGCAAAGATGTAGTTTAATTAGAATAATAAAAAGGTAAAAAAATTAGTTGCAATGTTAAAAATTTATTACGAAACGTCCAGTAAATATAAGTTTATGACCCGATTAATGCAAACCAAAATTTTTATATGCATTTCTTCTAATTTTCGATATAAACCTTGATTTTACCATAGTTTATGGAAAGAAAATAAATTACCCCATTAATCCTATAAACCTATTAAACCGACCAAATGAGTCAAATAACAGTTTCCAGATTTGGCCGTTATAGAAGATACTCCATCCGATCCCTTATTTATGGTCCCATTTGACTGACATTTTTTTATAACATGTTTGACCATCAATAAATTTTATTTATACAATAACTGAGATCGTGTGAGATATCTTTGAATTCTCTGTAATGCGTAGTTTCTAAAAATTAAAATTTTATAATCCGTTATTGTGTGTAATTAAAGTTATCGACAGTGAAACATACCATTAAATTTTTTTTACAAAAAGAGAGACGTAAATAGAGGATCAGAGCTAGTACATAATGAAATGTCTGTACAAAACAAAGTGCATTAAAGAAACTGTTATGTTAACAAAGAAAATTAATTATGCAGATACTCATAACAATAATATTACCAAGAATATTACAAGGAGATAAATATTGAACTGTCCACATTCATTTCAAAATAAACTTTTCATTTCGACTTTCTAATAAAAAAAACATATATATGGACGAAATCTTACATGATATTATTATAATATATTTTTAAAATCAAATTATACCTTTTAATTTAAAGTGTTAAGTTGAAATTTTCAGTTCAAGATGGAAGAAGTAGTATATGTTATGATTTCCTTTCTCATTGTGATGGAATATTAAATATGATTAGGACAAATATTAGTAAAATATCATGCAAAAATATTCAAAGTACATAAATTTATTTTATAAATACATTTTGTTTTGATAACCAAATATTTTTAAAGTTAATTTAATTTATTTGAGTATATCAAAATTTATTTCAACTCAATTTAGATTTATATTTATTTAATATATTTATAATTATTTCAGAACGAAACCTTATACAGAGTATCGGGTACTCAAACAAGTCCAATTATGGGCAAGCATTTAAAAATGGCTTGGTAGGATCGATTAGTTTTTCCTGTATCCTGTCTTTCCTCACAGATTATTTTGACACATATTCAAAAAGAGTGGAAGAAAAAAAAAAGAATTACCCCATTAATCCTATAAACCTATTAAACCGACCCAAATGACAGTTTCCCGATTTGACCGTTATAAAAGATATATACTCCCTCGTCTCTCTTTTAGTGTCTTACTTCGTCTTTTGTCAATATTCAATGATGATTTTATTATTTTAATATATTAAATTATGCTTAAAAATAAATTATGAAAATTAAATATTCTAAAAATATATGTTACGATGAATGTAGCAGTATCTCATGTGCTATTTTTCACATACATAAATTTATATATTTTTACAATACAAATAACATCAACTTTATTGATGAATAGTGATGTAAGAGAATAAAAAAGAGACGGAGGGAGTACTGTTGTAATGAAATGTCTGTACAGAAAAACAAAGTGCATTAAAGGAGGACACCGTTATGTTCAGAAAGAAAATTAATTATGCAGATATTCGTAACAAGATTATTACCAAGATTATTACAAGGACATAAATGTTGAACCGTCCACATTCATTTCAAAATAAACTTTTCATTGACTTTCTAATAAAAAAACACATGTATTAAACTACAAATTCAACAAAACCTTATATCATATCATTAATTAACATTTATTATCATAGAAATTCTAAAGTCAAATTATACTTTTTTTAAAATTGAAAACATTAAGTTGGGGAGGAAATCTCTTGTTAGACCACCGACTATTTACCAGATCAATTTTAAAAAGTTTCATTTTTTACGTTTATAATTCTTATGATAGGACTATAATTATTTATAAATCAAGATTTATTTTAAAAAATATTTATAGTTATAGATATCTCGTTGTAATAAATAATAATAAATATTATATGACTCTATTAATAAAATGACTTGATTTAACTAAAATAATATTAGTACGATATTTTATGATTTCCTCCCTCCTTGTAATGGAAGGAATAATACTGAATCCCAGTCCCCACAGTGTATGTACATTAATTTAATATTTGTTGACGTATGTACGCAACACAGCTGCATTGCGGTTTGGT